>CM042868.1:3624074-3659360 GCA_023658055.1 Thaleichthys pacificus | reverse complement strand
ACCCGGGTGCGCCCAAAGAAGGACCTGGTTGGAAGCAAGCATGTGGCTTGGATTTGCTTGGTGGACCTTTCGTCTATGGTTTTGCGAGAGCAGCTGAGACTGAATGGCTTTTTCGAGCTGGCGGCTGGGGCGCGGGGGCCCAATACATGTCCATGAACAAATCCCATGATGGATGGCCCGGCCCATTGATTATACACCACTGAACATCGGCCAGATGGGGCCGGCCCCTGAAATATGAAGGGTTGGGGGGGTCCGTATCCAATGAAGGCCCTAATGACCCAAGTGGTGGCCCATATTGCCGGGGGGCCCGGCCCATGGGGCCCATCCCACCCATGATATGAATGATATGAATCCCAAAATCCGGGGGGCCCATGAGGTTGGGGTGAAGATGAAAGGTGCGTAAACCATGAACCCATAAGCCCATAATATATATGATCCCCCCATGAAGGGTTTGGGGGTGGTTGGTGGGGGGTCACGTGACGGCAGCGCCACCGTACCGCTTTGAGCGCACAGAACGGGGGGGCGGCGCAAGCGCCACAGACGCCTCAAACGCCAGCTCCTTCCTGGACAGCGACGAGCTGGCGAGCGCACCGGCATCGGGACCGGGCACCATCCGGCGGCGGCCTGCCTTGGCAGGCTCACAGCACAAGAGCTCATGGCCCCCCCCCGCCTGGCAGAGGTGCCCAGGAGGGGTGAGAGCTGAGAGGAGAATGAAGAACATAGAAACATGTGTTGGCACGTCGACACACAGCGGCCCGGGGCTGCCTCTGGGTACTGAAGAATACTGGTGGAAGTCTGGCAACCTGGATACAAGCTAATGCTTTGGTGTGTCTCTCTCTCTTTGTGACTCTCTGTGTCTCTCTCTCTCTCAGGTACTGGTCTTCAGATCCCCCCTGCTGCTCAGCAGGCTCTCCAGATGAGTGGAGCCATCGCTATAGGAGCCATGGCTGCCGTCTCAGGTAGACCACCTGCTCCCCCTGGGCACACACACACACACACACCGACCGCACATGGATTCATACAAATGACAAACAAAACCTGAATGACTGGGGAACACTTGATTTAGACTATGCCATTGTGCCACTGTAGTCACACCATGGAGTGTGTGTGCGTCTGACCATATCGATCTGTTTTGTGCACCACAGCTGCCAGTGATTACCCAGGGATGAACATGAGCATGATAATGAACATGAACCAGGGCATGAACTCGGCCATGAATCTGCCCTCCCAGCCTCTATCGCCACACACTGCTTCCAGCTGTCCAACATGTTCAACCACAGAAGTACGTACGCGCTCACCTGCTCAGACACGGTCTCAATAGACCAGGACCAGACCCGGTCCTCAGGGCCCACTCTCCTGCATGTTTTAGATGTTTCCCTGCTCCAAGACACCTGGTTCAAATGAACTTTCTTCTTCTCTCCCTGTGAAGATCATCACTACTAACCTTCTTCTTCTCTCCCTGTGAAGATCATCACTACTAACCTTCTTCTTCTCTCCCTCTGAAGATCATCACTACTAACTTTCTCTTCTCTCCCTGTGAAGATCATCCCTACTAACCTTCTTCTTCTCTCCCTGTGAAGATCATCACTACTACCTTCTTCTTCTCTCCCTGTGAAGATCATCACTACTAACCTTCTTCTTCTCTCCCTGTGAAGAGCATCACTACTAACTTTCTTCTTCTCTCCCTGTGAAGATCATCCCTACTAACCTTCTCTTCTCTCCCTGTGAAGATCATCCCTACCAACCTTCTTCTTCTCTCCCTGTGAAGATCATCACTACTAACCTTCTTCTTCTCTCCCTGGTGAAGATCATCACTACTAACCTTCTTCTTCTCTCCCTGTGAAGATCATCACTACTAACCTTCTTCTTCTCTCCCTGGTCCTCCAGTGAGGACACCCCAGGGTGGGATATGGACATCCAGCACGACGTCATCGAGGAATGTAACAAACATGGACGGAGTCGGTCACATATACGTTGACAAGAACTCCACTGAGGTAAGCCTCTAGCTTCCGGCGTCCAATCAGAATCGGACTCTGCCGAAACTATCCAATCAGAAGTCAGTTGCTAATGATTTTTTTTTCTTCTGTTCCTCATCCACAGGGTAAAGTGTATGTGAAGTGTCCCACAATTCCTGCTGCCATGGCAGCCGTCAACGCCTTACACGGAGATACTTTGCTGTAAGACGCAACAAAGGTTTTCTCTTTAGTCTCGGTCTCAGTGTAGCTAAGCCTCATAGTACATCAAAACAGGACTTGACTGTTTCTGCGTCACCCTGGTAGCAAAGCGATCGATGTTTTACGTAACGGGTCTCTAACGACTTGTCTCGTTCTCGTCCGCAGGCAAGATGATCACGGCGGCCTACGTCCCACTCCCGACCTATCACAACCTGTTTCCTGACTCTGTAACGGCCACTCAGCTCCTGATCCCCGCCCCCTCGCCGATGATCTCATCTCTACTCTGCCCCGGCCCCCCCTCTGCAATCTGATTGGACACTGTACCTTATCAAAATGTCCCTCTCTTTTTTTTTTTTTTTTTCTTCTTCTATTTCTCAAGTTTCGACATCTCGTCTGTACGTGCTGTTGATTTTTCAGTCCTGCAGGTTCTGACAGTGTTTTCCTTTGATGTTACTAGATGTCGAGTTATGTTTTTGTTTTAGGTTTCCTCATCAACTGGGATTAGAGGGCAGGTTCTGAAGGTGTCAGGGGGGCGTGGCCTGTCGAAGCAGTCCGACCCCCTGAGGGGAGGAGCTTAGATGCTCTGAGGAAGTGGGTGGATTCTATGACCATTTTATCTTTATTTTTTTTCTAAGTTTATTCTTGTGGATAACAACATTGTCTTGTGCCTTGATAGCTTCGATGGGCATGTTTTTTCCCAGAGGAGGTGCTGAACAGGACACACAACCTGGTCACAGCGAGAGGAGGGGTTCCTCCTCTCAGAGAAAAAAGCATTTCGGTTTCTCCTCCAGCACCAGAATATTCTCCAATGATTAAGCTCCATGAGCTGTGGAAATGTAGTGACTGGTAACTCATTGTGCTCATATATAGAGAGAGAGAGACCATTTGGTATTTAAGTATCTGTTTTCTAATCAAGATTTGTTTTTTGTAAAGACCTTGATTAAAATTTTATTTTAAAGTCAGGTCTGCCTCTTCATTATCTCGTACAAAATGTGGAGCAATTTGTTGCTGCGTGAGAAGTTTTTTTTTTTTTTCAAACATTAAAATGAAAATGCATCATAGATACGACTGACTCAGTACATTTGAACGGTAGCTTTTATAATCCTTGCATGAATCACAGGCCATGTGTACTTACAAAAAGAGCTCAAACCAGGAAAGTAACACATCTAGTGGGAAGTGATATGAATGATGTCAATGTGGGGGAAAACTTTCTGTTTCCCATCCCGTTTCATAGTGTCTGTCAGAAGTCTACATGTGAAGGTGCTTAGACAAGCATCCCAGCTGACAAGCTGGTTGTTGATTGGATCACGGAGTGTGTCTTGATGTCCCATAGCTTTAAGTGTGGTTTTGATAGTTCTAGGAGTGTTTTTTAATAGCTCAAGTTCAGGGGGGGGGGAGTGGGCGTCAGATGGCTGAGCGGTTAGAAAATCAGGCTGGTAATCAGAAGGCTGCTGGTTCGATTCCTGGGCGTGCGTAATGACGGTTTGTGTCCTTGGGCAAGGCCACTTCACCTACTTGTCGGGAGAATGTCCCTGTACTTACTGTAAGTCGCTGTGGATAAGAGCGTCTGCTAAATGACAATGTACATGTAAGTTGCATTTTTTATGTACTGTTATGTTGATTGGTTGGGGTGCATGTTTTGAGAGAGATTGAGATGTTTTTATGGGTGCATGTATTTGGATAAGTCTGGGTGTATTGTTGGTATCTAGAGGTGTATTTAGGTAAATCCAGGTGTATGTTGATGGCCGGAGGTGTACTGGATGCATCTGATTGGCTCTAGCTGTACAGGGTGCATCTGATTGGCTCTAGCTGTACTGGATGCATCTGATTGGCTCTAGCTGTCGGGGCTGTTGAGGTGGATGACGGTGACGGTCACGTCGTCCCGGTACATCCGGCTCAGTCCCCTGCGGCAGGCTGAGCATCTTGGCCAGGCGGCGAGGGTCCACCCGCCGTAGCCGTCGCCCCCCCAGCGCGTGGCGGATCACGTGCGTGGCCGTGTTGTCGTCCTCCAGGGCCCCAGAGCGCCCCGGCTCCCTCCTCTCCAGCAGGAGGCGCTGCCATCTGCCCCAGGGTGGTGGAGGAGGCGCCAGACCACCGGCTGCTGCCAGCGCTGCCCCGACCAGGTGCTCCCCGATCACCTGCACCACCGTCTGCCGGTGCATCAGCTCCCACAGCCCGTCAGTGGCCAGCACCAGGAACTTGTCCCTGGGCCTCAGCCGGTGTCGGGTCACCTCCGGCTCGGCAGTCAGGTATGGCGGCGTGTGGTAGTTGGGGGGCAGGGTCTTGGAGAACTCGCTGGCCAGGGACTGGATCTCCGGACGGGCCTCGTGGAATCCGGCTGAGCATCTCCCCGCTCCATTTGAACTTGACGTCTCCGAAGGCCCGGAAGGGCATGAGCAGCCCCAGCAGGCGGTCGTGTTTCACCGCGGTGCGTCGCTCCTGGGCGGGGTGCTCCGACAGCACCCGGTGGAGCTCGTCCGGGTTGTTGGCGTTGTGGTCGTTGGTGATGGTGAGAGCGTTCCAGCTGCCGTCGTCCTCCTGCACGCCCAGCACCGCCCTGCTGTCCCCCAGGTTGGCCACGTGGAGCATGGGGCCGTCCAGGTGGGCCACGCAGGCCGTGCAGCCCGACAGAGCCACCCTCAGCGGGGTGAAGAGAGAGAAGGGGTCCCCTCCCTCCCTGTGGTCCACCTGGGCCTCCAGGGAGATGTCGTTGTCCAGCCTGCGGAAGGCCTTGACCAGGGCCTTGGGGACATCCCTCTCCTGCTGCTCCTCCTCGTGCATCTCCAGGTCGATCCTCTCCTGCCAGTAGGTCCTCAGGCTGCTGAAGTACAGCTTCCCCGCGTCCGTGCTCACGTGGTCGTTGGGGTGCTTGTGCCACTGCAGCATGGGGAAGACGGGCCTCTCGTTCTCCACCGCCTCCTCCATGTCCAGCAGGGTCTGCAGGGGCAGCAACGTCACGGCGATGTAGTAGAACAGCCTCTCGCTGACCGCCTGGGCGCAGGCGGAGCCCGCGTGGCCGTCGAACACCCCCAGAAGCACTCCCCTGCTCTGCAGGCAGGTGGCGGCGCTGCGCCGGTCCTCCATGGGAGAGTTGGAGGCCAGGACGTTGCTGTCGAACCCCGACGCCCAGTTGGCAGGGCTGCGGGCATCGTAGCTGTTCCCGCCCACCTTGTAGCCGTACTCGTTGGCTTTCAGTAGGTTGTTGATTTTGGGAGGGGTGATCTGGCTGGACTGGTAGTCAGTCCTGTACTTCCTCTTTCCACCGAGGCATGCTGGGTAGTGTAGTTTTGTCAAGAGAGTGGGTGAGGCCGAGGAGTGGTAGGGTCTGGGGCAGGGGCCAGGCCAGCCCTGAGTGAGGGATCTAGCCCTGGTTATCTTCAGTGGAGACTTGGTCCAGTGCAACATCACCCAGCGTGGCATCACCCAGCGTGTCATCACGCAGCGTGGCATGGTCCAGGGGTGGAGGGGACCAATCACGCAGCGTGGCATGGTCCAGGGGTGGAGGGGACCAATCAGCAGTGGCCTCTCTTCCTCGCTTTGTTTAGAGACAGAAAATTCCTTGGGTCAGAATGTAGATAGATGCTTTACAGAACAGAGAAGTTTGCGAGATCAAGAAACAGGTAAATATGTTTGGGTTTTCAATGCTTTGTTACTGGTTTGAAGAAGACTTCATGCAAATAGTGAGCACATTTTCAGCTCTTTCTACCGCTTGGTGATTTCCTTTTTGGGAGAATCAGTTTAAATATACAATTCTGAAAAAGTGATCAAGACCCACGGAGAGACAGTTGTATGTGAAGTTGGCTTTGACACAGAGCACTATCAGTTGTAACTCACATGTGATGCGCTGTGCTTTCAGACTTGTGCTAAGTTCTGTATGCAAGAGGTTGCCCAAACAAACTCCGCATACTCACAAGCAGATATATTGTGGAGAAATCCCAATATTTTAAAACTAACAACCACCCTCACTTAAGTAGAACACGGCAAGCCAGACCGCTTACCTGAAAATCTGTGATCCTTGATAAGAGCTTGGTCACATTGTTACTTGATTTTTTCCCCCCTCAAGTCATTGTGTTCCTGTTGGTTTACTACATTAACCCATTAAATGCTCACAGAAGAGTGCAAATCATTTGTACTATTTCAAAACTACTTCTCATGAAAAGACACCGTGGAAGAAAAGTGGCTTCATAAGTGGAGTGTCGATTTTGCTCCTGTACTGTCTATACAGGTAGTCTGACCTTTGACTGAACATAATCATGTGTCAGTTTACAATGGCTGATCTATAAACTAACGGGGCTGTGGTTATGTTGAAATACAGTCAACCACGTTTTCCCTCTCTCAGAATGGAACATGTAGATGACGCGCTGGTTCGAGATTAAAAGAGCCCACATCTTTATTGATTCTAGGCCTCACTTATAAAAATCAATTAGCTGGCATTAATAATGCAAAAAATAATGTTACCCCCAGGACTCGCAACAGTTTATGGTGGTGTTTCAAGGATTTTATAAACACAGTACATGCTTAGTTCTACAGCACCAAAACGGCGAGAAACGCCAGATCCAAGCACTCACGGGAATGTTGACGGCAAATTTCAAAAAGCTACTACTTCAACGCACCTCTGTTGCAAGTTAACGCACATCTCAGAATTGACTTTCGGGGCAAATAATTTACTCCTGGAAATATTAAAGAACTGAGTTCAGACTGAGCTGGACGATTCTGCGAGTCTGCAGGTTAAGGTGTGAATGAGTAAAGAACACTTGATATTCATCCCTGAGGCGGCAGATTCCATTAGAAGCTGCAGCTGTGACTCAACAATTTCTGTCCGTCTGGACTCTCCACAGATGCGTGCCGTGCTGCCCTGCGGCCTGTAGATGGCGCTGTAGCTTATCCATTTCCCGTGGAGACGATGGTCCATTCTACAGAAGAGACAGACTACCAACCGCGCCACATGGTGATGTTTCTGTTTTTGATTCCTTCTCTGCACTTAATGTTGTTACAGCCTATTAATTTCCATTTCCACTTGAGTCGGGAGTTTGATAGATTCATGTTTGGTCGACCTGCCAGAGACATAGAATGAGAGAGAGAAAGAGAGAGGCAAAGAGAGAGAAAAAGCTGAGACGAAGAAATAAAATGATAGAGACGAGAGTGAGAGAGAGAGAGACAGAGTGAGAGAGAGACATCAGAAACAAAAACAGAAAGAAAGGTAGAGATAGAAAGAGACAGTAACAGAGAAAGACAGGGGGGGGGGGAGAGAGTGAAAAAGAGAGAGACAGAACGAACATAGATGTTAATGAAAGCTGCATCATATTTTGATGCTTGGTCAGAAGTGATAAAGGTAGATAACCCGGCATCTATTTTCTATTTCTGTGCTCTGGAATACCAAGCAGGAGTGTGAGAGGTGAGTTTGGAAAAGCTCTTCATTTTTAATGCAGGTAGAAATCTTGTCTATTTCCCATGAGTATCAGCAGTCATAGCCTGTCACAGCCAAAACTCTGAACCACCCAGACACGCTCACATTCAACTTCCCGAGGCTCTTCTGGGACGTGTGTGTGTGTGTGTGTGTGTGTGTGTTGGGAGCTCAGGTTGGAGGAGTCAGTTTAGAGATACTGCTGATCATACTGCTGTGCACATTTACTACGTGTTCACTTTCAACCTTCTCTAACCGATAACCTCAGCAGACCACAACAACAACAGCCTTCCCCCTTCTTCCTCCTCCCTCTCATCCCTCTCTTCCTCCTCGCTCTCCTCCTCACTCCCCTCCCTCTCCTCCCCCCTCCCTCCCTCCCTCCCTCCCTCCCTCCCTCCCTCCCTCCCTCCCTCCCTCCCTCCCCTCTCCTCCCCGCTCTCTCGCCCTCTCCCCTCTCTCGCTCTCCTCCCTCACTCACATCCCTCCCTCCTCCAGACCCCCCACCTGCAGTGCTCCAGCTGTGGAGGAGATGGAAGGGGGATCTGGGCTGATCACAACCTCTGTGGACCTGCAAGCCTTTAACGAGGGCAACATCCAATCACGTACCCCTGCCTTGCCTGCCTTCCTTCGACACAATGAATTATTCACTGTGAATTAAGATTTCTCAAACGAGCATGCGAGCGATCAGGAGAGGGATGCTGAGGGGGGGGGGGGGGTCTATTGGCAGGAGGAGTGGGCTGTGTGATGTGTTGAAAGGCTGAGGTGCATTCTCTAAGGGGTAGTGTGTGAGATTGAGGAGGACGAAGAGGAGGGCTGTAGAGAGGAGAGCTCAGCAGGTCTTTCATCATCTCTGGAACAGGTGCACGCATGCACACACACACCTTAATACTCCAACACACATACACACAGACACATACACACACAAGCACACACACACACACATGCACACACACACCTTAATACTCAAACACACATACACACAGACACGTACACACACAAGCACACACACACACACACACAAACACAACACATTAGATGCATCCATGCAACAGCCTGCTGTTTCTGTCCTATGTAATATTCCTCTGCACACCTCCCTCCCTCTCTCCCTCCTTCCATTCACTCTCTCACTCCTAACACAGCAGGAAGCTACTTGCTCACGTCAATTCTGATTATCACACACAGGCTTTCCTCTTCACACACACACACACACACAATCTCTCTCCGCTTCGCACACGCATACACTCTCCACTAGAAATACACCCCCCCCCCCCCCCCCCCACATACACACATACATACATTTATGCATACACATTGTCACTCTCTCTCACTCTTGCGACCACACTGAGATACACATACTCTTTCTCACACACACACACACACACACACACACTGACATACACATACTCTTTCTCACACACACACACTGACATACACATACTCTTTCTCACACACACACACTGAGCCATGCAGTCCAAATGAGAATACTTTATCTGATCCTGGTGAGCTGGTGTGTTTGTGGAAATATGTACGTATGTCAATGTATGTCTGTGCATGTGTGTGTGTGTGTTGAGAGCCTGTGTGAGACACTGTGAGGCTGTGTGTGTGTGTGTTTATGTGTGTGTGTAGTACGTCTGTGTGTGGGTGGGTGTGTAGTACTTCTGTGTGTGTACATTTGTGTGTGTGTGTAGCTAGTCTGAGTCCAGCCTGGGGGCTGGAACACCTGCATCAGATCTGGGAATGTGAAGCATTGAGAGGAGCTTTCAAAAGTCCAATTCTGATGTTTCATTGATGTTTGAAGTTGGGCTTGATCATATAAATATGGTCCTGGACCTATCAGAATAGAGTTAAATTGCCAAATGAAAAATTGAGATTTTAATCTATTGTAGACACTGTTTTGTTTTGTGATGTGTCCCAGAGCATTGGGACATAAATTAAATGCTTGAAGCTTGACTTGATTATGTGTTAAATATCTAATGCCAAAGCCTCTGCTAATATATTTGGAAACAATGTCCTAGTATATACAAATTGAATGTGATTTAATTAGATGTGTGATTGTGGTTAACGGCCATGTTGTATGGAGCATTCAGACCTCAATCATGACCCCTGGGTCTAACCGCAGGGAAGCATTTTTCAATCCGGCTAATGACTCCAAGAAACTTAACTAAGACAGCAAAAGAGAGAGACCACAGAAGTGTTTCTCCTCTACAATTCTTTACACAAAAACATTCCTGTTTCTCTGTTCTTGCTAACTCCTTGGACCACGTTACAATCTAGGCAGGACTCCAAACCACCTCTTCTACATTACAGCTGCTGATCTATTTCTGCCAGCTGTAGAGAAAAAGGACAGTCCTCTACGGAGGAAACTTACCCACAGTTGTTTTGCAGGAATCAGGGAAGTGTTAGAGGGGTGTGAGGATGTAATATTAACCACACCTGGGAGAGCAGACAGCTGTGTGTGTTTGGGGGCTGCCGACGCAGGCCTGCGTGGGAGAGGGCTGGGCGTGTTGCTGTTGTTGCTGTTGTTGTTTGGTGTTTGTTTCCCTGTGGTCTACAAGTCCGGTGTCACAGGTTGGCCTCGCATCATCCATCACTGGTAACGAGTGTGACAAGGAGCCGTCCCGGGCCCCGAGGGGGAACATGTGATCGCAGCGGAGAAATGTAAGGAGCGAGTATGCATGTGTTTCGGTGTGCGTGTGTGTATCATGGCTGTGTGTGTGTGTGTGTTTCGGTGTGTGTGTGTGTGTGTATCATGGCTGTGTGTGTGTGTTTCGGTGTGCGTGTGTGTGTATCATGGCTGTGTGTGTGTGTGTGTTTCGGTGTGTGTGTGTATCATGGCTGTGTGTGTGTTTCAGTGTGTGTGTGTGTGTGTATCATGGCTGTGTGTGTGTGTTTCGGTGTGTGTGTGTGTATCATGGCTGTGTGTGTGTGTTTCGGTGTCCGTGTGTGTGTATCATGGCTGTGTGTGTGTGTGTGTGTTTCGGTGTGTGTGTGTGTGTATCATGGCTGTGTGTGTGTTTCAGTGTGTGTGTGTGTGTGTATCATGGCTGTGTGTGTGTTTCGGTGTGTGTGTGTGTGTGTGTATCATGGCTGTGTGTGTGTGTTTCGGTGTGCGTGTGTGTGTATCATGGCTGTGTGTGTGTGTGTGTTTCGGTGTGTGTGTGTGTGTGTATCATGGCTGTGTGTGTGTGTTTCGGTGTGCGTGTGTGTGTATCATGGCTGTGTGTGTGTGTGTGTTTCGGTGTGCGTGTGTGTATCATGGCTGTGTGTGTGTGTGTGTTTCGGTGTGTGTGTGTGTGTGTGTATCATGGCTGTGTGTGTGTGTTTCGGTGTGTGTGTCTGTGTGTGAATCATGGCTGTGTGTGTGTGTGTGTGTTTCGGTGTGTGTGTCTGTGTGTGAATCATCACTGTGGAAGTGTAAGGAGTGAGTATGTATGTGTTTCAGAGTGTGTGTGTGTCATCGCTGTGTGTGTGTGTGTATCATCAGTGTGTGTGTGTGAGTGTAGCAGTGCTTCAGGGTGGGGCTGAATTCTGTGATAATACAGTCCCACTGTCAGACCTGTCTGGGGCGACATTGATTACTGTTCTGGCCAACTCTGTGCTCATTATGTACACACACACACACACACACACACACACACACCACACACACAACACACCACACACACACACACACACACACACACACACACACACAACATTAGGAATGCTGCTGTTGCTTGCTCGTCTGTCCTCATCAAGATGTATGGTGCTCATTACGCAGGCTCCTCTAGGGTGAGGGGACTAAGCTGAACAGGAAGAAAAGAAAGGGCGGGAAAGGAGAGGTGGAGAGAGGAGAGAGAGGAGAGAGAGGAGAGAGAGGAGAGAGGAGAGAGAGGAGAGAGAGGAGAGAGGAGAGGAGAGAGAGGAGAGGAGAGAGAGGAGAGAGAGAGGAGAGGAGAGGAGAGGAGAGAGAGAGGAGAGGAGAGGAGAAGAGAGAGAGGAGAGGAGAGGAGAGAGAGGAGAGAGAGAGGAGAGGAGAGGAGAGGAGAAAGAGAGAGGAGAGGAGAAAGAGAGAGGAGAAAGAGAGAGGGGGGTGGAAGGAGGGGAAAAAGAGAGGAAAGAATAAAGAAAAAAGAAAGAAAGAGGAGAGGGGAACGAGGGAGAGGAGAGCTGAGCTGAGAAAGAGAGAAGAGAGAAGAGGAGAGAGAGAGAGAGGAGATGGGAGGAGAAGAGAGAACTTGTATAGACAAAATAAAGCTTCGATACTATAGATAAAGGCAGTGACTAGGAATCTTTGTCCAGATCAAACAATATTCAAGGGTTTTCTGATCACTTGGTCACATCAGAGCATAGAATCAAGGGGAAATCGTGTGCCTGTGTGTGCTGTGTGCTGAAGAGAGGAAGGGAGGGGGGAAGGAAAAGGGTGGCATTAAACCAGTCCTGTTCTCGTGAGGATGTAAAAGGAGTGAGAGAGAGAGAGAGAGCTGTTTGGAGAACAGAGTCTTCCACGACTACCAAACAACCACAATCTCTGTGTTCATTAGTAGGAGTGGCAAATACCTACCTGGGAATCCGAAGGCCAGAAATCATGTGGACAATGACATACCAGGTCAGGAGAACCTGCCCAAGGCCAGCGGGATAATCAGGGAGAGAAAGAGGCAGTCTCTGTTCACATGACAGACTCAACTAGAAGCTTCATAGCACAATACATGCCTCGACTGACTGAGGACTGAGTGTGTGTGAGGGCTATTTCCCTGGATTATACTTCTGCAACATGCTGACATGCTGCTCAGAACTTCTCTCTCTCTTACACACACACACACACACACACATACAAATACCTACACAAGCATAGGCTGCATCAGATATTTCAGTAATGAATGAAATTCCTAGTATAATTCAGCAAGATGATTATCCTCCGCACAGAGTAGTGCGGGCAATGTTACCAGACCGTGAAACATCATGGTAAATGTTATTCTCTGATGATGCTGAGTGAGTCAGGCTTTAGCTCAGGCATAGCTTTCTTTGTGAGATAACAATGCAAATCCAACCTGAAAGAGACTGCATTGGTCTCTGTCAGTGTGGGTTTGAAATAATCCAACGTTTACACTGACGCAACAAACAGACGCTTTTCATTGCCGACAACGTTAATGATTGTCGAATTAAATTGACACACACCCTCTCCCTCTTCCCTTCACGGGTGCTTATGGTGTATTGTGTTGAGCAGAAAGGAAAAAGAGTCTTCTGGAGATGAGATGTCTAGAGGCTTTATAACGTTCAAATCTCCACATGAAAAGCTCATTTGGAGGATCACTCAGGCAAATAAGTGAGTGTGTTTGTGGCACTCTCTCCATGCGCTCTGGGCTCCGACGGTCTGGGAGAGGAGGGAGGGAGGACTGAGAAGAGGGGGGGAGGTCTTTGTTGTGGTGTGTTTGTTGAAATAATGGTGCATTAATGCTAGTCAGCGGCCCTGCTCTTAGCCAGAGACGTCAAACTGCTGTTTTCTACCCAACAATGGCAGTCTTTAAATGGAGCCCAGAGGAGGCTGAATAACCCTGATGTTTCCCAGTGAATCACCCATCTCTGATCCTCATTATCCTCCAGGAAGAAGTTGCTGGAGATGAAAGCAGAGGGGAAGGCTGACGAACGTCTGCTGTGGTGAGGCTCCGTCGCCCTGGTAATCCTGTTGAAGTCCATCTGCTTCCCTGGTTCGCTGAGTCGGTTCTGAACCTCGCCGAGTCGCAAGTGGCCGAGAGATCTGAGGCTGGGTCCAGTTTACATTTAGTCATTTAGCAGACGCTCTTATCCAGAGCGACTTACAGTAAGTACAGGGACATTCTCTCATACACATCCCTACCTAGGTTACATCCTTCTGGTCAAACCACTGTAGCATTTACTTGTACGAAACATAAAACACTGGGTTATAATGACTGTCTAGGCACAGTCTTATAATCCTATCACATAATCAGGAAGAAGTCAGGTGGCTGAGCGGTTAGGGAAGCGGGCTAGTAATCTGAAGGTTGCCAGTTCGATTCCCGGCCGTGCCAAATGACGTTGTGTCCTTGGGCAAGGCACTTCACCCTACTTGCCTCGGGGGGAATGTCCCTGTACTTACTGTAAGTAGCTCTGGATAAGAGCGTCTGCTAAATGACTAAAAAAAAAAAAAAATGACTAAGAAAACGTCAGGGTCAGTTCCTGGTCTGAAGTGTCTCAGGTCTGCTGGAGATGAAGCCTCATGAAGACTCCTGGTCTGTCTGCAGCTCCTGTGTGGCATCTCACTGGTGAGTCAGCCTGCAGCCTGCAGCCTGCAGCTGCAGCCTGCAGCCTCACGACGAGCCTCTGCCAAACTCTCCCGCAAGCAGCGTCATCTATCTTCAGACCAAAACACTGGGTGTGGAGGAGAGAGAGAAAGTGAGGGATGGATGGGGAGGGTGGGTGAGGGCATCAGGGCTACACAGAGCTGCTTCAGCTAAGAGATCGGCCTTCCAGCTGACCTAGACCAGCACCTAATCCCAGGAGGTCCTATCAGACTAAACCAAACGGCAACAGAGTTGATGATCAGCCTAAAATACACGATGCACCCAGCCGGGCGATACGCCCCTCCTGTCCAGAGTAAAGAGTAGTTTCTGAGCTGGGTTATATATTATTTATGCCTGATGAATGGTGCGAGGCCGTGTTGTGTGTTTGCACGAGGTTTGAGCGTGTGTGTGTGTGTGTGTGTGTGGGGCTGGGGGTCGAAGTAGCTGGACCTTGTGTCTCAGTGCTACAGACTAACGATGCTCGTTAGCTCCCTGGTTAGAGTGGTAAAAACAGCCTGAGGGCTGAGGTAATTAAAGTGATTTCAGAATCAATACGTATTAATTTAGGTTCCATGTGTGACTGTGCCTGCCCTGGAGCTGGTGGCTATTACTGGGAGGCGAGAGAGAGGGGCGTGTCAGGTACCCACACTAACCACAAGGGCTGCAGCTCCAACCAATAAGAGACCTCCAATGGCTGACATTAATCTTCTCAACGGACAACATTCCACCGGAACATTCTCTACAAAACGTCACCTGTCACCTTCCAAAAACAAGTTAAGAACTGCCGCATTCAAGTAAAGTATGGCTAATCATCTCCTGTGAAATATTTTTAATTCTGTCATAACATGTATAGTTTTTCAGCTAACATCAAACAACAGCAGTGGCAGTAGCAGAGAAATGAGACCAGTTAGAGAGCACATCAAAAAGAATGTAATATCATGTAAAAAAAAAAGGTTTGTGTGGAGGCTGGAGGAGGCCACAACCAATACTGTGTATTGCCTCAAACTGTTTTTATACGTTGCATATATCTGACTGAGAGTAATCATACACACATACACACACACACACACCAGGTGCTCCTCCCCTCCCCTGTGAGATCCTGTATGGAATCCCTGTCTCTAGGGAGTACAGGAGAGAGAAGGTGAAGAGATGAGGAGAGAGAAAAAAAACTGGAGAGAAGTAGAAGAGGAGACGATAGGAAAAGGTTAAGCAGAATGAGGGAGGAGGATGGAGAAAAAAAAGCGGAGATGAGAAGGTGATCTAAGCTAATTACTCTGCTCTAAATGCTGAGATAAGCAACTCTAGGTAGTGGGGTGGGGGTGGAGGGAGAAAGGAGGGGGGTGAGTGAGTGGGGGAAACTGGGGAAAACATGTTAGAATGTTGTTCCTGTGTGAGTATTGATACTGCTGTATCTTGGCATACCCTTCCAGCCAGCCAATATCTGTCCACATTTAAGAATCCTTCCTAATGACCAATCAATAGTTGATCAATAGTGACGATCTATTGGTTCCCCGACCAATGACAGTTGTGGAAAACCTGCAGAGACAAACCTGACTTCCACTGAAGCCATCCTAACCCCCTACCACCTTACCTGTTGCACCCAGTCGTGCCCCTCCCCTATCCCGGCTACCCTCTAGACCCCTCCCCCTTCCAGATGTCTGAGTTGACCAGAGTGTGCTGGCTGGAGAAATCCCTGACAGAGCTACATGGTCGACTCACAATCCACAGCTCCCACACTGCCAGGGAAGCCCTCCATAGGAAGGTGAAGGCCTGTCATAGGCTGATGCAGGGCTGTCAGTGGGCTAAGCTCTTTGTGTGCGGGCCAGAGGCCATCAACAGTGGTCTGCTGTACAGGAGCCGAGCAGCTCTTTGATGTTTCCCGAGGGCAGCAGAGGCCTCTGGGATCTGTAGTCCCAGGGTGGATCAGAGCAGAGACAACCTGGATGATCTGAACACTGCTGTTCAACTAGGTTAA
Source organism: Thaleichthys pacificus (assembly GCA_023658055.1). Classification (NCBI taxonomy): domain Eukaryota; kingdom Metazoa; phylum Chordata; class Actinopteri; order Osmeriformes; family Osmeridae; genus Thaleichthys; species Thaleichthys pacificus. The sequence goes on along the minus strand of CM042868.1, from coordinate 3,643,529 downwards.
GCTTCGACTGTCTCCTCATCTCTCTCTCCCTTTCATTCTTTCACTCTTTCTTTCTCTTTCTTTCCTCCCATCCTCTCTCTTTTTTAAAACTTTTGTTTGTCTCTTTTAATCTCTCTTCTCATTCACCCTGTTTGCCCTCTCTCCTTCCTCTGCCCACCACCCCTGCATAGTTATGCAGCTCAGTGTTCTCTGAAACAAAGACATGGATATTGTGCTTGTGTGTGTATGTGTGTATATGTGTGTGTGTACGTGTGTGTGTATATGTGTGTGTGTACGTGTGTGTGTGTGTGTGCATGAGTGTGTGTGTGTGTGTGTGCATGAGTGTGTGTATTTGTATGTGTGTAGCGGTGTGTGTGTTTACGGTGTGTGTGTGCGCGTACATGGGTGTCCGCACACTTCCTGGATCACTCTTAATCATCCTCAGCATCACAAACATTGTTGTCATCTTCATCATCTTCATCATCATCGTCTACCACAGAACCACAGAACACTTCTGTCCACACATCAAACAGTTCTGATCACATCAAACAGCTGCTAATGTAAACGTGTTTGCTCTGCTTCTGAGCAAACAGTAACATGCTTCTAGCCTCTGATATTTGCTTTCGCTGTAGTGAGTCTTAACGTGGAAATGTGTGCGCGCATGTGTGTTGTGTGTTAATGTGAATGCAAATCAGTCAAATGTAAACATTCTCAGAACACAGCACCAGCTTGTTTATCTGACACAAGGCAGCCAATCAGCTATGCATGGTTACTTTTCATTTGTCCAATCAGTACCTCCACAAAAAACAAGAACCCACACACATACATTGACAGACACACACACACACACACACACACACTCACAGACACACACACACACACACACTCACAGACACAGACTTTCAGAGACTGCAGTGAACATACTGCCCCAGGGTCTCTGTGTGTTATTGTTTATGGATGCTGCTTTGAGTTAGTGGTAGCTACAGTGCAGGAGAGAACCACTCTCCAAACCAGACTCTGCCTCCACAGAGCCCCACCAGCCCCCCCCTGCCTCCACAGAGACACCCAGCCCCCCCCCCCTGCCTCCACAGAGACACCCCCCCAGCCCCCCCCTGCCTCCACACAGACACCCCAGCCCCCCCTGCCCCCCAGGAGGGGGAGGAGGGGGGAGGAGAGGACTCTGGATGAACTATTGTGGTCTTTCCAGTTTTCCTCTCTCTCTCTCTCTCTCTCTCTCTCTTCTCTTCTCTCTTCTCTCTCTCTCTCTAAGGTAGTTCTGTTCCCATAACCTCGTTAAAGAAGTCTCCTTTGCTCTGCCACTATGAGATTAGAAATCTATCGGCTTGCGCCAGGTAAACCTTCCAGAGAGGAACTGATAACCTTCCAGAGAGGACCTGCACCCTGAGTGTGATGGCCAAGTGTCAAAGGATCCTTAAGGATCCTTCGTTTGGATGCACCTTGGAGAAATAATGAACAAAAATGCTTACTAGATAAAATGTGTATTTGCATAGGATGCGTTAGAAATTGCTTCCATATGTGTATTTAGACAGGATGGATTAGCAATAGCTTGCAATATGTTTTAGAACTTCTTTTCCATTGTGTTATGAATTAGCAACTGCTTGCTGATGTGCATCTTAGATAACATGTGTTAAAACGTCTTGCGGAAAGCTTCAGACAGGAGGCCTCTGTAGGACTTCTTAAAGCCACACTTGACCTTTTAGAGAGTGCAGGTTGGAAACATGCACGATAGCTGGATACGTGCGTCATAGCACAGTCCAAAGTTAAATTTGTCATCAGTATTGAAGCATATAAAATGATTTGTATGTCTACGTGAAAAGAAGAACTCGAGAGTTCAGAGACGAGAGCACAAGAGCAGGAGGACAAGAGAAGAGAGCACTTGGAGTGCTGCCCCATCTGGGCTCACAGAAGAAGTCAGCCCGATAGACAGGATATAGCTCTCAAAGTCTTACTCTGTCACAGTTTTGTTGAATCGTTCTGACCGTTTGATACTTCTGTTTTACAAGTGACCTTAGGTTCCGGAGTGTTCTGGCCAGCTAAGAGGCGTCTTTCTGGAGTGTTCTGGCCCGCTAAGATGCGTCTCTGTGGAGTGTTCTGGCCCGCTAAGATGGCGTCTTTCTGGAGTGTTCTGGCCAGCTAGAGGCGTCTTTCTGGAGTGTTCTGGCCAGCTAAGAGGCGTCTCTCTGGAGTGTTCTGGCCAGCTAAGAGGCGTCTTTCTGGAGTGTGACTTCTCTGTTTTGTATGAGTGTGACTCCTCAACAGCAGTGTCCTCGCCCACAGCCTTCAGAAGGTAGGAATACAGTGTTTGTGTTTGTGTAAGTGTGTACATGCGCGTGTGTTGTGACAGCGTGTGGGTGTGTGCGTGTGACGGTCTGTGTGGGTGACCTATGTGTGTGTGTGTGTGACTGTATGTGTGTGTGTGTGTGTGCCTGGAGGGCTATAATGAGCGGGGGGGTCAGTAGGCTACCTGGAGTCAGCGGAGCGAGGGATGACAGCAGGAAGGACGGAGGGCAGACAGTCGTTCATGAAGGGGAGATGGAGTGAGCGGGAGAGAGAGCAGCAGGGGCGGACAAGCTGCACGGACGTTTACATCTAAAACAAACTGTTTGGCCTTTCTGTCAGCAGTGGGGGGGGGGGGGGGGGGGGGGGGAGCTCGCGCGGAGAGAAGAGAGGGTGGCGGGGAGAAGGTTCCCCTGGAAGAAGAAAAATACTTTGCAGATGAGTGGAGCGGAGGATGAGAAGGAAGGTGGAGGTGAAAGGAGGAGAGGGAGGAAGGGAAGAGAATGGGAACAGGTCGTGATAGAGGAGGAGTGGGAGGGAGAGACATTGAGGTTGGTTGGAGGGGAGGAGGAGAGGGGGGAGAGGGAGGAGGAGAGAGGGGAGAGGGGAGAGGGAGGAGGAGAGAGGGAGAGGGAGGGGGGGAGAGGGAGGAGGACGAGAGGGGGAGAGGGAGGGGAGAGGGAGGAGGAGAGAGGGGAGAGGGAGGGGGAGAGGGAGGAGGAGAGAGGGGAGCGAGGGAGAGGGAGGAGGAGAGAGGGGGAGAGGGAGGAGGAGAGGGGGAGGGGAGGAGGAGAGGGGGAGGAGAGGAGGGAGGGGGAGAGGGAGAGGAGAGGGAGGGAGTAAAGGAAGGGGGTAGTGGAAGTGTGAGGGAAGGAGAGGAGAGGAGAGGAGAGAGGAGGAAGAGGGAGGAGGGAGGTGGTGTAGAGGAGAGGAAGGAGAGAGGAGAGGAGAGGAAGAGAGGAGGAGGGGGTGGGGAGGTGGTGTAGAGGAGAGGAGAGGAGAGAGAGAGGAGAGGAGGAGGGAGGAGGGGAGTGGTGTAGAGGTCTGTGATGTGCTCTTGTGTTCTTTCAAGGATGTTTTCCAGTTGACATGATTTCCAGCTCTGAGAAAGCAGAGAGAGCTTCCAGAAATAAAGTAGGAGTTCCTCCCCCCCCTGCAGCCCTGCAGCCCTGCAGCCTTCCCCCCCCTGCAGCCCTGCAGCCTTCCCCCCCCTGCAGCCCTGCAGCCCTGCAGCCTTCCCCCCCCTGCAGCCCTGCAGCCTTCCCCCCCCCTGCAGCCCTGCAGCCCTGCAGGGGGGGGAAGCGAGGGGGGGGGGGGGCTGCAGGGGGGGGTCAGCGAGAGAGGGAGAGAGGGGGAGAGGGGGAGAGAGAATGAGGGTCAGTGGTAATGTCAGGTACTGTGGGTACGAGACACAGTCAGGAAGTCTCTTTCCTTTTATCTCAGTTTTTCCCCTCTGCTTCTTTCTGACTCTTTTGTCTGTCCCCTCACTATCTCTGTGGGGCGTCCCATCCTGGAGTCCCACCAGTTAATTAAGCCACGTGGTCACTAAATGATGAGCTCTGTTGGACGTGTGACAAATACAAAGGCTTTAGGCGTGCTACACACACACGCACACACGCACACACGCACACACGCTGAGATTTGATGTAATGAAGGATCTCCATTGCTCGATCCTGCACAGACAGTATAGGATAGCTCTGTTTGGCTTGTCTGGTTGCTGTTCACGGTTCATTGGGATTGGTCGTTAATCAATCCAATTAACTCCTTTGTGCTCTCCGTCAATCAAGCCCAGGCTTTCTCAGCTCCCCTGGGGGAACCAGTCCCTGCAAGGATGGGAACCAGTCAGCAGGATGGGAACCAGTCAGCAAGGATGGGAACCAGTCCTGCAAGGATGGGAACCAGTGCTGCAAGGATGGGAACCAGGTACAACAGACATGACCTCTCTATCTGTCTCACATACCCTGAGACAGGCAGGACAGGCAGACAGGCAGACAGGCAGACAGGCAGACAGGCAGACAGGCAGGCAGACCAGGCAGACAGGCAGACAGGCAGACAGGCAGACAGGCAGACAGGCAGAGGCAGACAGGCAGACAGACAGACAGACAGGCAGGCAGGCAGGCAGGCAGGCAGGCAGACAGCTCACATCTTCACATTCTGTCCCACATCCAATCTGTGGACAGAAACAAGCCAATATATTCAGCCCCCCCGTTGACACACAAGAACCCATTTCCAACACAAATCCTCATGTGGAAACTGTATAGAGGACACACACACACACACACACTCTTTCCTCACCCACTTTACTCTGTGCTTACCAGTCATTACTATTACTTGTATATTGAACATTCAAATATGGGTCACATATCAATGATTACAGTGTGCAGTACGGAAGGACCCGAGAATATAGGTTGCAGTCGGACGAGCTGCATCCTGGGAGCGGTTTCATATCTGACCTAGCACAACGTCTGATGTTCATCCTACTGGTGAAGAACACTCTCACTGAGGAAAGAGAGCACACAGGAAAGCAGTGAGCGTGTGTCTAAACGCATGACTCCAAGGAGGGGCTGAAGAGAGGGAAAACACATCCACAACAAGGCTGAAGAAAGCATGTTTCAGAATGCAGTTTGAAGGGAAGAGTGTACGGGGCAGATTTGCATTTGAATGAGGAAGTGGACAGAAATTGCTGGATGCTCCAGCATACCATGCAACACTGTGTACTATGTTGCTTGGTTGCCATGGTGCTACAGATGGATACCCTGCGTCTGCGCTCTCCAGGAGAAAACACAACTCCCTCTCTCTTTCTCTCTCCATCTTCTTTCTTTCTTTCTTTCTTTCTTTCACACTTTCACACTCTCTCTTTTTCACTCCCTCTCTACTTCATCCAGCTGCATCACAAGTCAAGTCAGCGCACTATGGAACAGTATTTGTTTTCATTCATTCATTGCATACTATCAAGTGTGTGTGTGTGTGTGTGTGTGTGTGTGTGTGTGTGTGTGTGTGTGTGTGTGGGCGCATAGAAACATCTGTCACAGTAACCTATTACAGTGATGTCACATGACCAGCATCAGGTAACAGGTGTACAGTTGTGTTTCCACAGTTTAGTCTGCACACTCCCAGCATTAAAAGCATGTTTGTCTCTCCAGCCTGAGAAGGGATAGTCCTGCGTCGTGATGGATGGATGAGGAGCAAAGACAGACAGCCAATGAAAAAAAACAAGAGAGTGAGTGTGTGTGTGTCTGTGTGTGTCTGTGTGTGTGTGTGGTGTGTCTGTGTGTGTGTGATGGCGAGCCGAAGGCAGGTCATCCATTAAGCCTTGTGGATGCCAGCATGGAGGAGGCCACGCTGTGATTAAACGCTGATGCTGAGCAGTGTATGTGTGAGTGTGTGTGAGTGTGTGCGTGTGTTTGTGCATGTGTGTGCTGGTTTTGAGTGTGCGTGAATGTGTGTGTGTGTGTATGTTGGAATGTATGATTGATGGTGCGTGGTGTAACTGATGGTCTCCTGCCATGGAACACAACACTTAAGCTCACCACAAACATCCCAGCAGCCTCTCTGGTCTCCACACCCTCCGCCCCTTCCCCCCCCCCCCCCCCCGCCCCCCCCCAGTCCGTTCCTGGGACAGGCAGTGGACAGGCCTCACATCCCTCCCGGTGCCTTCATGCTGTTAAGCAGGCTGGCTTTGGGGACCTTGTTGGCTGGTTCTCCAACACAGTCTCTGAGCTGTCCTCACTTCAGCAGCTATACCTTCCTGCTCCACTCTCATTAATGTCGCCTGGGCCCCTGGGAAGGCCCCTGAGAGATCCTGTAGAGCTGCCTGTCGCCTCGGGGCTCTCTCCCTGATAGAGGAGGGAGGGAGGGCTGACACTGCCACCTCTCACTGTTGGCGGTCAGGTGGCTGAGCGGTTAGGGAATCGGGCTATTAATCAGAAGGTTGCCAGTTCGATTCCTGGCTGTGCAAAATGACGTTGTGTCCTTGGGCAAGGCACTTCACCCTACTTGCCTCGGGGGGAATGTCCCTGTACTTCCTGTAAGTCGCTCTGGATAAGAGCTTTCTCCTCTCTCTCTCTCTCTCTCTCTCATCTCTCTCTCTCTCGATCTCTCTCTCTCTCTCTCTCTCTCTGCCTCTAGGTGGGTCCTGGGTTGTATGATCTGTCCTGTGGTCAGGTTGTTCTGCTGGTCTGACTGGAAGGCGACAGATGTAAGAACCAGGCTTGGCCTGTCTCCTTGCCCTGGGAGGATAGCAGGCACAGACCTGGGTGCCTGGGAGCCTGGGAGCCTGGGAGCCTGGGAGCCTGGGTGCCTGGGAGCCTGGGTGCCTAGGTGCCTGGGAGCCTGGGTGCCTGGGTGCCTGGGAGCCTGGGAGCCTGGGTGCCTGGGAGCCTGGGTGCCTGGGAGCCTAGGTGCCTGGGTGCCTGGGTGCCTGGGAGCCTGGGTGCCTGGGAGCCTGGGTGCCTGGGAGCCTGGGTGCCTGGGAGCCTGGGTGTGGGGGTGTGCGGGTGTGAATGTATATCTGTGTGTGTATGTGCATGTGTGTGGGCATGTATGAGTGTGTGTCGTGTGTGTATGGGTGTAAGGGTGTCAGAGTGAGTGTGTGTGTGAGTGGGTGTGAGGGTGTCTGTGTGTGTGTGTGTGGTGAGTGAGTGTGTGTGTGAGTGTGTGTATGGGTGTGAGGGTGTCTGTGTGTGTGTGTGTGTGGTGAGTGAGTGTGTGTGTGAGTCTGCGAAGCCAGCTCATTAATCCTGGACCACACAATCGAGCGGGGTGGCGCAGGGCTGACGGTATCGAAGAGCTTGATGCTGGATGGATCCCTGGAGACCACTCCATTACTGCCCGCAGCCCTCCTCAACGTGACCCATGGGTCACGTTGAGGAGGGCAGCGGGCAGTAATGGAGTGGTCTCCAGGGATCCATCCAGCATCAAGCTCTTCGATACCGTCAGCCCTGCGCCACCCCGCTCGATGTGTGGTCCAGGATTAATGAGCTGGCTTCGCAGACTCACACACACACTCACTCACCACACACACACACACACAGACACCCTCACACCCATACACACACTCACACACACACTCACTCACCACACACACACACACAGACACCCTCACACCCACTCACACACACACTCACTCTGACACCCTTACACCCATACACACACACACACACTCATACATGCCCACACACATGCACATACACACACAGATATACATTCACACCCGCACACCCCCACACCCAGGCTCCCAGGCACCCAGGCTCCCAGGCACCCAGGCTCCCAGGCACCCAGGCTCCCAGGCACCCAGGCACCCAGGCACCTAGGCTCCCAGGCACCCAGGCTCCCAGGCACCCAGGCTCCCAGGCTCCCAGGCACCCAGGCACCCCAGGCTCCCAGGCACCTAGGCACCCAGGCTCCCAGGCACCCAGGCTCCCAGGCTCCCAGGCTCCCAGGCTCCCAGGCACCCAGGTCTGTGCCTGCTCTCCTCCCCAGGGCAAGGAGACAGGCCAAGCCTGGTTCTTACATCTGTCCCTCCAGTCAGACCAGCAGACAACCTGACCACAGGACAGATTCATACACCCCAGGACCCACCTAGAGGCAGAGAGAGAGAGAGAGAGAGAGAGACGAGAGAGAGAGAGAGATGAGAGAGAGAGAGAGAGAGAGAGGAGAAGCTCTTATCCAGAGCGACTTACAGGAAGTACAGGGACATTCCCCCCGAGGCAAGTAGGGTGAAGTGCCTTGCCCAAGGACACAACGTCATTTTGCACAGCCAGGAATCGAACTGGCAACCTTCTGATTAATAGCCCGATTCCCTAACCGCTCAGCCACCTGACGCCACAGTGAGAGGTGGCAGTGTCAGCCCTCCCTCCCTCCTCTATCAGGGAGAGAGCCCCGAGGCGACAGGCAGCTCTACAGGATCTCTCAGGGGCCTTCCCAGGGGCCAGGCGACATTAATGAGAGTGGAGCAGGAAGGTATAGCTAGCTGAAGTGAGGACAGCTCAGAGACTGTGTTGGAGAACCAGCCAACAAGGTCCCCAAAGCCAGCCTGCTTAACAGCATGAAGGCACCGGGAGGGATGTGAGGCCTGTCCACTGCCTGGCCCAGGAACGGACTGGGGGGGCGGGGGGGAGGGGGGGGGGGGAGGGGGCGGGGAGGGCGGGGGTGGAGACCAGAGAGGGCTGCTGGGATGTTTGGTGGTGAGCTTAAGTGTTGTGTTCCATGGCAGGAGACCATCAGTTACACCACGCACCATCAATCATACATTCAACATACACACACACACACATTCACGCACACTCAAACCAGCACACACATGCACCAAACACACGCACACACTCACACACACACACAATCACAGTACATACACTGCCTCAGCATCAGCTTTTAATCACAGGAGCGTGGCCTCCTCCATGCTGGCATCCACAGGGCTCCCTAATGGATGACACTGCCCTTCGGCCTCGCCATCAACACACACACAGACCAACACACACACACACAGACACACACACACTCACTCTCTTGTTTTTTCTTTTCATTGGCTGTCTGTCTCTTTGCTCCTCATCCATCCATCACGACGTCAGGACTATCCCTTCTCAGGCTGGAGAGGACAAACATGCTTTTAATGCTGGGAGTGTGCAGACTAAACTGGGGAAACACAACTGTAGCACCTGTTACCTGACGCTGGTCATGTGACGTCACAGATGTTTCTATGCGCCCACACGACGCCCAACACACACACACACACACGCACACAACACACACACACACACACACAACACACACACACCCACACCATCAGGCACACACGACACCACACACACCCACACACACTTGATAGTAGGCAATGAATGAATGAAAACAAATACTGTTCCATAGTGCGCTGACTTGACTTGTGTGCAGCTGGATGAAGTAGAGAGGGAGTGAAAAAGAGAGAGTGTGAAAGTGTGAAAGAAAGAAAGAAAGAAAGATGGAGAGAGAAAGAGAGAGGGAGTTGTGTTTTCTCCTGAGAGCGCAGACGCAGGGTATCCATCTGTAGCGCCATGGCAACCAAGCAACATAGTACACAGTGTTGCATGGTATGCTGGAGCATCCAGCAATTTCTGTCCACTTCCTCATTCAAATGCAAATTCTGCCCCGTACACTCTTCCCTTCAAACTGCATTCTGAAACATGCTTCTTCAGCCTTGTTGTGGATGTGTTTTTCCTCTCTTCAGCCCCTCCTTGGAGTCATGCGTTTAGACACACGCTCACTGCTTTCCCTGTGTGCTCTCTTTCCTCAGTGAGAGTGTTCTTCACCAGTAGGATGAACATCAGACGTGTGCTAGGTCAGATATGAAACCGCTCCCAGGATGCAGCTCGTCGACTGCAACCTATATTCTCAGGTCCTTCCATACTGCGCACTGTAAATCATTGATATGTGACCCATATTTGAATGTTCAATATACAAGTAATAGTAATGACTGTAAGCACAGAGTAAAGTGGGTGAGGAAAGAGTGTGTGTGTGTGTGTGTCCTCTATACAGTTTCCACATGAGGATTTTGTTGGAAATGGGTTCTTGTGTGTCAACGGGGGGCTGAATATATTGGCTTGTTTCTGTCCACAGATTGGATGTGGGACAGAATGTGAAGATGTGAGCTGTCTGCCTGCCTGCCTGCCTGCCTGCCTGTCTGTCTGCCTGTCTGCCTCTGCCTGTCTGTCTGCCTGTCTGCCTGTCTGCCTGCCTGCCTGCCTGCCTGCCTGCCTGTCTGTCTGTCTGCCTGCCTGTCTGCCTGTCTGCCTGTCTCAGGGTATGTGAGACAGATAGAGAGGTCATGTCTGTTGTACCTGGTTCCCATTCCTTGCAGCACTGGTTCCCATCCTTGCAGGACTGGTTCCCATCCTTGCTGACTGGTTCCCATCCTTGCTGACTGGTTCCCATCCTTGCAGGACTGGTTCCCCCAGGGGAGCTGAGAAAAGCCTGGGCTTGATTGACGGAGAGCACAAAGGAGTTAATTGGATTGATTAACGACCAATCCCAATGAACCGTGAACAGCAACCAGACAAGCCAAACAGAGCTATCCTATACTGTCTGTGCAGGATCGAGCAATGGAGATCCTTCATTACATCAAATCTCAGCGTGTGTGCGTTGTGTGCGTGTGTGTGTAGCACGCCTAAAGCCTTTGTATTTGTCACACGTCCAACAGAGCTCATCATTTAGTGACCACGTGGCTTAATTAACCTGGTGGGACTCCAGATGGGACGCCCACAGAGATAGTGAGGGACAGACAAAAGAGTCAGAAAGAAGCAGAGGGGAAAAAACTGAGATAAAAGGAAAGAGACTTCCTGACTGTGTCTCGTACCCACAGTACCTGACATTACACTGACCCTCATTCTCTCTCCCCCTCTCCCCCTCTCTCCCTCTCTCGCTGACCCCCCTGCAGCCCCCCCCCCCCCCTCGCTTCCCCCTGGCTGCAGGGCTGCAGGGGGGGAAGGCTGCAGGGCTGCAGGGGGGGGAAGGCTGCAGGGCTGCAGGGCTGCAGGGGGGGGAAGGCTGCAGGGCTGCAGGGGGGGGAAGGCTGCAGGGCTGCAGGGGGGGGAAGGCTGCAGGGCCTGCAGGGGAGGAGGAACTCCTACTTTATTTCTGGAAGCTCTCTCTGCTTTCTCAGAGCGGAAAATCATGTCAACTGGGAAAACATCCTTGAAAGAACACAAGAGCACATCACAGACCTCTACACCACCTCCCCTCCTCCCCTCCTCCTCTCTTCCTCTCCTCTCCTCTCTCCTCTCCTCTCCTCTCCTTCCCTCACACTTCCACTACCCCCTTCCTTTACTCCTCCTCCCTCTCTCCTCCTCCCTCTCCCCCCTCTCCTCCTCTCTCTCCCCTCTCTCCTCCTCCCTCTCCCCTCTCTCCTCTCCTCCCTCTCCCCTCTCTCCTCCTCCCTCTCCCCTCTCCCCTCTCTCCTCCTCCCTTCTCCCCCCTCTCCTCCTCCCCTCCAAACCAACCTCAATATTCTCTCCCTCCCACTCCTCCTCTATCACGACCTGTTCCCATTCTCTTCCCTTCCTCCCCTCTCCTCCTTTCACCTCACCTTCCTTCTCATCCTCCGCTCCACTCATCTGCAAAGTATTTTTCTTTCCAGGGAACCTTCTCCCCGCACCCCTCTCCTTCTCTCCGCGCCTCCCCCCCCCCCCCCCCCCCCCCCCCACTTGCTGACAGAAAGGCCAAACAGTTGTTTGATGTAAACGTCCGTGGCAGCTTGTCCGCCCCTGCTGCTCTCCTCCCGCTCTCACTCCATCTCCCCTTCATGAACGACTGTCTGCCCTCCGTCCTTCCTGCTGTCATCCCTCGCTCCGCTGACTCCAGGTAGCCTACTGACCCCCCGCTCATTATAGCCCTCCAGGCACACACACACACACACATACAGTCACACACACACACACATAAGGTCACCCACACAGACCGTCACACGCACACACCCACACGCTGTCACAACACACGCGCATGTACACACTTACACAAACACAAACACTGTATTCCTACCTTCTGAAGGCTGTGGGCGAGGACACTGCTGTTGAGGAGTCACACTCATACAAACCAGAGAAGTCACACTCCAGAAAGACGCCTCTTAGCTGGCCAGAACACTCCAGAAGAGACGCCTCTTAGCTGGCCAGAACACTCCAGAAAGACGCCTCTTAGCTGGCCAGAACACTCCAGAAAGACGCCTCTTAGCGGGCCAGAACACTCCACAGAGACGCATCTTAGCGGGCCAGAACACTCCAGAAAGACGCCTCTTAGCTGGCCAGAACACTCCGGAACCTAAGGTCACTTGTAAAACAGAAGTATCAAAACGGTCAGAACGATTCAACGAAACTGTGGACAGAGTAAGACTTTGAGAGCTATATCCTGTCTATCGGGCTGACTTCTTCTGTGAGCTCCAGATGGGGCAGCACTCCAAGTGCTCTCTTCTCTGTCCTCCTGCTCTTGTGCTCTCGTCTCTGAACTCTCGAGTTCTTCTTTTCACGTAGACATACAAATCATTTTATATGCTTCAATACTGATGACAAATTTAACTTTGGACTGTGCTATGACGCACGTATCCAGCTATCGTGCATGTTTCCAACCTGCACTCTCTAAAAGGTCAAGTGTGGCTTTAAGAAGTCCTACAGAGGCCTCCTGTCTGAAGCTTTCCGCAAGACGTTTAACACATGTTATCTAAGATGCACATCAGCAAGCAGTTGCTAATTCATAACACAATGGAAAAGAGTTCTAAAACATATTGCAAGCTATTGCTAATCCATCCTGTCTAAATACACATATGGAAAGCAATTTCTAAGCATCCTATGCAAATACACATTTTATCTAGTAAGCATTTTTGTTCATTATTTCTCCAAGGTGCATCAAACGAAGGATCCTTAAGGATCCTTTGACACTGGCCATCACACTCAGGGTGCAGGTCCTCTCTGGAAGGTTTATCAGTTCCTCTTGGAAGGTTTACCCTGCGCAAGCCGATAGATTTTAATCTCATAGTGGCAGAGCAAAAGGAGACTTCTTTAACGAGGTTATGGGAACAGAACTACCTTAGAGAGAGAGAGAGAGAGAGAGAGAGAGAGAGAGAGAGAGATGAGAGAGAGGAGAGAGAGAGAGAGAGAGAGAGAGAGAGAGGAAAACTGGAAAGACCACAATAGTTCATCCCAGAGTCCTCTCCTCCCCCCTACCTCCCCCTCCTGGGGGCAGGGGGGGCTGGGGTGTCTGTGTGGAGGCAGGGGGGGCCTGGGGGGGTGTCTCTGTGGAGGCAGGGGGGGGGGGGGACTGGGGTGTCTCTGCTGGAGGCAGGGGGGGGCTGGTGGGGGCTCTGTGGAGGCAGATCTGGTTTGGAGAGTGGTTCTCTCCTGCACTGTAGCTAACACTAACTCAAAGCAGCATCATAAACAATAACACACAGAGACCCTGGGGCAGTATGTTCACTGCAGTCTCTGAAAGTCTGTGTCTGTGAGTGTGTGTGTGTGTGTGTGTCTGTGAGTGTGTGTGTGTGTGTGTGTGTGTGTCTGTCAATGTATGTGTGTGGGTTCTTGTTTTTTGTGGAGGTACTGATTGGACAAATGAAAAGTAACCATGCATAGCTGATTGGCTGCCTTGTGTCAGATAAACAAGCTGGTGCTGTGTTCTGAGAATGTTTACATTTGACTGATTTGCATTCACATTAACACACACACACATGCGCGCACACATTTCCACGTTAAGACTCACTACAGCGAAAGCAAATATCAGAGGCTAGAAGCATGTTACTGTTTGCTCAGAAGCAGAGCAAACACGTTTACATTAGCAGCTGTTTGATGTGATCAGAACTGTTTGATGTGTGGACAGAAGTGTTCTGTGGTTCTGTGGTAGACGATGATGATGAAGATGATGAAGATGACAACAATGTTTGTGATGCTGAGGATGATTAAGAGTGATCCAGGAAGTGTGCGGGACACCCATGTACGCGCACACACACACGTACACACACACACGGTACACACATACAAATACACACACTCATGCACACACACACACACACACTCATGCACACACACACACACACGTACACACACACATATACACACACACGTACACACACACATATACACACATACACACACAAGCACAATATCCATGTCTTTGTTTCAGAGAACACTGAGCTGCATAACTAATGCAGGGTTGGTGGGCAGAGGAAGGAGAGAGGGCAAACAGGGTGAATGAGAGAGAGATTAAAAGAGACAAACAAAAGTTTAAAAAAAGAGAGAGGGATGGGAGGAAAGAAAGAGAAAGAAAGAGTGAAAGAATGAAAGGGAGAGAAGGAGAGAGAGACAGTCGAAGCTAACCTAGTTGAACAGCAGTGTTCAGATCATCCAGGTTGTCTCTGCTCTGATCCCACCCGGGACTACAGATCCCAGAGGCCTCTGCTCCCTCGGGAAACATCAAAGAGCTGCTCGGCTCCTTACAGCAGACACACTGTTGATGGCCTCTGGCCCGCACACAAAGAGCTTAGCCCACTGACAGCCCTGCATCAGCCCTATGACAGGCCTTCACCTTCCTATGGGAGGGCTTCCCTGGCAGTGTGGGAGCTGTGGGATTGTGAGTCGACCATGTAGCTCTGTCAGGGATTTCTCCAGCCAGCACACTCTGGTCAACTCAGACATCTGGAAGGGGGAGGGGTCTAGAGGTAGCCGGAAGGGGAGGGGCCTGGGTGCAACAGGAAGGGGAGGGGGTTAGGATGGCTCAGTGGAAGTCAGGTTTTGCTGCTGTTTCCCAACTGTCATTGGTCGGGGAACAATAGATCGTCAACTATTGATCAACTATTGATTGGTCATTAGGAAGGATTCTTAAATGGGACAGATATTGGCTGGCTGGAAGGGTAGTGCCAAGATACAGCAGTATCAATACTCACACAGGAACAACATTCTAACATGTTTTCCCCAGTTTCCCCCTCACTCACCCCCCTCCTTTCTCCCTCCACCCCCACCCCACTACCAGAGTTGCTTATCTCAGCATTTAGAGCAGAGTAATTAGCTTAGATCACCTCTCATCCCCCTTTTTTTCTCCATCCTCCTCCCTCATTCTGCTTAACCTTTTCCTATCGTCTCCTCTTCTACTTCTCTCCAGTTTTTTTTCTCTCTCCTCATCTCTTCACCTTCTCTCTCCTGTACTCCCTAGAGACAGGGATTCCATACAGGATCTCACAGGGGAGGGGAGGAGCACCTGGTGTGTGTGTGTGTGTATGTGTGTATGATTACTCTCAGTCAGATATATGCAACGTATAAAAACAGTTTGAGGCAATACACAGTATTGGTTGTGGCCTCCTCCAGCCTCCACACAAACCTTTTTTTTTTACATGATATTACATTCTTTTTGATGTGCTCTCTAACTGGTCTCATTTCTCTGCTACTGCCACTGCTGTTGTTTGATGTTAGCTGAAAAACTATACATGTTATGACAGAATTAAAAATATTTCACAGGAGATGATTAGCCATACTTTACTTGAATGCGGCAGTTCTTACGATAAATTTGTTTTTTGGAAGGTGACAGGTGAACGTTTTGTAGAGAATGTTCCGTGGAATGTTGTCCGTCGAGGAAGATTAATGTCAGCCATTGGATGGTCTCCGAATTTGGTTGGCAGCTGCAGTCCCCTTGTGGTTAGCATGTGGGTCACCTGAACACGCCCCCTACTCATCTCGCCTCCCTATAATAGCCACCAGCTCCAGGGCAGGCACAGTCACACATGGACACCTAAATTTCATACGTATTGATTCTGAAATCACTTTAATACCTCAGCCCTCAGGCTGTTTTTTACCACTCTAACCAGGGAGCTAACGAGCACTCGTTAGTCTGTAGCACTGAGATCACAAGGTCCAGCTACTTCGACCCCCAGCCCCACACACACACACACACAACACACCACGCTCAAACCTCGTGCAAACACACAACACGGCCTCGCACCATTCATGCAGGCATAAATAATATATAACCCAGCTCAGAGAACTACTCTTTACTTGGACAGGAGGGGCGTATCGCCCGGCTGGGTGCATCGTGTATTTTAGGCTGATCATCAACTCTGCGTTGCCGTTTGGTTTAGTCTGATAGGGACTCTCCTGGGATAGGTGCTGGTCTAGGTCAGCTGGAAGGCCGATACTCTTAGCTGATAGTCAGCTCTGTGTAGCCCTGATGCCCCTCACCCACCCTCCCCATCCATCCCTCACTTTCTCTCTCGCCTCCACACCAGGTTTTGGTCTGAAGATAGATGACGCTGCTTGCGGGAGAGTTTGGCAGGAGGCTCGTCGTGAGGCTGCAGGCTGCAGCTGCAGCTGCAGGCTGCAGGCTGACCTCACCATGAGATGCCACCAGCGAGCTAGGGCTCAGGACAGACCAGGAGTCTTCATGAGGCTTCATCTACCAGCAGGACCTCGAGACATCTTCAGATCCAGGAACTGACCCTGACGTTTTTCTTAGTTCATTTTTTTTTTTTTTTTAGTCATTTAGCAGACGCTCTTATCCAGAGCTACTTACAGTAAGTACAGGGACATTCCCCCCGAGGCCAAGTAGGGTGAAGTGCCTTGCCCAAGGACACAACGTCATTTGGCACGGCCGGAGAAATCGAACTGGCAACCTTCAGATTACTAGCCCGCTCCCTAACCGCTCAGCCACCTGACTTCTTCCTGATTACTGTGATAGGATTATAAGACTGTGCCTAGACAGTCATTATAACCCAGTGTTTTATGTTTCGTACAAGTAAATGCTACAGTGGTTTGCCAGAAGGATGTAACCTAGGTAGGGATGTGTATGAGAGAATGTCCCTGTACTACTGTAAGTCGCTCTGGATAAGAGCGTCTGCTAAATGACTAAATGTAAACTGGACCCAGCCTCAGATCTCTCGGCACTTGCGACTCGGCGAGGTTCCAGAACCGACTCAGCGAAACCAGGAAGCAGATGGACTTCAACAGGATTACCAGGGCGACGGAGCCTCACCACAGAAGGACGTTCGTCAGCCTTCCCCTCTGCTTTCATCTCCAGCAACTTCTTCCTGGAGGATAATGAGGTCAGAGATGGGTGATTCACTGGGAAACATCAGGGTTATTCAGCCTCCTCTGGGCTCCATTTAAAGACTGCCATTGTTGGGTAGAAAACAGCAGTTTGACGTCTCTGGCTAGAGCAGGGCCGCTGACTAGCATTAATGCACCATTATTTCAACAAACACACCACAACAAAGACCTCCCCCCCTCTTCTCACAGTCCTCCCTCCCTCCTCTCCCAGACCGTCAGGAGCCCGAGCGCATGGAGAGAGTGCCACAAACACACTCACTTATTTGCCTGAGTGATCCTCCAAATGAGCTTTTTCATGTGGAGATTTGAACGTTATAAAGCCATCCTAGACATCTCATCTCCAGAAGACTCTTTTTCTGCTCCACAACACAATAACACCATAAGCACACCCCGTGAAGGGAAGCAGGGAGAGGGTGTTGTGTCAATTAATTCGACCAATCAATTAACGTTGTCGCAATGAAAAGCGTCTGTTTGTTGCGTCAGTGTAAACGTTGGAAATTATTTCAAACCCAACTGACAGAGACCAATGCAGCTCTTTCAGTTGGATTTGCATTGTTATCTCACAAGAAAGCTATGCCTGAGCTAAAAGCCTGACTCACTCGCTCATCAGGAACCAATACATTTACCATGAATGTTTTTCACGTCTGTAACATTGCCGCAACTACTCTGTGCGGAGGATAATCATCCTTGCTGAATTATACTAGGAATTTTCATTCATTACTAGAAATATCTGATGCAGCCTATGCTTGTGTAGGATATTGTATGTGTGTGTGTGTGTGTGGTGTACAGAGAGAGAGAAGTTCCTGAGCAGCATGTCAGCATGTTGCCGAAGGTATAATCCAGGGAAAATAGCCCTCACACACACTCAGTCCTCAGTCAGTCGAGGCATGTATTGTGCTATGAAGCTTCTAGTTGAGTCTGTCATGTGAACAGAGACTTGCCTCTTTCTCTCCCTGATTCATCCCGCTGGCCTTGGGCAGGTTCTCCTGACCTGGTATGTCATTGTCACATGATTTCTGGCCTTCGGATTCCCAGGTAGGTATTTGCCACTCCTACTAATGAACACAGAGATTGTGGTTGTTTGGTATCGTGGAAGACTCTGTTCTCCAACAGCTCTCTCTCTCTCTCTCCTCCTTTTACATCCTCACGAGAACAGGACTGGTTTAATGCCCCCTTTTCTTCCCCCCTCCCTTCCTCTCTTCAGCACACACACACACACACACATTCCCCTTGATCTATGCTCTGATGTGACCAAGTGATCAGAAACCCTGAATATTGTTTGATCTGACAAAGATTCTAGTCACTGCTTTATCTATAGTATCGAAGCTTTATTTTGTCTATACAAGTTCTCTCTTCTCCTCCCATCTCCTCTCTCTCTCTCATCCTCTTCTCTCTTCTCTCTTTCTCAGCTCAGCTCTCCTCTCCCTCGTTCCCCTCTCTCTTTCTTTCTTTTTTCTTTATTCTTTCCTCTCTTTTTTCCCCTCCTTCCACCCCCCCTCTCTCTTTCTCCTCTCTCTTTCTCCTCTCCTCTCTCTTTCTCCTCTCCTCTCCTCTCCTCTCTCTCTCCTCTCTCCTCCTCTCCTCTCTCCTCTCTTTCTCCTCTCCTCTCCTCTCTCTCTCCTTCTCCTCTCCTCTCCTCTCTCTCTCCTCTCTCTCCTCTCCTCTCTCTCCCTCTCCTCTCTCCTCTCTCTCCTCTCATCTCCTCTCTCCTCTCTCTCTCTCTCTCCTCTCTCTCCTCTCTCCACCTCTCCTTTCCCGCACCTTTCTTTTCTTCCTGTTCCGCTTAGTCCCCTCACCCTAGAGGAGCGATGCGTAATGAGCACCATACATCTTGAGAGGACAGACAGCAAGCAAACAGCAGCATTCCTTAAGGTGTGCTGGTGTGTGTGATGTGTGTGTGTGTGTGTGTGTGTGTGTGTGTGTGTGTGTGTGTGTGTGTGTGTGTGGGTGTGGTGGTGTGTGTACATAATGAGCAACAGAGTTGGCCAAGAACAGTAATCAACTGTCGCCCCCGACAGGTCTGAACAGTGGGACTGATATTATCACAGAATTCAGCCCCCACCCTGAAGCACTGCTACACTCACACACACACACTGATGATACACACACACACACAGCGATGACACACACACACTCTGAAAACACATACATACTCACTCCTTTACACTTCCACAGTGATGATTCACCACACAGACACACACACCGAAAACACACACACACACACACAGCCATGATTCACACACAGACACACACACCGAAACACACACACACACAGCCATGTATACACACCACACACACACACCGAAACACACACACACACACAGCCATGATACACCCACGCACACCGAAACACACACACACACACAGCCATGATACCACACACGCACACCGAAACACACACACACAGCCATGATCACACACACACACACACCGAACACACACACACACAAGCCATGATACACACACACGCAACACGAAACACACACACAGCCTGATACACACACACACACACACACACGAACACACAACACAGCCATGATACACACACACACCACACGGAAACACACAACACAGCCATGATACACACACACACACACCGAAACACACACACACACACACAGCCATGATACACACA
>CM042868.1:3619856-3623974 GCA_023658055.1 Thaleichthys pacificus | reverse complement strand
GTGACAAATGGCTGAAATGCGTGAGTCTCACAGCGAATGTGTGAGACCTGAACATGGTATCCTTCCGACTCGTTTGCCAGGTCACACAAGTATTCCATTCAAACTGGCTTTAATCTGGCAGGTAAAGGCTGGCAGGGCAGGAGGCAAGAAAAAAGGTGAAGAGCAGGAAACCTGAGATGGAACCAGAGAGGTATGTGGAAGCTGGGTTGATGGAGGAGGAAGAAGGATTCTCTGAAATTCAATGCTTTCTGATTTTTGGGATGAGACTTCCAGAGGATGACTGTGTGACTTGAGAGGCTCAAGGCTGGTATGTTGAGGATGGACGAGGGAGGGGAGGAGGGGTGAGGGAGGGTGAGGGACTGGAAGAAGGGGGCGAGGAGAATATGATGCCTTTCTTGGTAGAAATATGAATATATCAGGGAAGGAGAGGAGAAGAGGATGAAAGGAGGAGAGAAGGATGAAAACGAGCATACCCCCCCCCCCCAGCCCCATGTTTCATTTTTCTCTCCATTGAACAATCCTTTCCTTTGTGTGATGAATAGATAATTGGCCAATTACTTTTTTTCCCTCCACCAGTGTTCAGTTGGTCCCCTACAGAGACTGGGGCCGGGACAGGAAATGCAGGAAGCTCAAAGCCTCCTTCCTCTGCTCACCGTGGATCCAGATCCATACTCGTGCCTTTAAAGTGAAGCTACTTCGGTGAACGGAGGACCCCTGCCCCGGCACCAGACACCCAGACCTCCCTCTGCCCAGACCCCTGCCCCGGCACCAGACACCCAGACCTCCCTCTGCCCAGACCCCAGCACCAGACACCCAGACCTCCCTCTGCCCAGACCCCTGCCCCGGCACCAGACACCCAGTCCTCCCTCTGCCCAGACCCCTGCCCCAGCATCAGACACCCAGACCTCCCTCTGCCCAGACCTCTGCCCCAGCACCAGACACCCAGTCCTCCCTCTGCCCAGACCCCTGCCCCGGCACCAGACACCCAGACCTCCCTCTGCCCAGACCCCGGCACCAGACACCCAGACCTCCCTCTGCCCAGACCCCTGCCCCGGCACCAGACACCCAGTCCTCCCTCTGCCCAGACCCCTGCCCCAGCACCAGACACCCAGACCTCAGTCACCTGCCACCAGCACCAAACAACAAGACATTTACTCAGTCCACCAAAAAACATAAACTTAGCAATTCCATTCACAAGGTTGAGAACTGACAAGGCTTAGCGCATGGGGAATGATAACACCTGTGTTGGGAGCAGCGATGTCTCAGCCCCTGTGTGTTCTCCGTGTTTCTGAGCCAAGACCCGCACGCACCTGTGTCTTGTGAAGTGTCAGAGGTAAGATGCCTGAGCAGTTAGGGAATCGGGCTAGTAATCAGAAGGTTGCCAGTTCGATTTCCCGGCTGTGCCAAATGAGGTTGTGTCCTTGGGCAAGGCACTTTACCCTACTTACCTCGGGGGGGAATGTCCCTGTTCTTACTGTAAGTCGCTCTGGATAAGAGGGTCTGCTAAATGACTAAATGTAAATGTGTGTTTCTGTTCGCTGCTCATCAGCTGAACTAGTTTCACTTGTCTAGTCTGGTCCTCTGGAGGTGACTTCTTCATCTGTTGGTTTGTTTTGGTTGTGTCCTACGTGAATAGCTTGTCCTTCGAGTCCCCGAGCAGGTGGGCCCAAATGCAGCAGACAGGATCAATGAACACAGATTTTCTACAAGTCAAGGTAATGCAGACTAGAACAAGCTATTCACGTAGGACACAACCAAAACAAACCAACAGATGAAGAAGTCACCTCCAGAGGACCAGACTAGACAAGTGAAACTAGTTCAGCTGATGAGCAGCGAACAGAAACACACATTTACATTTAGTCATTTAGCAGACCCTCTTATCCAGAGCGACTTACAGTAAGAACAGGGACATTCCCCCCCGAGGTAAGTAGGGTAAAGTGCCTTGCCCAAGGACACAACCTCATTTGGCACAGCCGGGAAATCGAACTGGCAACCTTCTGATTACTAGCCCGATTCCCTAACTGCTCAGGCATCTTACCTCTGACACTTCACAAGACACAGGTGCGTGCGGGTCTTGGCTCAGAAACACGGAGAACACACAGGGGCTGAGACATCGCTGCTCCCAACACAGGTGTTATCATTCCCCATGCGCTAAGCCTTGTCAGTTCTCAACCTTGTGAATGGAATTGCTAAGTTTATGTTTTTTGGTGGACTGAGTAAATGTCTTGTTGTTTGGTGCTGGTGGCAGGTGACTGAGGTCTGGGTGTCTGGTGCTGGGGCAGGGGTCTGGGCAGAGGGAGGACTGGGTGTCTGGTGCCGGGGCAGGGGTCTGGGCAGAGGGAGGTCTGGGTGTCTGGTGCCGGGGTCTGGGCAGAGGGAGGTCTGGGTGTCTGGTGCCGGGGCAGGGGTCTGGGCAGAGGGAGGACTGGGTGTCTGGTGCTGGGGCAGAGGTCTGGGCAGAGGGAGGTCTGGGTGTCTGATGCTGGGGCAGGGGTCTGGGCAGAGGGAGGACTGGGTGTCTGGTGCCGGGGCAGGGGTCTGGGCAGAGGGAGGTCTGGGTGTCTGGTGCTGGGGTCTGGGCAGAGGGAGGTCTGGGTGTCTGGT
This sequence comes from Thaleichthys pacificus, assembly GCA_023658055.1. NCBI lineage: Eukaryota > Metazoa > Chordata > Actinopteri > Osmeriformes > Osmeridae > Thaleichthys > Thaleichthys pacificus. The sequence goes on along the minus strand of CM042868.1, from coordinate 3,621,370 downwards.
GCCGGGGCAGGGGTCTGGGCAGAGGGAGGTCTGGGTGTCTGGTGCCGGGGCAGGGGTCCTCCGTTCACCGAAGTAGCTTCACTTTAAAGGCACGAGTATGGATCTGGATCCACGGTGAGCAGAGGAAGGAGGCTTTGAGCTTCCTGCATTTCCTGTCCCGGCCCCAGTCTCTGTAGGGGACCAACTGAACACTGGTGGAGGGAAAAAAAGTAATTGGCCAATTATCTATTCATCACACAAAGGAAAGGATTGTTCAATGGAGAGAAAAATGAAACATGGGGCTGGGGGGGGGGGGTATGCTCGTTTTCATCCTTCTCTCCTCCTTTCATCCTCTTCTCCTCTCCTTCCCCTGATATATTCATATTTCTACCAAGAAAGGCATCATATTCTCCTCGCCCCCTTCTTCCAGTCCCTCACCCCTCCCTCACCCCTCCTCCCCTCCCTCGTCCATCCTCAACATACCAGCCTTGAGCCTCTCAAGTCACACAGTCATCCTCTGGAAGTCTCATCCCAAAAATCAGAAAGCATTGAATTTCAGAGAATCCTTCTTCCTCCTCCATCAACCCAGCTTCCACATACCTCTCTGGTTCCATCTCAGGTTTCCTGCTCTTCACCTTTTTCTTGCCTCCTGCCCTGCCAGCCTTTACCTGCCAGATAAAGCCAGTTTGAATGGAATACTTGTGTGACCTGGCAAACGAGTCGGAAGGATACCATGTTCAGGTCTCACACATTCGCTGTGAGACTCACGCATTTCAGCCATTTGTCACATGCAACACCTGTTTTTTTTTTTTTTTTACTTTTGGTTCAATTTTTTTTTTACATACACAGAGAGGGGAGAGGGGAGAGGAGGAGTGTGAAGATGAGAACAGAGAAGTAAAAAAAAAAGTATAAAAGAGTAAAGCAGAGCAGAGGACAGTAGAGTACAGTAGAGTCCTCATCAATGATGCAAAGTTTTCTTTCAAAATTTCTTTAGAGAATATTTTTCTACCTTTCAAAACCTTTTTTTTAAAACCCTTTTTTCCAAAAATATTGTTTCAACCTTTAAAAACAATTTGTTCAAAACTTTTTTTCGAAAAAATGTGTTCAACCTTACTAAACCTTTTTTTCGAAACTTTTATTCGAAAAAATGTTTTCAACCTTCCCTTTCAACCTTTCAAAAAAAAAAAAAAAAAAATGGGATACATATTTTTTCAACCTTTCAAAACGTATTTCTTTTACACGTGAAGTGAAAGGAGAGGAAAGGAGAGGAAAGGAGAGAAAGGAGAGGATAGGAGAGAGGAGGAGAGGGGAGAACAAAAAGCCTAGAGCAGAATACAATAGAGTACAGTAAAGTATAGTAGAGTCCTCATCAAGTACTCATCAATGATACAAACCTTTTTTTCTACGCTAGACTAGGTGTACCTGCGGGCAAGTGGAGTAGGCAGAAATGAGCGCTAGGCTAACATGCGCTAGGCTAGGCGTGGCTGTATGCCAGTGGGACTAGGCTCACAAGCGCTAGGCTTGGCTAATCTGCT
>CM042868.1:3534856-3617356 GCA_023658055.1 Thaleichthys pacificus | reverse complement strand
CCATCTAATCTCAGCACACACACACCAAATTAGCCTATCGGCAATATATAAAAACCAGATAAATTGAATGCTTCTGAGGTAAGTCACAGACACTCAGAGGAAAGGTGCTGTGTAGCTATTTAAAGACCACCACTGTAGAGAAAAACAACATTTAATGACCCTGGAGATTGAAAACTGTGTGAAATCTAAAGTAAACAGAAATAAACATCAGGCTTTGGACGAGAGTCGAACCGAGAATGGTGATGTATATATACTGCCGAGTGAAGGACTGATCTGTCAACAGTCTCTGTCTGTCTGTCTCTCTTTCTCTTTTCATATTTCTTTCTTTCTTTCTCTCTCGCATCTCGTTGAGATCTCTCATCTCAAGTTCTCCCTTCCTACTTCTCTTTGTGCGTTCCTGTACATACCGTACCATGCAGTATCACGCTGGTATACTGTGCTGTACGACTACTGCATTTAGATGTTATGGAGCGTGGAGAGAGGCTGCACGAGAGAGAGAGAGAGAGAGAGAGTGAGGGAGGGAGGGAGAGAGAGAGAGAGAGAGAGAGAGAGAGAGAGAGAGAGAGAGAGAGAGAGAGAGAGAGAGAGAGAGAGAGAGAGAGAGAGAGAGAGAGAGAGAGAGAGAGAGAGAGAGAGAGAGAGAGAGAGAGAGAGAGAGAGAGAGAGAGAGAGAGAGAGAGAGAGAGGAAGAAGCAAGAAAAGGGGGGGGATGGGATTGGAGAGAGAAGCTTGGCTTGCTATAATTGTCTTTCTGATGCTGACCAATCTTACATAGCCAAAACAAGCTGTGAGGAGTACAGCTTGTGTGTGATTAACATGCCCCCGTGCTGTGAGCATAGGACATGATGATGTCACGCACTTCTCGCTGTATGATAAGGGAGTCAGGTGGCTGAGTGGTGAGGGAGTCGGGCTAGTAACCAGAAGGTCGCTGGTTCGATTCCCGGCCGTGTCAAATGACGTTGTGTCCTTGGGCAAGGCACTTCACCCTACTTGCCTCGGGGGGTATGTCCCTGTACTTACTGTAAGTCGCTCTGGATAAGAGCGTCTGCTAAATGACTAAATGATCCTGTTATGAACATGAGTCTAAAGCTGGGTTCAGATTCAACAGCAATGATGAGAGATTTCAAAAACGTTTGCCAGTAATGAGTCTATGACATCTGACAGGAATAAGCATAAAAACCATATCAGCTAGTGTGTACTGTAAGATGGTCACTGGAACCACCTACGTCTTCTACAGCTTCACTGACTGTGGTTGCATGTGTGAGTTGTCTTGATATACAGCTTTCGTCTTGAATCGCATGGCATGCAACCTGTTTAAGTTGTATTATTTTGTCATATATTGTAATTCCACGTAAAGCTAGCGCAGACAGTTTGACAATGGTGATTGTCAGATCAGATTAGGAAATGATGGGGTATGTCATATGATGTCAGGGGTCATGTGATGACAGGGTCTTTTGATGACAGGGGTCTTTTGATGACGTTCCTTTGAGGGACCTCACTCTGAACAGTAGAAAAAGACAATGACTCGAGATTATTATCATGGTTGGGATGAATGATATGACCTGCTGGGTTAATAGATAAAATGATGAGGGAGAGGATGGGGGGTGAGGAGAGGAGGAGAGATGAGAACAAGTGGAGAGTGAGGAGAGGAGGAGAGGAAAAAAAAAAGTTGGAGAAGAAAGAATAGGAGAAAAGAAAATGATGGAAAGGAGAGTCATGGTCGTAGCCATGTATCCAGTGTTTCCCCTGTGTTCCCCCCTGTTCCCCTGTGTTCCCCGATGTTCCCTGTGTTCCCCAGTGTTTCCCCTATGTTCCCTGTGTTCCCCTGTGTCCTCCCACTCCTATAACGGAGAGAGCATTACAAAATTGTATCTTGTACATTTGTATTTTTTGTAATATTTATATTTTTATATTGTAAATTACGGCAACTTATATTTTATTGTATATTTGTTTTATTCTAATTCCACTTAGTACTGCTAGTTTATGTACCCTTAGTATAGATAGTCCACATATTTAAATTTTAGGTCCCTATATGTTTATTGTATGCACCTTCCTACCAAAGCAAATTCCTTGTCTGTGCAAACTTTCATGGCGAATAAAACTCATTCTGATTCTGAGGGTGGCAGAGGACAGCCAGGAAAGGCAGAAGAGTGCATGGTAGCAACAGGAGACAAATCAGAATTAGAATCAAGTTTAATTGCCAAGTAAGTGGACAAGGGAAAGGCAAACCTGTCTTTGTTAGTTTGTCTTCGAAGTGTAAACATACAGTCCACATCACCAGTGTCTAATGTCTAATCCAGGTTGATTAGACATCTTGTATTATATATTACATATTGTCTTACAGGTGGTCCTCTGAGGCCCCACACTGTGTACAGTACAGGGAAGGATTCCAGATTCTGGGTTCCAGCCATGTTGAAATTGGGTCAGTGTTGACACAGTAGCCTTCTCGTATGTCTGTGATGGACTGCTTGTATATTAGAGTTTCATTTCGAGCTTAGCTCTGCACAAAACTAAACTGAGTTAGCCAGCTGCGAACTGTACCGTGATGTGTATTATCTTGGACTGGGCTAGGTGTGCTACTGGGCTAGGTGTGCTACTGGGCTAGGGGTGCTACTGGGCTAGGTGTGCTACTGTGCTAGGTGTGCTACTGGGCTAGGTGTGCTACTGGGCTAGGTGTGCTACTGGGCTAGGTGTGCTACTGAGCTAGGTGTGCTACTGGGCTAGGTGTGCTACTGGGCTAGGTTGGCTCACCAGGCTTTCTATGATGTGCCTGTATCAGACTCTGTATCAGTCTGATCCCCATACTTCGTTCTGTCTGACTCGCAAGTGACAGCTGGGAGGTCTGCACACACAGATACAAGGCCTTTGTGAATACCAACCCACCACACACACACACACACACACACACACACACACACATCTGTCAGAACGCATAAACCTAATTTAAACTCTGAGAAATATTTGAAGAGCATTGATCGATGAATATCAAAGCGACAGTTTTGAGTCAACATCACTCACCAGTCTACATCTATTAGAATACGCTCAGATATCATCTTGTAGCTGATTGGCTCACAGGCTGCATCAGTCTCCCTGCTCCTCCAATGACGTGTTAGATAGTTTGATTTGGCTCTGTTGTCTACTGGTTCTATGGCGCTTTTCCACTGCATGGTACCGACTCAACTCACCCTTTGGTTTTCCATTGTGCACATTTGGTACCTAGTACCTGGTACCTGATACTTTTCTGGGAACCTATTTGTCGAGATCCCAAGTGAGCTGATACCAAAAGGTGACGTGTAAACATCACAGACTACTGATTGGTCAAAGAGAATCGTAACATGGGACACAAACCGAACATTTTGTATTATAGCAGCATATGATAGCCACCAGCTATCATATGCTGGTGGCTATCACCCATCGCAATTTTTTGTTAATTAACGGGACTACTCGATTAAATGTCAACCCGCAAACGCCGTTGTCAGTTGAGGTGGGGGAGACATTGCTGTGGTTGTCGACTTAAGGATCCAGTGACAGTAGTCTGAGCTGACCTTAGTGAGTTTAGTCCAGTTGAGCATGCAATGGAGAGCGCCACTATTTGTAGTTTCTCTCTGGGATTGTGAACATTTTTAACTGTCTAGGGAGTCAGGTGGCTGAGCGGTTAGGGAGTCGGGCTAGTAATCTGAAGGTTACTGGTTCGATTCCCGGCTCTGCCGTATGACGTTGTGTCCTTGGGCAAGGCACTTCACCCTACTTGCCTCGGGGGAATGTCCCTGTACTTACTGTAAGTCGCTCTGGATAAAAGCGTCTGCTAAATGACTAAATGTAAATGTATCTATCGATCTTGTGACTGCATGGCCATCTGGTCTACCCAGAATCGGATCACCTGGAGCAGTTGCAGGGCTGACAACTTTTCAAAAAACCTTGGAGTGAGATTTGGTGGGGCCAACCAACATTTTGCTGCGTACAAAGTTCAACGTTAGCAGGACTACTTGGTTGGCGTTGCCTTCTCAGCGTGAGAAATACAAGGTGTGGCGTGAGAGCGTGTGAACTGGTTGAAATGCGTGTCTCAAGGCCAATGCGTGAGAGTTGGCAGCCCTGCAGTTGCGATGTGGGTCAAGCAACGCTTTCAGAAGACAGGTTCTGTCCAGTAACACGTATGGGTAGTCCTACGTAAATCTAACTTTAGACTACGAACGGATTTCCTGTTGCGTTAGGGCGAGGGGTTATAGATGGTCATTTAATATTTGTCGATGGTTAATTTAGCTTCAGCAGATGGATTAAGTGTTACTTTGATTTCTCTCCTTCCTTTGGGAGGTTGAATATGTCATGTGTTTTATTGGACGACCTTCACTCAGAAGCCGACAGCTGGACCTACAGAACCTTCAGCGATCAGATGCAGCTGCTGTGAAACGAATGAAAGAGAACAGCAAACTCCTGCTCGACGAGCTAATGAACAAATCTCTTATTTGTCTCTTACTCTGTATGAAAGGGAGGCTATCAAAGATGCTCTGCGTTAGATCACTGATACAGCACGGGCCTTTTTTCAGTCCGTACAGAAAATTCGAAATCAAGGCCGTGAATCTGGAGCACTTCTCTCTCTCTCTCTCTCTCACTCTCTCTCTCTCTCTCTCTCTCTCTGTATCTCTCTCTCACAGATCTCAGACGGCAGGTACTTTCCAACCGTGTTTGGGCAATTATGTATTACTGTGCTGTCTCAAGGCTACATGTTCCCTGACCACAGTTGGGTAATGCTAGCCCTTCATAGGGACTGGTCCCTGGGGTGGACTACCACCAGGTGGAGGACGGGAGGCAAAGCGGAGCATTCAAGTGAGTGCTGATACAGTAGGCAGGAGCATCAGGGGTGTATTTAGCATACTGACAGAGATCTGCCTCATTAGTAAGCTACTAACTGATAAGGCTCCATGGAGTCAGAGCAGGGAGGGGGTTTTAAGGGGGAGGGAAACAGGCTGTACAAGAGAAGATGTTCCTATTATCTGTAGAAAAAAGACTGTGCTGTAGCATGGTAGAATAACGTCAGCGTTGCTACCTCACAAAGGAATACTTCCATGTATAATGAAGGAATGAAATGTGTGTTGTAAAAAATCTATCCCGCTGTTGATAAACAGCGGGATAGATTTAAATCTCTACAGTGATGTGGAACCCTTTTCTAGCGTGTCGCTGCTTTCATTCGGTGCGACCCTAAACCCAGAGAGAATAGTGAGGTCAGGAACAAACGTACAGGTGCAGTGACGATGACATCCCATGACCACAACGTTTCACATCTAGCAGGAGCGGGGACCTGAGGGGGGTTGGGGGGCCGGGGGCTGGGGGGGCGGGGGGTGGTGCTCTGACAAGTTCTACTGTCATGTTCTGTGGGACAGGGGGGCATCACATCTGGATCCCTGTCTAGCAGACCTGAGGGACAACAGTGCTTAAAGCAACATCAATTATGTACATCATTGAGGGACTGCTGTGTTGGGAGCAGAGGCGGAGACTTACCAGGGCTGTAGTTCTGTGTCTCGGCTGAGCTCTCTCTCTCGGTCTCTCTCACTCTTGTCTCACTCTCTCTCTCTCTTTCACTCTCTCTGTCTTTCTCTGTCTCACTCTCTCGCTGTCTCTCTCTCTCTGCCTCACACTCTGTCTCTCTCTGTCTTTCTCTCACTCTCTCGCTGTCTCTCTCTCTCTGCCTCACACTCTCTGTCTTTCTCTCACTCTCTCGCTGTCTCTCTCTCTCTGCCTCACACTCTCTGTCTTTCTCTCACTCTCTCTGTCTCTCTCTGTCTTTCTCTCACTCTCTCTCTGTGAGTCGAGGCAATGGCAGAGGTAGAGGCAGCTAAGTGTTGAGACAGGGGAGTCAGGTGGCTGAGCGGTTAGGGAGTCGGGCTAGTAATCCGAAGGTTGCTGGTTCGATTCCTGGCTGTGACAAATGACGTTGTGTCCTTGGGCAAGGCACTTCACCCTACTTGCCTCGGAGAGAATGTCCCTGTACTTACTGTAAGTCGCTCTGGATAAGAGCGTCTGCTAAATGACTAAATTTAAATGTAATGTAAATGAGACAGAAATAGAGGAAGGGAAAAGTTGGGAGTGAATGTAGAAACTGAAACAGAGCAGAGGTAGACTGCATGACAGACAGATGACTAACAGAGACTATTCAATAATTCAACAGCGCCTAAAAATGCCTTTAGCGGAAACAACAGGGCGGTATTTATGACGCTGGCCTTCCAGTGGACTGGCGTGCTACAAATGGCTGCCTCTAGTGTAGGTCTGTGCTTGTGAGGAAGACAGATCACTCGGCAACACGGACAGGACAAATAACAGTGATGGAACGGATGAGCTTGCTGACGCTGGAGAGGTTTTATAACAGCCTTTATGGAAATTAATGTCCTCTTATAATGCTTTCTGTTCAAATCAAGTCAAATGTATGGGGAAAGGTTTCTGGTTTTTATCACTACAGTGTACCTCAGGGGCATATGCAACATAAGGCGGTCGCCTAGGTATTTTTATTTTAAAAATTCAAGCATTTTTTTGCACACCTGATCTCTTGCACTCTTTGTTTAAAATTGTAAAATACGAAGTGACATTCATCTATGTAACAATCTCGCCAAGGTTGCCACACTGGCAGGAAACCCCCCTCTTGTACCTAAACCTGGTAAATGTAACTCCCCAGTTCTGTTTTCTTCTGTCCTACCTCTCCTTCACAACTCTTCTGCATGTTTACATTCCCCATCATTGTGTTGAGACTTCAAAGTCCCTGTTTTCATTTAAATGAACTGAAGACCATTTAAGAGACTGCGCTCTGAGGTGAGCGAGACTTGTGAGCTGGTGTAAAGCAGGGTGAGACTCATCTTCTAACACACCCCAGCTCTGCAGCTTTCATGTCATTAAATGATGAATGCCGTGTAGCTCTGCTCCTTGCACGAGGAACACTAACCCTGATGTGCTTAATTTAGTCAGAAAGTCTCTTCTCAGAGGTTCCTCCACAGAAGAAAGCTGTTATGTCGGGCTTGTTTCAGAAGCACAGCAGCTCACCTCACATCAGGCCTGGAGAAGGAGGTTTCCGTGAAGCGCAAAGATCTGTGATTTCAGTCAAGATCCTAACCCGACTCGCCAGATGGTTTGTTACGCATGACCATCACCCTTGGAAAAAGACTTTCAGAAAACACTTTGCAGGGGATTGGATAATCCATCTGTCTATCACAGGCTAACACACGCGCTTAGCTGCCAGTAGTTCCTCAAAGGGTTCTGATTGGTCCGAACCACTGTGGTTGGGGCACAAACGGATGACTTGGAGCTTTGTAAAATGAATTCTCACATGGTCGTGATCTCGCTAACCCTGTTGTCTCGCAAGGTTATCAAGATCCTGCGAGGGAATGCATGCAGAATACAGCAAGAAGGTTGAGTTCCAGCTGAAGGCACAAACCGACAGTTAAGCGCTAAACCACGTGAGCCATAACAGGCTAACCCTGCCTCACCACGCACGCACCCACATGACACAATGTACTTTCCACACTTCTAACCCCCACACCTCAACGGTTTTCTTTCTGATGACTGCATTCCTCTATTGACCATCACAAGTGTCATGGCCAGCCAAGAGATCTATACAACACCTCATACACACTTTAGAGCCCGTACACACACGCACACACACACACACGCACACACAGAGACATACACAGAGACATACAGTACACATACACATGCATAGACACAGACACACATGCACACAATCGTGTGCACACGCTTACAAATATTCATGATCACTTATCTGACACTTCTGTACATTTACATTTAGTCATTTAGCAGACGCTCTTATCCAGAGCGAAGGGACATTTAGGGACAGGGACATTCAGGGACATTCTCCCCGAGGCAAGTACGGGTGAAGTGCCTTGCCCAAGGACACAATGTAATTTCGCACGGCCGAGAATCGAACCAACAACCTTCTGACCTTCTGAAGGGGTCAGCCATCTGACCCCTTCTGTATTCTGAAGATCTTTATTATCACTGGCACACAATGATGTTCAATCCCAACACAAACACAGACACACAAGCACATACACACAAACACAGACACACAAACACAGACACACATACACACAAACCTGAATAAGCCTGTGTGATTGGACAAAAAGTCATGGGTGAAATGTTCCGTCTGTGAGCCTTTCTGGGTGTGTTTATTCGTGTGTATGTGTGTGTTGTGTTTGAGTTTCTGAGTGTGTTCCTTAGTGTGTATATGCATTTGTGTTTGTGAGCGTGTTCATTCGTGTGTATGTGTGTGTTGTGTTTGAGTTTCTGAGTGTGTTCCTTAGTGTGTATATGCATTTGTGTTTGTGAGCGTGTTCATTTGTGTGTATGTGTGTGTTGTGTTTGAGTTTCTGAGTGTGTTCCTTAGTGTGTATATGCATTTGTGTTTGTGAGCGTGTTCATTTGTGTGTATGTGTGTGTTGTGTTTGAGTTTCTGAGTGTGTTCCTTAGTGTGTATATGCATTTGTGTTTGTGAGCGTGTTCATTTGTGTGTATGTGTGTGTTGTGTTTGAGTTTCTGAGTGTGTTCCTTAGTGTGTATATGCATTTGTGTTTGTGAGCGTGTTCATTTGTGTGTATGTGTGTGTTGTGTTTGAGTTTCTGAGTGTGTTCCTTAGTGTGTATATGCATTTGTGTTTGTGAGTGTGTTCATTAGTGTGTACGTATGTGCGTTTCTGAGTGCCAAAACAAGCAGGATATTGTGTGTAGTGGAGGATGGCATATCTGGCATCTGAGAGATCTTTCATCATGAGGATAATCAGATATACATCTATCTATAGATATCTGTACACATGGTGTGTGTATGTGTGCATGCATGTGCTCTTCTGTGAATGAGTAATAGCGTGTGTTCATGTGTGTTGGCGTGTGTTCATGTGTGTTGGCGTGTGTTAATGTGTGTTGGCGTGTGTTAATGTGTGTTGGCGTGTGTGCATGTGTGTTGGCGTGTGTTAATGTGTGTTGGCGTGTTCATGTGTGTTGGCGTGTGTTAATGTGTGTTGGCGTGTTCATGTGTGTTGGCGTGTGTTAATGTGTGTTGGCGTGTGTTGGTGTGTCTCTGTCCTGCCCTCACCCTCACACAGGTTGTGCCCTCACACACACCCCTCCGATCCGTCATAACACAAGGTCTGCCCACACCCACACACACACACACACACACACACACACACACACACACACACACACACCCACACCCACACACACACATCCTCCTCTCACACACACATCCTCCTCTCACACACACATCCTCCTCTCACACACACATCCTCCCCTCACACACATAGGGTGAATTCGGGTAATCTGGGACATTTTTTGAATGCATTTTCTCATCAGAGTTTCCTGAGTAACTAGTGCCCTGACCCTTTCTGTGACACCACACCAATCACGTTTTGTGATTTCAGTCACATAACATCCATGCTAAACCTAGAGTCAAAGTTCAGTGGACTAGACGTTGTCATAGCAGGGAAGAAAACGCTCTGGAGTTTAGGTGTCCCACATTACCCAATGTCCCCGATTACCAGAATTCACCCTACCCATCGTAGGTAGGTATGCTTTTGCCATTCCCACTGCTTCTGCCACCCCCCTCACACACACACCATTCCTGCCCCCGCCCCCCTCACACACACACCATTCCTGCCCCCGACCCCCTCACACACACACCATTCTGCCCCCGCCCCCTCACACACACACCATTCCTGCCCCCGCCCCCCTCACACACACACCATTCCTGCCCCCGCCCCCCTCACACACACACCATTCCTGCCCCCTCCCCTCACGTACACACACGTTCTTCTCCCACACACACAGGTCTTGGCAATATTTACCTTTTTATTTATTTTCAGTTGTGACCGTCTAAATTGCTATACTGTTCCACAGTGCATTTTAAATGTCACCGTCTATACGTAACGCTGTCAGTCCCGCGCTGTGTGTTCTGTTTACAGAGAGTACGGAGTCGAAGAGACCAAGACGCTAGCTCTCAGTTGCTGCGCAGTGTAAATATCGTATGTAAAGCAGAAGGGACTAGTAAACGCACCCCCACGGTAGAGAAAGTGGTTTGCTCCGTGCGGACAGTGCCGCTATGCTGAACTGCTGCTCCGCTCCTCGCTCAGTCCGTGTTTCTCTCCCGCAGCCTGCAACCCGCTCTCTCTCGCGCTCCTTCTGTCACACGAGCTCTTCTTTCTCTTTGATCCTGCTTTTTACTCTCTGTCCGTTTTCCTCGGTGAGTAATTTCTTCACCTCTTCTCTTTTCTTCTTTATATTTTTCCTTCTCTTTTGGTTCATCTCTTTTATTTTGATGTAGGCTATATTTTGGTGGGCATTTCAGTACCTCAGTCCTCCGTTCAGATTTTTGATGTCTGTTCTTAAGAATGCGTTTTGACTTCACGATTGCTCTCTGTCGCCGAGGCGAGGGTTATGTTTGCGCGGGGGGCAGAGAGACTGGATGTGTGTGTCGTTACTCGTAAACGGAAACGTTTATTGCAGTGAAGATGTGGAAATTGGATCGGTGTCTCAAACCATTAGTGAATCAGTCTTCTTTTGGTATCTCCGAATGAGGTTATTGATTTTCATGTAAGGGGTTTTGCCACGTTTCAAAAGTCGCCCTTATGACATATGGTTTTGTTTTTCTTTTGTTGGCATTCTTCTGTGGCACCTCTATTTGAGTTTATTAACCCATTTTGTTGTCTTTGATTTTTCTCCTTTGAATTCCGGTGAACTTCATCAATTATTTTGCGCAACAACGGGAATATTTGTTTATTTGAACGGACGCTGTTCATGTCACCCACGCGCATTTTGAGCGTGCGAGATTGTTTTCAGAAGTGACCTTTACTGTGCGATGACGATGATTATGAATATAATCAGACAGTTAGCAAGCCTGCTGTTTTGAGTACATCAGGTAAAAGACTTCATGGACTCAGCGTCACCCGTCAGTCAGGGGACTGCGATCAGCGGCAGCGGATGATAGCATCTTTTCCCGAGCCTGTGTAACTAGCGCGTAAACGATTCTGTTCACAAAGGGGTACATATATTTAATGATTATGACAGTTTTAACTATAAAGTCTCGTGTTGGGCAGTAAGGTTGAATCGAAAGTTGTGATAGTGATGCAGCTTTTCAATAATTTAAAAGACTAATGCGGCAGGTTAATGAGCCATGGGTGCCTAATATTAGTGGACCAGTTACCAAGGACTAGGCCTGGCACATCTGATGTTTGACAGTCCTTTCTGAATACAGAAAAGAAGATAGTATATTATAAACTGTCATCTGATGACCACGGGGACTCTAAATCACCAGCTTCTCTTCATTAACTCATTCATTAATTCAGTTATTCATCCCACTTAAAAAAAGATTGGCATACAGTCTGGTGGCTCTCCCTCATCAACTCAAACTCTTTAATTACCCTCCAGCCTCGGAGGAGAGGCAGGGGAAGAGAGAGGAGAGGCAGTGGGAGAGAGAGGAGAGGCAGGGGGAGAGAGAGGAGAGGTAGGGGGAGAGAGAGGAGAGGCAGGGGGAGAGAGAGGAGAGGCAGGGGGAGAGAGAGGAGAGGCAGGGGGAGAGGGGCTCTCAGAAAAGGCTAAGAGGAGGAGGAGAGGCAGGGGAAGAGAGAGGAGAGGCAGGGGGAGAGAGAGGAGAGGCAGGGGGAGCAGGGGGAGAGGGGCTCTCAGAAAGGCTAAGAGGAGGAGGAGAGGCAGGGGAAGAGAGAGGAGAGGCAGGGGGAGAGAGAGGAGAGGCAGGGGGAGAGAGAGGAGAGGCAGGGGGAGAGGGGCTCTCAGAAAGGCTAAGAGGAGGAGGAGAGGCAGGGGGAGAGAGAGGAGAGGCAGGGGGAGAGGGGCTCTCAGAAAGGCTAAGAGGAGGAGGAGAGGCAGGGGGAGAGAGAGGAGAGGCAGGGGGAGGAACAGAAAGGACGAGTACCAGGAAGGGGAGGAGGAGGAGGAGGAGGAGGAGGAGGAGGAGGAGGAGGAGAGGGTGGAACAGAAGGCAGGCAGGACAGAGAGAGGGGAGACAAGAGGAGGAAATGGAGCAGGGGGACAGAAAATAATAGAGTAGTAAACTCAACAGTGCTCAATCTTGTTGAGTGTGTGTGTGTGGATTGCAGGGTGGTGTGATGGATCGAGAGAGAGAGTGATCATGTAAAAATATACATAACAAAGATCTGTATATCTACAGCATGCATTGGAGAGTAGAAATCTCTGGTGTGGAAAGTCATGTGTGGGTAGCCTAAGCCTTGAACCGAGAGAGCTGAAGTGTGTGTGTGTGTGTGACAGGTGTGAGAACCTTTGACCTGAGCCAGGTGCTGCTGGGAGATGGTAACGAAGGTGTGATTTCAAGATTGGAGAGTAGAAAGTGTGTGCAAAATGGTGTATACTGTACATGTTTCTCTCTGTGTGTGTGTGTGTAGGTGACTGGGAATTTGTATGGAACGTGTAAAGGTATTGGTGTGTTTGAGAACATGTAAGGAAATGTGTGCTTGTAAGTGAATGTGTGTGTGTGTGTGTGTGAGTGAACGTGTAAGGGAATGTGTGTGTGTTGGTGGAGTGTGTGTGTGTGTGTGTGTGTGTGTGTGTGTGAGTGAACGTGTAAGGGAATGTGTGTGTGTGTGTGTGTGTGTGTGTGTGAGTGAACGTGTAAGGGAATGTGTGTGTGTTGGTGGAGTGTGTGTGTGTGTGTGTGAGTGTGTGTGTGTGTGTGTGTGTGAGTGAACGTGTAAGGGAATGTGTGTGTGTTGGTGGAGTGTGTCTGGGGTATGCGGGTGTCTGTTCTTTACTTGTGAGGAGGAAAGAGGGTCCAGGAGGTGAGTTGTGTTCACAGACACAGTTAATCACACAGCTGCTGCCTGATAACCAGCCTGGAGCTGGAGATCCTGCTGGACCTGGAGAGATGCTGCCTGTCTGTCTGTCTGTCTGCCTGCCTCTCTGCCTGTCTCTTTGCCTGTCTGTCTGCCTGCCTGTCTCTCTGCCTGTCTGTCTGCCTGTCTCTCTGCCTGTCTCTCTGCCTGTCTGTCTGCCTGCCTGCCTCTCTGCCTGTCTCTCTGCCTGTCTGTCTCTCTGCCTGTCTGCCTGCCTGCCTGCCTGCCTGCCTGTCTTTCTGTCTGTCTGTCCGTCCGTCCGTCCGTCCGTCCGTCCGCCTGCCTTCCTTCCTGTCTGTCTGCCTGTCAGTCTGTCTATGACTTTGTCAGTACAGCTGTCTGCCTGTCTCTACCTGTCTGTCTGCCTGCTGCCTGTCTGAATGTGTGTATGTCCATATGGCTAGGTCTGTCTGGGTCTGAATAGCTGCCTGCCTGCCCGCCTGCCTATATTAACTAGGTCTAAAGCAGGGATCTCCAGAGATTAGAAGGACTGAGATAGATAACGATCGTTCATTCAAGGACACCGTACACCTCCAAGATGATAAGGACAATTATGAAAGATAAAAAAGTATTAAAATGTCTCAAATTAGTCCCTCAATGTATCTTCCCAGTTGTCAGGCCTCTGTCTGGGAGGCAGGCAGGGGATGACCCGGGCCTGAGCCCCACAGAGAGACAGTCTGTCTCCTGCAGACGTCTCTGCTGCAGACGTCTCTGCTGCAGACGTCTCTGCTGCAGACGTCTCTGCTGCAGACGTCTCTCCTGCAGACGTCTCTCCTGCAGACGTCTCTGCTGCAGACGTCTCTGCTGCAGACGTCTCTCCTGCAGACGTCTCTGCTGCCAGGCCAGTGGGCTGCGGACTGACCTTCATCAGGGATGAGGTCTGTTTGGTGTCTCTGTCTATCAGGGATGAGGTCTGTTTGGTGTCTCTGTCTATCAGGGATGAGGTTTGTCTGGTCTCTGTCTATTAGGGATGAGGTCTGTCTGGTCTTTCTGTCTAACGAGGATGATGTCTGATCTCATGCACACTACTGATTCCCCTCTCTTCTCTCGCTCACTGCTAACCTCTCAGTGGAACCAGGAACGGGCTCACATACGGATCCTGATTGGCTTCCAAACCCCATGTCAGATTTGCATAACAGCCTAGAGGGTCTATTTTTCAGTTAGCATACATACATGGTCCGTCCCCCTAAATAAATGAATGCGGGGAAAATGGACAGCAGTTGTTCAGTTGGTCCAGTATGGCAGTAATAGTGGAGGAATTAACTGTGGCATCTCCTGGAGGCTGGAGGCCACGGAGTCTCCGAGGCCAGGGGTGGAGGCCGTCTGTCCTGCAGGGACGTGTCCAGGCAGAGGCTGGGGTGGAGGCTGGGGTGGAGGCTGGGTGGAGGCTGGCGGTGCCTCGGTCTGTTCCTCCACATCCACAGAGAGAACACACAGACAGGAGGATAGAGAACTCAAAGTCAAAGTGAACTTTAATGTCAAACAGACCAGCAACAAGTAGTTACACAGACGATCCAAATTGCGTTTCCCCATACTCCAAATGTGCAGTAATACAACATTTTAACATTTTACATACTCGTGCAAACAGACATCAACAGGTTAAAATAACAACATATACGATACTCGATTTACTCTATTAATCGATCTCTCTCTGTCAATCTTCATCCATCTATCCATCCATCCGTCCGTCCATCCGTCCATCCCTCCCTCCCTCCCTCCCTCCCTCCCTCCCTCCCTCCCTCCCTCCCTCCCTCCCTCCCTCCCTCCCTCTCTCTCCCCCTCCACCTGTGCTATCAGTATGCCTCCCTCATCAGCAGCCGTGTCTGTGTCTGTTCCCAGGTTGATGACAGTCTATCATTAATCCAGCCCAGAGGAGCAGCTGACAGACCTGCCATTTAGCCTTCCAGAATCGCTGCCATCAGCATACCCCCTCGCTTTCTCTCTCTCTCCTCTGGTCTATCTCACCTCTGCCCCTCTCTCTCCGCTGGTCTCTCTCTCTTCTGGTCTCTCCTATGCTCTCTCTCTCTTCTGCTGTCTCCCCTGCTCTCTTTCTTACTCTCTCTCTCTCTCTCTCTCTCTCTCTCTCTCTCTCTCTCTCTCGCTTTCTTACTCTCTTTCCCATTCTCTCTTGCTTCAACTCTCTCTCTCTCTCGCTCTCTCTCTCTCTCTTTCACCCTCTCTCTCTGCAAGCAGGGAGGGGTGTGATGGAGGTTCCCCAGGTGACCAGCAGGGGCTTGTGAGATACAATATTCATCTGGTCAGCAGGACGGTGACTGGAGGTGCAGAGAGTCAGTCCCGCCCCGTCTGCTGCCTGTGGCGCTGGGGCGCTCTGTGCTCGCTGCTGGCAGTCACCAGAAGACACCGGCTTTAAGTGGCAGGCGATGTTGGAAGGCAGAGTAGGAAGAGATTAAAGAAGAGGAGAGAAGGGAGGAGGAGAGAGGGATAAGGGGAGAGGAGAAAGTGATGAAAGAGGAGAAGCGAGGGAAAGTGTTGAGAGAGGAGAGGAGCAGAGAGGTAGACAGTCGCAGTCTGTGATTGGAGTATCTGCTGTGTTCAATGACTGTTAAGAGTGCAGGGGGCTGAATAATAGATGGACCGCCGTGAAAATTTCATGAAAATGTTATTCATGTGTTCAGATTTGTCAAATATCTCAGCTACAAGTACTGAGGGCACTCCTGGGCCCTGACAGAGAGAGAGAATGAGAGAGGGAGGGAGAAAGAGAGAGAGGGAGAGGAGGGGAGGGAGAGAAAGGGAGGGAGGGGGAGTGGAAGACAGAGCGAGTGAGAAAGGGGAGGGAGAGGAAGAGAGACAGGGAGAGAGAGAAGGATAGAGGTGGGGGAAGAGAGAGAAAGAGGGAGAGAGAGAAAGAGAGAAGGAGAGAGGGTGGGGGGAGAGAGAGAAGGAGAGAGGGTGGGGGGGAGAGAGAGGGAGAGAGAGAGAGAAATGTGTCTGGTTAATTTGCCAAGCATATGCATCTCAACAGGAGGAGGGAAGATCTTCCTTCCTTACCACAACCAGAATGGTCCTAAACCCTCAGCCAGAGAACTTTCCTGCATACCCATCCAGAACTTCTACAAACATATGCACACTACTAGCTAGTCACTACCCAACAGCACACATCCTGAGGTGTTTCTGAGTGTTGCTGAAGTCCAGTACTGACCTCACCCTACTGCTATAGTACCAGTGTTTCTGAAGTCCAGTACTGGCCTATCACCCTCCTGCTATAGTCTCGACCCCCCACAGCTCCTCCAGAGGCCACAGCTGTGAGTTATGGTCTCATTCCAGGTCGATCCAGCCCAGCATCCTTGGTGCGCTTTCTCTATTAAAAACACTCACACAAATCACAGGAGGGATGATTTACTCCCCCCTGGGGGAGAAAGAGAGACATCCTCCCCCTCCCTCCCTCCCTCTCTCCCTTTCACCCCCCCTCCCCCGACGATTCGTCGGTTCTCCGCCAGGGGGGATGCCAACCACCTCCCCCCCTCCCCCGGTTTCCCCGTGTCACGAGAGCATGTTCACACTGTCTGTCTCTCTCTCGTGTACGCCCCGCCCCCCCCTCCCCCACGACGTTGAGGTTGGTATGTGGTATTGGACTCTAATTTGACGTATTTGTCTGGTCCTGCTGGAGGGCGAGACGTAACCGCACGCCGGCTGCATATCACCACACACGCCTCTCCCTCCTCACCCACTCAGTGAAGGCGTCATGGAGACGCAGTGGGTCTGGAGATGTTGACACAAGTGTGATGTGTGACATTTTCTGTTACATGTTATTCATTTAGAAAAAGCTTTTATCCAAAGTTATTTACATCTACCGGTAGTACATTCTCGTACATTAATAAGTAAGTATTGACATTAAAAACATGGATTATTTTCCTGGTTAAACTAGCTAAAGGGGAATTAGATTCACAAACGGCTAATGATCATTATTTATTTACTATACATTTTCCACTCTTCATTCTCATGCTAATCAAAAAACACTTGATGTGCTTAATGCCCCATCACTGTGTTTACATTCTACTGAAGTGACTACAGTACAAAACTACCTTCGTTATCGGACACAAACCATAAAATAGCTGCACAATACAAACCTTGACAGAAAGGCCCCAGGAAGGGAAACTGCTACAGCACATCAACACCCAGCCTATCACAGCCCAGCCTATCATACCGCAGCCTATCACAGCCCAGCCTATCACAGCCCAGCCTATCACAGCCCAGCCTATCATACCGCAGCCTATCACAACCCATTCTATAAAAACCCAGCCAATCACAAACCTGCCTATAACAACCAAGCCTCACACAGCCTCTCTCTCCCCCTCTCTCCCCCCCGCCCTCTCTCTCTCTCTCACATACACACACACACACACACACACACAATAGAGGCTCTGTGTTAATAAGCAGTGGGGAGCAGAGGTCATGACCCCTGTGTTTGACATGCAGTCAGTCGGGTCCACTGGTTGTGTGTGTTCGTTCTTGTGCTTGTGTGTGAGGGACAGGAAGCTATGCAGGTAAAATTCAGCCGAGCTGATTGAAGCGTGTGTGTGTGTGTGTGAGCTGTCACACACACACGCTGACAAAAGCAAGTAAACACACACACAAGTTTGAGACAGTGAATCACTATCCAGCAGCCAGTCCTAATTAGCCTTCTCTGGCTAGGTCTCTAGCTCGTCCTGGGATATCTCCCTCTACTGTCAGCCTATGTGTGGGTGAGTGTGTGTGTCGGTGTGTGTGTGTGGGTGTGTCAGTCTGAACCCATCTGACTTCTGGAGATCAAATAGAAGCCTATTATCCGTGTCCTGGCTCTCAGCTGTTTGCAGCGAAAATGCTGTATGAAAGCAGAGTCTCTCTCTCCGTCCCTCTCTCTCTCTCTCTCTCTCTCTCTCTCTCTCTCTCTCTCTCTCGCTATCTCTCTCCCTCTCATCCACTGTTGAAGAGACTCTTCCTCTTGTCTGTGACAAGCTGCCCCGTTACCCAGCATAAACCTGAGGGTTCAGAGGTCAGGAAGTTGAGCCCCTCCAAGGGATGTCTTGTTAACGAGCCTCACATGGCCTCACACGGCCTCACATGGCCTCACACGGCCTCACATGGCCTCACACGGCCTCACACGGCTTCACACGGCCTCACACAGCCTCACGCGGCCTCACACGGCCTCACACGGCCTCACACGGCCTCACATGGCCTCAACTAGCCTCACACACAGGCATGATCATGCCTGGCTTTTATTAGACAGGCAGACAGACTGACAGGCAGACAGACAGGCAGACAGGCAGACAGGCAGACAGGCAGACACAAAGGTAGGTTGACATAGTGTACAAGGTCTAGAGAGGAAGATCGAATCTGAGTGAGAACGAGAAAAGGAGCGGAAAGGAGGTGTTTTTTGTTGTTCCTGGAATCACTGTTTGCAGATTTATTAGTGTCGGAGAAACACATGAAATTAGTAGACCTATTTGAAGCTCAAGGTGTTTTAAGGTTTTTTGTGTTTATATTGTATGTGCATATGTTTTCTATGTGTGTGTGTGTGTGTGCATGTGCTTCAGTGTGCTTGTGTGTGTGTGCATCTGTTTCTGTGTGTGTATGTGTGTGTGTGAGAGAGAGAGAGTTTTGTGTTTACCTTTAGGACAAGGCTGGACAATCAATAACCCAGATCCTTGTTTGCGATGCAGCAGATTAGGGAGAGGTGTGAAGTAGGGGGATCCATCATGAAGCAGGTCCCGGGGGAGGGGGGGGGGGGGGGGGGGGCGGGGGGGGCGGGGGGGGGGGCGGGGGCGGGGATGGTTAAACAACACAATACCTCAGTCTTATTAGCCCCCTAAATTAAATGTGTGTGTGTTTGTTGTTGGCGTGTCAGTAATATGAATGAGTTCAAATGGTGTGTTATATTATTGTGTGTGTGTGTGGATGCGTGCATGCGCTATCTCCAGGTGGTGTGTGTGTGAGAGTGTGTGTGTGTGTGAGAGTGTGTGTGTGTGTGTGAGTGTGTGTGTGTGTGAGAGTGTGTGTGTGTGAGAGTGTGTGTGTGTGTGAGAGTGTGTGTGTGTGTGAGTGTGTGTGTGTGTGAGAGTGTGTGTGTGTGAGAGTGTGTGAGTGTGTGTGTGTGTGAGTGTGTGTGTGTGTGAGAGTGTGTGTGTGTGTGAGAGTGTGTGTGTGTGTGAGTTTGTGTTTTGGTGGGAATGTAAAGTACCTTGTGTCTGTGCATTAAATGAGGTTATTAACCAAAACCTGCTTTTGGCTGGGCAGGGGACCAGAGGTGTTTAAACAGAGGTCTGTTTACCTAACATTAACTCTCTCTGTCTCTCTCTCTCTCTCTCTCTCTCTCTCTCTCTCTCTCTCTCTCTGTCTCTCTCTCTCTCTCATTCTCTTTGTCATCCTCACTTTTTCTCTCTCATATTCTCTCTCTCTCTTCCCCATTCTCCATCTTTCTCTCCCTCTCATCTTCCTCCCTCTCTCTCTCTCTTTCCTCAAACTCAAATGGCTCTCCTGGCTCCTGGCCCTGACTCAGTGCTGGGGGAGGGGTGCGTCTCAGCGCTGACCATGCAGGCGCTGGCCTGAGCGACCGTCCTAATGACTGAGGCTGGCCCAGCACAGCCACCGTCACTGTGGTCATGGAGGGGCCGCAGTGTGCCAGGTGCTGTATGTGTGTGTATAGGGGGGAGGAGAAGGGGGTTATTTGGTTTGGTTTCATGACATTTACATTTAGTCCTTTAGCAGACGCTCTTATCCAGAGCGACTTACAGTAAGTACAGGGACATTCCCCCCGAGGCAAGTAGGGTGAAGTGCCTTGCCCAAGGACACAACGTCATTTGACACTGGCCAGGAATCGAACCAGCGACCTTCTGGTTACTAGCCCGACTCCCTCACCGCTCAGCCACCTGACTCCCTACTTTCATAGTGGTGGTGTGTGTGTTTGGGTATCTGTACGTGTGCTCTCGAGGTGTGTGTGTGTGTGTATATGCTCTGCGCATGTGTATGTTCTGTGTGTGTGTGTGTGTGTGTGTGCCGGCAGGCTCTGGCAGCTTAACTGATTGCAGGTCCGTTGAGAAGTGACCTTTACTGTCAGCTGTGCAGGGAAGGCTACGGCACGTGTGTGTGTGTGCGCACAAGTGTGTGTGTGTGCGCACAAGTGTGTGTGTGTGTGTGCCTCCTCTGCAGCTGTGGCGAGGCTGAATACCAATAGTCTCTCCAACCAGCAACAGCAACCTCACCTCCTCCAGACTCTCCCCTCTACTAACCTACTAGATAGATGGATAGATCCATGTGGCCTCTTCCTCCCTCCACCCCCTGGTCCCTCGGTCTGGTTGCAGCAGAGCAGAGCTGAGGAGATGGATTCCTCTGTCAGGTCGTTTCTCCAGGGCTCAGTCTGGATCAGCGTTGCTTATTCTATAGACTGCTCTACTCTCTTCCTCTCTTTATCCTCCCCTCTTCTCTTCCTCCCCCCTCTTCTTCCTCCCCCCTCCCAGTTTGAACAGCCTGAGTGTGTGTGTGTGTGTGTGTGTGTGTTTGAAGCTGGTGGGCTTCCCAGCCAGGCTAAACCACGGACTGCTCCACGCTCTGCATGATCTCAAAGGATTCTCTTCATCTCTCACTTCATCTCTCACGGCCTCTCTCTCTTTCTCCCGCTTCACTTTCTTTCTCTCTCTTTCTCTTCTTATCACCCTTTATCTCTGTCTCTCATGTACTCTCTCTCTCTCTTTCTTTCTTTCCTTTTTTTTCCACGTTCTCGCTTTTCGCTCTACGTGTATCTACAAGTCAAATAGGAAGAACACTTGCAGTGGTGAGATCAAAGCTGTCTCACTACTCAGAACCAACTCTGATTGGTTAAGACAGGGGGTCACAGGAGAAGACTTCGTTCAAGGTTTTTTTGTGAGGTTTGTGGAAAAAAGGCTTCAAAGCTATTTGGAAATTAGATAACAAAAAGTAATTCACCAACGAGATTGTAGTCCAGTGCAACAACATCAATGGCATTATCTTCTACACAGACCATCAACGGGAAGACCAGTATCTCTGAAAAAAGGCAGATCTACAAAGGGTAGATTTTGTATAAGTAAGACATTTTCAAATGTTCTTTCATAAGGAGTTATGTTGAAATGATGAACACAATGATTTGTTTTGTAATGCTCAGTCTGAGTCAATGGGTTGACATGCAAAGTATCCAGACAGTTTGTGTGTGTGAGAGTGTGTGTGTGTCAACCACAGTTAAACCAATAAGCCAAGCACACACACTCTCGCACACATACACTGTGTATGTGTGTGTGCGTGTTTGTGGACGTGTGTGTGTGTGTGTGCTTGTGGACGTGTGTGTGTGTGCGTGCTTGTGTATGTGTGTGCGTGCTTGTGGATGTGTGTATGTGTGTGTGCGTGCTTGTGGACGTGTGTATGTGTGTGCTTGTGGACGTGTGTGTGTGCGTGCTTGTGGACGTGTTGTATGTGTGTGTGCTTGTGGACGTGTGTGTGTGTGTGTGTGCGTGCTTGTGGACGTGTGTATGTGTGTGTGTGCGTGCTTGTGGATGTGTGTGTGTGTGTGTGCTTGTGGACGTGTGTGTGTGTGTGTGCTTGTGGACGTGTGTGTGTGTGCGTGCTTGTGGACGTGTGTGTGTGTGTGTGTGCTTGTGGACGTGTGTGTGTGTGCGTGCTTGTGGACGTGTGTGTGTGTGTGCGTGCTTGTGGACGTGTGTGTGTGTGCGTGCTTGTGGACGTGTGTGTGTGCTTGTGGACGTGTGTGTGTGTGGTGGTGTGTGGACCAGGGTGTGTGTGTGGGACCAGGGTGTGTGTGTGTGTGGGGGACCAGGGTGTGTGTGTGTTTGGGACCAGGGTGTGTTGTGTGTGGGACCAGGGTGTGTGTGTGTGTGGGAACCAGGGGTGTGTGTGTGTGTGGGACCAGGGTGTGTGTGTGTGTGTGTGTGTGGGACCAGGGTGGGTGTGTGTTGTGTGTGTGTGGGACCAGGGTGTGTGTGTGTGTGGGAACCAGGGTGTGTGTGTGTGTGTTTGCCTACATGGAGCAAAAATGTAGAGACTTGAGGGAGAGGAATGTTTGAGCAAAAGATAGAAGAAGAGAGTGAAGGGGAAACAAGGACTGAAAGAGGGAGAGAGAGAGAGAGAGAGAGAGAGAGAGAGAGAGAAGAGAGAGAGAGAGAGAGAGAGAGAGAGAGAGAGAGAGGAGAGAGAGAGAGAGAGAGAGAGAGAGAGAGAGAGAGAGAGAGAGAGAGAGAGAGAGAGAGAGGAGAGAGAGAGAGAGAGAGAGAGAGAGAGAGAAGCAAAGAGGAGGAAAATGAGAGGGAGAGAAAGATGGAGAATGGGGAATATGAGAGAGAGAGAGAATATGAGAGAGAAAAAGTGAGGATGACAAAGAGAATAAGAGAGAGAGTGAGGATGAGAGAGAGCGAGAGAGAGAAAGAGAGAAAGAGAGAGGGATAGGGAGGGAGAGAGTGTCAGTGAGCTTGGCCCTTTCTGCTTGACAGAATGTTTTAGCGTTCCCTGGGGGTTTTTCCACCTCTTCTCCAATCAGAATACAGCACAGAGAGCACAGAGCTCACGGTTCTGAGCATGCAACACCAGCGCTAACGCTAACACTTGCTACCAGAGGGGCCTTTGCTGCCCCGGCCTCATTCTCCCTCCACTGTAGCTTAGCATCAGATGCTGTGGATCTGTCTGAGCTGTAGGCTAGCGTTAGCGTTAGCCACCACCGCGAGCTCTGAGCACACGACAGCTACTGGCTAACAACATTAGCACATTAGCATGTGGACTGCGCTGTGGTGTTTGTGGCTGACAGATTGCCAGGCTATGTGTGACCCGGCTGTGTTAAATAGGTTCTGCTTTGGGTCTTTAAATAGCAGAAGGTTCCGGTTCTGTCTGCAGGGGCGACTGACATTTAGCCAGGGCTGCTAGCGAGCTGTTCACACTTTGGGAAAACGTTTGTTATTTATGTTGACCCCGTATTTAAAAGGCTCACAGTGGCCTGGATGCAGACAGCTAATGGAAGGTACCAGGCTCAGGGGACAGGCCGTTTGCTGTTGAGCCAGTGTGTGTATGTGTGTGTAGAGCTGCGTGTGGTGTGTGTGTGTGTGTGTGTGTGTGTGTGTGTGTGTGTGTGTGTGTGTGTGTGTGTGTGTGTGTGAAGGAACATGATATAATTGGCTGGCTGGATAACACCTGTAGACCGAAAAGAAGAACTAAGCGCCCATTTCCCAGACATCATAAAACATTCAATTTTAAGGCTCATTTAAGGATTCACTGACTCACTGTGGAAGACACTGCTGAATTGAATTAACTGTAATTCCACGGTAAATCCAATCTCTCTCGAAATCCTGCCTAATGGTAACAGAAATTAAACAGAGTACATTGTAGTCAGAGCGGTTGGCTGCTGAGCAAAGTGAAATAGTTGAGCTGTGAGACAGTTCTAATGTCTGATGGCTGGGAGAGAGAGAGGGAGATGGAGAGAGAGAGGGAGAGGGAGGGAGGGGGAGGGGGAGGGAGGGAGGGAGAGAGAGAGAGAGAGAGAGAGAGAGAGAGAGAGAGAGAGAGGAGAGAGAGAGAGAGAGGGAGAGGGGAGAGGGAGAGGGAGAGGGAGAGGGCGTTGCGCGCGGGTGTGAGGGGTTCACAGCAAGACATAGACTGTAGTTACAGAAAGGTTCAGTACACCCCCCCCCCCACCCCCCTCCAATCCCCAGGCAGGAAGTGGCAGGGAGAGCAGTGGTCCAGGAAGTGGCCAGTGTAGTAACAGCATCGACTCCACAGGCCAGTCGATGGCTCTTAAGTCTCCAGTCACTTGTTAGCGGAGATCAAAACCTCCTTTTCATGTCTCTCAATACAGCACGTTGGCCCCAGGAGCAGCTTTCTGCTGCATACACACACACAGCAGACACACACACACACATACACACACACACACACACACAGATTAAACACACTCTCCCCCCCCCACACTCTCTCTCTCTCTCTCTCTCTCTCTCTCTCTCACACACACACAGCACACACACATGCACACACTGGCACACGCAACAAGGAGAGTGTGTCCTTTTCCAGAGTCCTGCTCCACTCTGATCATCGTTTACTCTTGCCTGTTCTACAGATCCATTAATGAGGTCTGGGAGCTCCTAAGTATCTGACAGCAGCCCTGACCGACCAGGCACGGATTATCCTGTTAGCATATTAGCCTAATGAGCATCAGATCCAGCCTGCTCCACCACAGGGAGGCTCTGTCACAGATCCCCAGTCAATAGGGAGCCTGGCAGAAGATCCAGAGACATCCATCTTGTGTTGCTAGTGAGATAAAGGCCAGTCTCTCGTTGGGACAACAGCCTCCGACACACTTCCCTCTGTGAGGTAATTCTGCTGGTGTTTAAACCAAGGTGTAGGACTATTAATAGCTTAACCACAAGCGTGGATTGTGACTGATGGACCTGTGTGTGTATGTGTGTGTGTGTGTGCTGTGTATGTGTGTGTGTGTGATTGCATTATAGCTTGGCTGAGAGCAGCTGTTATCCCTGAAGCTTTTCTACCTGCTCCTTCTCTCTCTCTCTCTCTCTCTCTCTCTCTCTCTCTCTCTCTCTCTCTTCTCTCTCTCTCTCTCTCTCTCTCTCTCTCTCTCTCTCTCCTCTCTCTCTCTGCTGTCTCTCTCTCTCTCTCTCCAGCTTCTCTCCTGCAACTCCTTATTGGAAGTATTATTACACTTATTCGCACACACGCAAAGACACACAAACGGTTTCTCTCTGTTTTCAAGACACGCAAACAGCATTTGAACATACATGCAGACATTCACATGCACACACACACTCAGCTCAACAACCTGCACTGATGTGTAGCAGAGCAGAACAAATATCTGATACTGCTGTGTAGTTAGGCCCAGAACATATCAAGCCAGCCATTCAGCCATTCAGCCAATTCAGCCAGTCAGCCAGTCAGCAGCAGTCAGCCAGTCAGCCAGTCAGCAGCAGCAGTCAGCCAGTCCATGCCTCAGCAGAACATGGTCTGAATCACCATCAGACACACTGACCAGACAGGGTGCTCCTATTCCAATCTAACTCGATCTCCCCGTTTTACAGTTCATTCAGACAGACAGGGAGGGAGAGAGAGAGGCAGTGAGGGAGGGAGGGAGATAGAGAGGGAGAAGAGAGAAGGAATCATGGGCTGTGATAGACCTGGTTTCTAAGGAGACCCAGACCTGTCTCACTGCCTTCCTCGGCCCGTCTCACTGCCTTCCTCAGCCCCGTCTCACTGCCTTCCTCAGCCCTGTCTCACTGCCTTCCTCAGCCCCGTCTCACTGCCTTCCTCAGACCTGTCTCACTGCCTTCCTCAGCCCTGTCTCACTGCCTTCCTCAGCCCCGTCTCACTGCCTTCTTCAGCCCTGTCTCACTGCCTTCCTCAGCCCTGTCTCACTGCCTTCCTCAGCCCTGTCTCACTGCCTTCCTCAGCCCCGTCTCACTGCCTTCCTCAGCCCTGTCTCACTGCCTTCCTCAGCCCTGTCTCACTGCCTTCCTCAGCCCTGTCTCACTGCCTTCCTCAGCCCTGTCTCACTGCCTTCCTCAGCCCTGTCTCACTGCCTTCCTCAGCCCCGTCTCACTGCCACTAGGGGATCTAGATTTCAGGAGCTTTTCTCATTTACAGTCTTGAAGAGTCGATGACAAATCCAATCTCCTCCCTGGAGACGCTAACCAGACAGAAGTGATGATCTGGATCTTCTCCTGCTCAGTTTAAGATTGAATTACCTTTTTAATGAATGGTTAGGGAGGCAGGAGGGGAACCATGTGTCGATTATAACCCAGTTACGGCCGCCCCAGTGTGGAAGCTCTCTGTGGGCCTAGGGGTGAGGCTCCCGTCCTCAGGACGGTAGCTGGTTCAGGGCCGAGGGCCGGCCAACTCAGTCATCCTGATGATCAATACTCAGAGCTTGATAATGCTCCAGCCATATTCAGTCCAACTTCTCAGTGTCCTCATTGCACTTCTGGAGCACCAGCTGGAGCTTTTACCACGACGGATTAAAGATTTCTTTGAATCCTCAGTCAAAAATGATCAATTCAGCACTTAAATTCCTTAAACTGTTTTCGGACAAAAGTTAAACCAGATTGCCTAGGACTGTCTCTCTCTCTCTCTCTCTCTCTCTCCTCTCTCTCTCTCTCTCTCTCTCTCTCTCTCTCTCACCACACTCTCTCTCTCTCATCTGCTGCACACTACAGCAGGTCTGTGAGGTGATTAATCTCCCTCCCTGCTCCCCTCTTCCCTCTCCCTCCCTCTCTCCCTCTCTCTCTCTCCCTCTCTCTCTCTCTCTCTCTCTCTCTCCTCTCTCTCTCTCTCTCTCTCCCTCTCTCTGCAGTGCACTACTGCAGGTGTCTTTCCCCTACTCTGCTCTCTCTCGCCTTCCTCTACACACTCTCTTTTTTTTCCAACTCTTTCCCCCCTCTCCTTCTCTTTTATTTTCCACCCCCACTCTCTTCTTCCTCCCCTCCCTCCCCTCTCCTCGGGTGTCCATCCCTGCAGCAGACTGATGGTCAGTGTGGTGATTACACCTGTGCTCTGGGCTTCAGGTCGACAGGTTACAGCCTGATTCTCTCTCCTAACAGCTCAGTCCTGCTGCACCTGATAAAGCTGGGATGGAGGGATGGACAGGAGAGGGAGAGATGGAGGGAGGGAAGAGAGGGAGAGTGTCGGCTGTGTGTGTGTTTGTGAAGCCCCAGGAGGACAGAGATTTAGAGGCCGATATCCAGACTCCTCCCGCCCAGCCCTCACCAGAGAGGCCGATGCAGATGGAGGGATGAAGGGAAGAGAGGAAGAGAGGAAAAGAGGAGGGAGAGAGGGAGATGAGGAGGACAGGAAAGTAGCCGTGCTTGGACAGCATACATCCTGAGCCTCAAATCGCTATAGTGCATAACCTCTCTCTCACTCACTCACTCACTCATACACACACACACACACACACACACACCACACACACACACACCACACACACACACACACACACACACACACACACACACACACACACACACACTGCAGAAGCAAATTAGCCTCTGGGGAGTCTGTGTGTTCAAATTGAAATTGACAGCAGGTGACAGTGGCCAGCTCATTAAAGCATCACTGGCGCGGGTCTGGCCTGAGTCTTATCGGCAGAGCAGTAGAAATTAAACATTCCAGCGCCCCTCTTTGCCTCCACCCAGCGCTTGGCCTATTCTGTTCTGGTATTCCACTCAGGTCCTGGGCCAAACCAGACATTCAACTGTGTACACTAGATTACTCTGAGAGACAGGACACGATATACGGAGGCTAACAGAGCAACGAGCTAACAGACACGTCCTAATTCGCGCAAGTCGCTATCTTAACGAGCGTTGAGGCAAATAACGTGTTCCTTTTTTAAAGAATCAATTCCTTGCATCAGGATTGTTCGTTGGCTTTCGGTTTCTGTCACTTTACAGCAGAATAACGCATCCGTATTATCACCCATTTATCTCAGGAGCTTCGAGCTGTCAACACGTCTTTCCTGTCACAAATAAATAAATAAATTGCTACGAGGGTGGAGATACAAGATGAAAGAAACTGTGATTCTGGAGGTTGAGAACAGGAGAGCTCTTCACATGAATCATGTCGATGAAATTTCAGCTTCACACTTAATTTCAAACCCAATTCCACTAGAAGGACATTCATTTAAAATGTTGCACAGAAGCACATATTCAGTTCAGTCATTAATAATATTAATTGTGTGTTGGTAGCCATAGAGAGAGAAGACTAAATCATGGAGCATGTTGAATAGAAACCTGACTCTAAATTCAATTGTTTTTCAATAATCGCTCATGTGCGGTACCGCTGAGTTTCAGCATGCTCTGTCACACGCATCAGTTCTGACTGATTGGTTGGCGTTTTCTTTTGATTGATCGAATCCCCTGACAACTGCTTTTTCCCGCCTGTCGCGTGCTGCTGAATGGCCACTGATACGACCGTTCACCATTCTGATCTCACGCTTTAAAAAAGCCCATGCTGACCGGCTGGATGGTGAACAAACTCAGACGGAAATGTGGATCTCTTTTCTCTCTCTCTATCCTCTTCTTCTCCTTCCCTCTTTTATTCCATCTCAGATCTATGTGTCTGTTTCTCTCTTTTGTGGGTGAGGGGGTTGGTGGGGGAAGGGGGGGGGAGGTGTAGAGTAACAGAATGAGGGATGAAACCAAAGAAACGAAATTCCCTTCTCCATCCTCTTCGCAACCTCAACCCCTTCTTCCACGGTGAGTTCTGATGTGTACGAATAGAGGGAAGGGGGAGGGAGGTTGTGAGAGGAGGAGTGGAGAGGGAGCGGTCTAATGAAGGTAGTATAGATTTCCCATAAAGGGGGTTTAATCAAACCAGCGCTGACACATCCTATGGGCCCTGGGCCCAGCGACACCAAACACATACCCCTGCACCTATCTATCTATCTCTCTCTCTTGCCTTCTACAGCGTTGCTTCCTCCTCTCCTTCCTTACACCCCTTCATCCCCCTCTTCTGTGGGCGGAGGATGGAGCTGCCCCAGAGATAGATGAGAGGACCTGACGCTCGTTCATCATCAGGAAACGAGGGAGGAAAAACGGAGGACAAACACAGTGATTGAGAGGAGAGTGGAGCAGGGGGGAGAGATGGGCAACACAATTAGAAAACAGCAGTGGTTGTGAGCATGTGCGAGATTGTGTGTGTGGGTGTATGTGTGAGAGTGTGTGTGTGTGTGTGTGAGAGAGAAAGTGCGTGTGTGTGAGATTGTGTGTGTGTGTGTGTGAGAGTGCGTGTGTGTGTGAGAGTGCGTGTGTGTGAGAGTGTGTGTGTGTGTGTGTGTGTGAGAGTGCGTGTGTGTGAGAGTGTGTGTGTGTGAGAGTGCGTGGTTGTGAGAGTGTGTGTGTGTGTGTGTGTGTGTGAGAGTGCGTGGTTGTGAGAGTGTGTGTGTGTGTGTGTGAGAGTGCGTGGTTGTGAGAGTGTGTGAGAGTGCGTGGTTGTGAGAGTGTGTGTGTGTGTGAGAGTGCGTGGTTGTGAGAGTGCGTGGTTGTGAGAGTGCGTGGTTGTGAGAGTGTGTGTGTGTGTGAGAGTGCGTGGTTGTGAGAGTGCGTGGTTGTGAGAGTGCGTGGTTGTGAGAGTGTGTGAGAGTGCGTGGTTGTGAGAGTGTGTGTGTGTGTGAGAGTGCGTGGTTGTGAGAGTGTGTGTGTGTGTGTGAGAGTGAGAGTGCGTGGTTGTGAGAGTGTGTGTGTGTCTACCAAAAGACCATCTCAGGTTTGCCCACCAACAGAATAGTTGCTTCTAGCCTCAGTGTGGTGCTATTAGCAGGGACAGCAGTGCCACTCTGCTGGGTTCCTGTGTTGACAGTGGTTTCCTCCCTGGGGGAATATCCATCCACCATTTGCATAATGTTCTCTTTCTGTAGCCTGGATAAGAATAAAAAAACATCACCTCCTGCAAAAAATAACAAATCTCGACATTTTGAGTCTGAAGAACTATTTTGCAGTTTCAAGGAAACAGAGGTTTGATGCTAGTTGCTTTTAATGAGTATTCTCCTTGGGTAAGATGGCTGGGTGGGTCTCCAGATTTGCAGTTTTGCCAGCCACAACCCCACACTGCCCTGCTAGAAAGGCCATGCACTAGTGAAGCTGGAAAAACCAGTGATAAGCAGAGGAGAGAGAGAGAGAGAGAGAGAGAGAAGGAGAGAAGGAAGAAAAAAGAGAGATAGGAGGGAGAGTGAGTGGAAGAGCGAGAGAGAAATGGAGAGATGAGGACAGAGGAAGAGAACGAGAGATGAAAAACACTGGAGGGACAAACTTGCAGCACATAGTGGAGATTGCTCCGGAAATGAATTCTGCCCTGAGGACTCAGGTGGACCAGGATGGACCGGCCGGCAGGGGAAAAGATTGAGGGAGGCACAGTGGGGTGTGTGTGCATGCAAATGTGTGTGTGGGTGTAACAGCAGGGCATGAGCGAGCCATGTTGAGTGTGTGCGTGTGTAGCATGAGAGGAGGAGATGGAGGGACGCAGGACAGCCTCCAGTCTTGCTGGGGGGGGCCTTCCACAGTTAGCTCTTCATTAAGCCTCAATGGGGGAGGGGGGGAGGGGGGGAGGGAGGGAGGGGGGGGCAGGTTATCCCTCCTCAACAGCTGTAGCCTGCAGTCACAGTTCTGTCTGGGGGGGCTGGGGGTCTGGGTGTGGGGGGGTTGGGGTGTGGGGGGGTTGGGGTGCGGGAGGGTTGGATGGGTGTGGGCGGGGGTATAATGATGATCTGGCTGAAGACTCGGGTGGGGTTGCTGGAGGTCGGCGTTAGAGAGACGAGGGAGAAGAAGATTGGGAGGGCGGGGGGGAATGTCAAACATGGATTAGGAAAGTAATAAGGAAAAGCAGAGAGTTCGAGTTACAGAGAATATGGGAGAGAGAGAGAGCGTTGGAGAGAGAGTGGAGTTAGAGAGGGAGACAGAGAGAAAGAGTAGATTTAGGGAGAGTAGTTAGAGAGACATTGGGAAGAGATGGGAAGAGAGAGGGAGAGAGAGAGTGGGTTAGAGAGAGGAGAGTGATAGAGAGAGTTGACAGTTGTGCTGTGAGACCATGCTGAATAGGCTCTGCTGTTTAGAAAACCTGTCAGTTTGGATCAGCGTGCTGAGCCTCACTCTCTCTACGGGAGCAGATCCCATTATTCACATCAGACAAACCCAAACTTACACAGGTAAAGAATAGGTGTAGTCCGATCTCATTTTGGTGCATTGTTAGGGTTACAAAGCGTTTGTATTGCCTGCTTTGGCACTTCAAAATGTGTTCATTATCTCTGTGTATTTCCTTACACACCTCCACACACCTACAAGACACTGGACTGTGTGTGTGTTCCTGGAGTGTGTGTGTGTTCCTGGAGTGTGTGCGTGTTCCTGGAGTGTGTGTGTGTTCCTGGACTGTGTGTGTGTTCCTGGACTGTGTGTGTGTTCCTGGACTGTGTGTGTGTTCCTGGACTGTGTGTGTGTTCCTGGAGTGTGTGTGTGTTCCTGGAGTGTGTGTGTGTTCCTGGAGTGTGTGTGTGTGTTCCTGGAGTGTGTGTGTGTGTTCCTGAGTGTGTGTGTGTTCCTGGACTGTGTGTGTGTTCCTGGAGTGTGTGTGTGTTCCTGGAGTGTGTGTGTGTTCCTGGACTGTGTGTGGTGTTCCTGGAGTGTGTGTGTGTTCCTGGAGTGTGTGTGTGTTCCTGGAGTGTGTGGATTTCCTGGAGTGTGTTGTCCAGGAGTGTATGTTTGTGGGTTGAGTGAGTCGTAGATCTTCTCAGAGTATGTTGCTACGACGGCTCGTGTCAGCATCACTATTGGCACGGGCAACAGCCAATAACTCAGAGGAAAGCAAACGATCAATACACACACACACACACACTCAGTCGTTGTCTCATAGTGCCGGTGTCAGGGCAATACAGTATGATGCAGAGTGACCTTCTCCATTGCTGCTACCAGGGTTGATTACCCTGCCCATGATAACCAAGCACAATAATTGCCAAAGACATCACACTCTGACAGGAAATGAGGTCTTCCCTCATCCTGTCAATGACTTCCTCATTACAGCTTCGTGTGCCTGGTGTTTATCTGGGAGCAGCACATGGGCCTTCCTGAGGTGACCTCTTCCTCCTTCTCTTCTACCCTTCACTGTGACCTGTTCTGGGCTTGTTCCGGCCCGGCTTGTCTGGTTTATGCTTGTTTACTGGTTTATGGCTTGTTGACTGGTTTATAGCTTGTTGACTGGTTTATACTTGTTGACTGGTTTATGCCTGTTGACTGGTTTATACCTGTTGACTGGTTTATACTTGTTGACTGGTTTATGCTTGTTGACAGGTTTATTGGCTGTTGACTAGTTGATACTTGTTGACTGGTTTATGCCTGTTGACTGGTTTATACTGGTTTGACTGGTTTATACTTGTTGACTGGTTTATACTTGGTGACTGGTGATATGCCTGTTGACTGGTTTATACGTGTTGACTGGTTTATGCCTGTTGACTGTTTATACCTGTTGACTGATTTATACTTGTTTGACTGGTTTATGCCTGTTGACTGGTTTATACCTGTTGACTGGTATTATACCTGTTGACTGGTTTATGCCTGTTGACTGGTTTATACTTGTTGACTGGTTTATGGTAGAATGGGATGTTTGGAAGGATGTCCCTGTACTTACTGTAAGTCGCATCTGGATAAGAGTGTCTGCTGAATAACTAAATGTAAATGATATGAAGACGTTCAACTGTCAGCTCTCTGAACATAGCTTGCTTCCACTTCCACAGCTACACACACACACACACACACGGATCACTAGGCTTCATGAGAATGATTCCTATAGGGCAGGGTGATGTGTGTGTGTTTTGTGTAGCTGTGCTGTTAAGCTCACCCACCAGCTGTCCTGAATGCCCAGGACACACACACACACAGACAACGCAGAAGACACACAACACACATACACCACACACACACACACACACACACACACACACACACACAAAGGAACAGTCAATCTAAACAAATACTGCAGAAAATCATTATTTCTTGAGTCTTCCAGCTTGATATCTCTGTGGGAGGATCCAGTGATTGTGTACTCCTGACCAATGGCATTCCTGCTATTCTGTGATTGGTCATTATGGCCCAGCAAAGAGAGAGACTATTGAGTCAAAGAAACAGGTCTGACTGAGACAAACCCAGATGAGCTGAGATGTGATTCTGTCTGGTCTATTCTTACCTCAGATCTGATCAAGCATCACAAGGGCTTTTGAGGGTGTGTGTGTGTGTGTCTTTCCGAGTGTGTCTGTGTGTGTGTGTCTGTGTCTCCCAGGTCTCTGAGGGCCAAATTCTATTGGATTCATTAAAGGGCTGAGTTCACCAATAAGGTTGTGGAGGACTATGTGTGTAGGTCACACACACACACACACACACACACACACACACACACACACACACACACACACACACACAGACAGACCTTGATCTCTCATGCCAGAGTCACGTACAGCCTGCAGAAACAGCAAAAACTACCACTGCACTGTAGAGGAATGACATTAGAGAGTTTGTCCTTGTCTGGGTGTGTGAGATTCTGTCAGACATTCAGGCCTCTGGCAGACTTCAGCTGGAGTGCAGAACACAGAGATGGATAGTTGTAATACACAGGCACAGATGCTGGGTGCTACTGGAGAACAGAACACAGAGATGCTGGGTGCTACTGGAGAACAGAACACAGAGATGCTGGGTGCTACTGGAGAACAGAACACAGAGATACTGGGTGCTACTGGAGAACAGAACACAGAGATACTGGGTGCTACTGGAGAACAGAACACAGAGATGGGGAAGGAGGGAGTGAGGGAAGGAGAGAGTGAGAGAAGGAGAGATTGAGGGGAGGGAGTGAGAGAGGGAAGGAGAGATTTAGGGGAGGGATTGTGAGAGGGAAGGAGGGATTGAGGGTGAGGGAAGGAGGGATTGAGGGTGTGAGGGAAGGAGGGATTGAGGGTGTGAGGGAAGGAGGGATTGATGGAGACTGATAAAGCATTCTGTAAAACCTGTGGTGCAGAAGTAACAGTATGTGCAAAGCCCTCAAACTGATGCTAACCTTGATACTGTGTGATTTACCTCGGTCGATCGTCATCGATTATTTAGCAAAACAGTGTGTCTGCTGGTGTGTGTCTATCGACGGCCGAGTCCCAGTGCTGTACGCTCAGGGGTCAGATGTGATTCATTGCTCTTCATTAAAGTCTGCTGTTTTGCCCCTGCTGGCTGCTTTGGGAATAATTAGTGACTAGTAGCTTTACAACAGCCTCTACCCCAGTCTCTCTCCCCCCCCCCAGCCTCTCTCTGCTACTGGATTATCAACCTCTCTTCTCTCCCCAGCCTCTCTCTCCCCGGACTCTTCCTTCCCCAGCCTCTCTCTCCCCAGCCTCTCTCTCCCCAGCCTCTCTCTCCCTTTCATTCATAAAAAAACGTATTAAGCATTATGGAAGCATATTAATGCTCCTGCTCCCTGTTGCTACACCAGGGTTGCCGGGGTAGGTCATTAAACATACAGGCTCATAATCTAGTATTCATACTCTGCTCTCTCTCTCTCTCTCTCTCTCTCTCTCTCTCTCTCTCTCTCTCTCTCTCTCTCTCTCTCTCTCTCTCTCTCTCTCCCCCCCCTCTCTCCTCTCAGGCCCCAAGTCACACTCCTTTCTCCCAGTATTTTCCACCAAAATCTTTAACATCTGCTCTCTCCCTCCCTCCTTCCATCTCTCTTTTTCTCTCCATCTCTTTCTCTCTCGGGCTCCTCGCTGGTGCGGCCAGGTACGTGCGTGTGGGAGAGCGCAGCCATGTCCCTGAAGGTCCAGACCAGCAACGTGACCAACAAGAACGACCCAAAGTCCATCAACTCTCGCGTCTTCATCGGGAACCTGAACACGGCGGTGGTGAAGAAGTCGGACGTGGAGACCATCTTCTCCAAGTACGGACGGGTGCTGGGCTGTTCCGTCCACAAGGGCTTCGCCTTCGTCCAGTACGCCAGCGAGAGGCACGCCCGCGGGGGCGGTCATCGGGGAGAACGGCCGCGTCCTGGCGGGGCAGACCCTAGGTGAGCTGCCCTCGGGGCGGAGTGAGGTGGGGCAGGGGCAGGGGCAGGGGAGGGGCAGGGGAGGGGCAGGGGCAGGGGCAAGTTGTGTGTGGTGGGTGGTGTTTGTGATGTAGTTGTGATGTTGTGCTGAGTTTCAGCAAGTTATGACAGGTTACAAAGGCTCACAGCATGATTTGACTGATACTGACAGGTTATAATGAATGGATGTGACATGCTACGGGGTTGTGTGCATGAGTCTGCTGCATCTCCTCGGAACACATGGAACACACGTGGACTCCCAGTCACATTCTGGAACACAAAGGACCTATGAAATGCCCCTTTTAACCTGAAACATCTTAATCTATTGGGCCTTAAAGGGCATGTGTTTTCCTGTGAGAAGCTGATGGAGGGAGATGGAGATGAAAGAGCCGCTGGCTGTAGAAGGGCAGTTGTGGGAGCTGTAGGATCTGTTTGAGATCAGCTGCAGCAGAAGACACTAAGAAACCTGATAGGAGCCTGCTAAATGCAGCATGTGTCTGACACACATACAGGACATGCTTTGGCTCTCTCATAAACGCACAGGCACTTTGTTTCCTTCTCTCTCTCTCTCTCCTCTCTCTCTCTCTCTCTCTCTCTCTCTCTCTATCTCTCTCTCTCTCTCTCTCTCTGTCTCTCTCTCTCTCTGGCACTGTCTCTCTCTCTCTCTCTCTCTCTCTCCTCTCTCTCTCTCTCTCTCTCTCTCTCTCTCTCTGTCTCTCTCTCTCTGTCTCGCTCTCTCGCTCTCTCTCTCTCTCTCTGGCACTGTATCTCTCTCTCTCTCTCGCTCTCTCTCTCTCTCTCTGGCACTGTATCTCTCTCTCTCTCTCTCTCTCTTGTACACTCACACATCTCGTCTCCCTGCGGGCTCTCTCAGAGAGCCAAGCAGAGAGGTCTGGAAGAGAGGTCTTGTTATCACAGCATTGATCTGCCTGACACAGAGGTGGTATTAACCCTTGCTATTAACCAATGGGGCATGGGGTAAACCACAGAGGAACACACACGTGTATACCCCCGTGTTTGCCCTCCATTAGACACACCACCTCAGATGAGCCCTGCTTGCCAGAGTTAAAAGCAGACAGACTTTGAAGGACAGGTGGGTAGGTGGACAGGTGGACAGGTGGGCAGGTGGGCAGGTGGGCAGGTGGACAGGTGGGTAGGTGGACAGGTGGACAGGTGGGTAGGTGGACAGGTGGACAGGTGGGCAGGTGGGTAGGTGGACAGGTGGGCAGGTGGGCAGGTGGGTAGGTGGACAGGTGGACAGGTGGGTAGGTGGACAGGTGGACAGGTGGGCAGGTGGGTAGGTGGACAGGTGGGTAGGTGGGTAGGTGGACAGGTGGACAGGTGGGTAGGTGGACAGGTGGACAGGTGGACAGGTGGACAGGTGGACAGGTGGACACGTGCACAGGTGGACAGGTGGACAGGTGGACAGGTGGACACGTGCACAGGTGGACAGGTGGACAGGTGGACAGGTGGACAGGTGGACAGGTGGACACGTGGGTAGGTGGACAGGTGGACAGGTGGGTAGGTGGACAGGTGGGCAGGTGGACAGGTGGATAGGTGGACAGGTGGACAGGTGGACAGGTGGACAGGTGGGTAGGTGGATAGGTGGACAGGTGGACAGGTGGGTAGGTGGACAGGTGGGCAGGTGGGCAGGTGGGTAGGTGGACAGGTGGGCAGGTGGGTAGGTGGGCAGGTGGATAGGTGGACAGGTGGACAGGTGGACAGGTGGACAGGTGGGCAGGTGGGCAGGTGGGTAGGTGGACAGGTGGGCAGGTGGGCAGGTGGGCAGGTGGACAGGTGGGCAGGTGGGCAGGTGGGTAGGTGGACAGGTGGACAGGTGGACAGGTGGACAGGTGGACAGGCGCTGGGTGCTGTGTTGGTTGGAGCAGCTGTGGGTCTACTCTCTGCCGTGCAACAGGCTTCACATACTCACTTGTTTGTTGTTCGTTAGTTTGTTATTTAGTTCTTTTGTTTTTGTTTCCTTTTTTTAGCTGGTGGTGCTGGATGGGGGGCAGTGGAGGGGTGGAGGTGGTACAGGCAGGGCTGGAGGTTAGGGGTAGAGGTGGGGGTTGGGGTGTTTGAGTGGTGGGGTGGAGGTGGGGGGTGGAGGTTGGGACAGGTGTTGAACCTGCAGGTGTCCTCTCCTCTCACAGTGGGTAGGCTGATGCATGCCAGCCTTTCGCACACTCACTGATCTTCTGTCCTAGAAACACCACACACACACCATGGTTCTGCTTGGCATAAGGAGCACTATTCTTAAACTGTGACACAGTTTCAACACCTCCCTCTAGTGCAGTGAGGGGTGCTGCACTGCAGCTGTGTTCAGTAGCCTTGGGGTGAGCTACAACCCCTATTTTTCCAACAAAGATTGCTTGACCTCTCCTCTCTCTCCTCTCCCCCTCTCCTCTCTCTCCTCTCCCCCTCTCCCCCTCTCCTCAACTCTCCCCCTCTCCCCCTCTCCTTTCCTCTCCCCCTCTCCTCTCCCCTCTTCCTCTCCCTCTCACTCTCCCCCTCTCCCTCTCCCCCTCTCCTTTCCTCTCCCCCTCTCCTCTCCCTCTCCCCCTCTCCTTTCCTCTCCCCTCTCCTCTCCCTCTCCCCTCTCCCCCCTCTCCCTTTCTCCCCCTCTCCCCCTTTCCCCCTCTCCCCTCTCCTCTCCCCCTCTCCTTTCCTCTCCCCCTCTCCCCCTCTCCTCTCCCTCTCCCCCTCTCCTTTCCTCTCCCCCTCTCCTCTCCTCTTCTCTCAGACATTAACATGGCAGGAGAACCGAAGCCCAACAGGCCGAAGGGATTGAAGCGCTCAGCAGCAGCAGCAGCCCTTTACAGGTACCTCAGTCTGACGCAGCACCACTGAGAAACATGTCTCACTCCAACTAGGTCTAACTCTGCGTGTGTGTGTGTGTGTGCCTGCGTGCGTGTTTCAGCGGCTACGATTTTGACTACGACTACTACCGAGAGGACTTCTACGACAGGTGAGCAGAGGGCCCTACCCGGTCGCCATGGTAACCTGGTAGCAAGCGCGGCCGATACGTAGTTGACCCATGGCAGTATCTCTGCCGGGCTTCTGACAGTTTCTCCTGGCCGTGGACAAACTCCCATGGCTAATCGCCACGTTGAGGACTGGATCCCATATCGGCCTTCCTGTGTAGGTGGGCCTGTTCCCCTCGATTGGACACTTTCCAAAGGATTTCCCATAAACCATAATTTCCCCAGATGTTAACAAAAGGTTGTTTTTCACAAGGACATTTACTTTGGAAAGTCAACTTTGGAGACTGAGTTTCCACTCCCTTCTTTACCGCTCTCTCTCTCTCTCTCTCTCTCTCTCTCTCTCTCTCTCTCTCTCTCTCTCTCCTCTCTCCCTCCCTCCCTCCCCTCCCTCCCTCCCTCCCTCCCTCCCTCCCTCCCCCTCCCTCCCTCCCTCCCTCTCTTCCTCTCCCTACTGTATGTGATGCTCAGAGAGACTGTTATACAGGCACAGCACAGCTGCAGATTTCAGCCATTTATCACAGACAGAGACACATGTTAATTTATTCTTCCCCTGTTGTGCAAAGTCCCTGGTCTCTCCTTCCCTTTCTCTCTGTTTCTTTTTCTCTTTTTCTCTCACACTCCCTTCCTCTGTCTCTCTCTCCCCTTCTCTCTCTCTCTCTCTCTCTCTCTCTCTCTCTCTCTCTCTCTCTGTCTCTCTCTCTCTCTCTGTCTCTGTCTCTGTCTCTCTCTCTCTGTCTCTGTCTCTGTCTCTGTCTCTGTCTCTGTCTCTCTCTCTCTCTCTCTCTCTTCTCTGTCTCTCCTACCCTCTTTCTCTCCACTCTCTCTGTTTCTCCCTCATTCCTTTAATCTCCGTCTTGTCCTCTCTCTCTTTTTCTCTCTCCCTCTCTCTACCCCCCACACACACACACTGCCATTCGCTGACTAAGCTGGTTCCTCCAGAACATCGTCTGACTCCTGCTGAACTCAGCTCTCTCTCTCTCCCTCTCTCTGACCAGGTTGTTTGAGTATCGCGGTCGGGTGTCTCCAGTGCCCCGCGTCGTGCCAGTCAAGCGCCCCCGTGTGGCCATGCCCCTGGTCCGGAGGGTCAAATCGCTTCCTGTCAAGCTGCTGGCGCGCTCCTCGGTCCTTCCCACCAGCAACAGCAAACCCAAATGTAGGTTCCACGTCCTCGTCTGAGAGGTCAGAGGGTTTTCTGTCTCGGCTGCGTGTCACTGATGGTGTTCTGAGATGACATCTCTCTCTCTCTTCTCTTCTCCCTCCCACCATCCCTCTTTCCCCCGACGTCTCTCTTTGCTTTTCTCTCCTTCCACACAACTTCACCACTCCCCCCCCCCCCTCGTTCTACTGTCTCTCCCCTAATCGCACTCTCTGCCCTCTCTCCCTTTCACCTCACCTCCATCTCACCCACTCTCCCTCCTTCCCTCTTTCCGTCCTTCCATTCCTCCCTCCCTTGTTTGTTCTATTTTGCTTGCTTCTCTCTCTTCTCTCTAACTCATCCTCCCTCTTTCCTTTAAATTGCAACTATTCACTCTTGCCCCCCCCTTTTTACCGCCCCCCCCCCCCCTCCCTAAGCTGTGAGATCTACAGAACTGCAGACTATCAAGTCAGAGTTGACTCAGATTAAGTCTAACATTGACTCACTGCTGGGTCGGCTGGAGCAGATCACAGATGACAAACAAACTTCTGCTGGTGAGCTGCAAACTACACACTATACACTTCACACGACACACTACACACTATACACTACACACTACACACTACATACTATACACTACATACTACACACTATGTACAACATTCCACCACTCTCTCCTGGCCTGCTGTTCTCTCTGTGTCCAACAGGGGGCAGAATTGTGCAGCCAGTCATGAGCCTCTCACTGTGACCTATGAGCAAAAATCAATTTCCTGTCACGACCTTGGTGGTCAGCAGCTACTTAACCACACAAACAGACGGCTTGTTTTTCTGCCGCGGGACAGAGGGTACCGTTCTGTCTCAAAACACACTCCATCAACACCTGGCTAACTACACAAGCCCTGGTGCTGCAAACCTTCAGTTTTCGTAAGGATATTCTTTGGCTTCATTTATTTTGGTAGAGACAGTCAGAGGTAGACAGGAAAGCAGAGAGAGAGAAAGGGAAGGAGAAGAGAACATGTAGGAAATGGCCCGGGACAAAGTTTAAGTCGGGGCTCGTATGGTAAGGCCTTAGCCTTTGTGGTAAGAGTTCTAAGTGGTGAGCCACTGGGACAGTTTGGCACTGCAAACCTAGCATAACTTTCTAGGACCAGCTGCACTATCAGTCAAACCAAGACGGATGTTTTATGAGCTGTTTCTGACACTGGTTTTATAGTTCACAAACTCACTGAGACACACACACAAGCACACATTGACACACACACACACACACACACACACACACACACACACACACACACACACACACACATGCACACACACTTAAGACACAGACACACAATCACATACACACAAAATAACGGAAAAACGCACTCACACTCTCGCACATACAGCAGCTGTGATTGTATTCAGTGTTTCTAGAGGACGACGTGACTGTATGAGTGTTTCTAGAGGACGATGTGACTAAGTGTTTCTAGAGGATGATGTGACTGTATGAGTGTTTCTAGAGGACGATGTGACTATGAGTGTTTCTAGAGGACGATGTGACTGTATGAGTGTTTTCTAGAGGACGATGTGACTGTTTGAGTGTTTCTAGAGGCCGATGTGACTGTAAGAGTGTTTCTAGAGGACAACGTGACTGTATGAGTTTTTCTAGACGACGATGTGACTGAGTTTTTCTAGAGGACGATGTGACTGTATGAGTGTTTCTAGAGGACGACGTGACTGTATGAGTGTTTCTAGAGGACGACGTGACTATGAGTGTTTCTAGAGGACAATGTGACTGTGTGAGTGTTTGTAGAGAACAATGTGACTGTATGAGTGTTTCTAGAGGAGAATGTGAGTATGAGTGTTTCTAGAGGACGATGTGACTGTTTGAGTGTTTCTAGAGGACGACGTGACTGTATGAATGTTTCTAGAGGACGACGTGACTGTATGAATGTTTCTAGAAGACGACGGGTTTAAGTTTTGGGGCCACACTGTTACATAGCTCTTGTGAAAGTTGCGCACCACACACACACACACCACAACCCCCCCAAGTACACCACACACACACCATACACATACTCTCCACACTCACACCACACATTTATCACACACACACACTCCATGTCATAAAGACAGATAAGTCCAGCCAGAGGGCTGAGATCAGACTGTTCTTCCAGGTGGCTTTACAGCCGCCCGCCGGAGCATTCTTGTAATCCAATATTTTATACATGTGTGTGTGTGTGTGTGCAGAGCTGTGTAAGCCAGAGGACAGTAAGAGCGAGGTGTCTCAGGACGAGTCGTGTTCAGACGCAGACGAGCAGCTGGAGGAAGCGCAGCACAGCGACGCAGACCACGACGGAGACGACACCACACTGGACGAGTGTGACCACAACATGGTCAGTGTGTGAGTGTGTGTGAGTGTGTGTGTGTGTGTGTGTGTGTGTGTGAGTGAGTGTGTGTGTGGGATAGTGTGTGAGTGTGTGTGAGTGTGTGTGTGGGATAGTGTGTGAGTGTGTGTGTGTGTGTGTGTGTGTGAGTGGGATAGTGTGTGAGTGTGTGTATGTGTGTGTGAGTGGGATAGTGTGTGAGTGTGTGTATGTGTGTGTGTGTGTGTGTGTGTGTGAGTGTGTGTCAGTGTGTGTGAGAGAGTGTGTGTGTGGGATAGTGTGTGGGATAGTGTGTGTGTGTCAGTGTGTGTGTATGTGAGTGGGATAGTGTGTGTGTGTGTGTGTGTGAGTGTGTGTGAGTGTGTGTGTGAGTGTGTGTCAGTGTGTGTGTGAGTGTGTGAGCTTGGCTCCAGCTTGGTGTTGCTCTGGCATCTTGTGCAGTCTAAATGTTGTCTCAAGGCTGCAAGACTCCTCGCACTATTTCACATTGTCTCAGTATGCACAAACACACACACACACATACACACAATATCCCACTCCCTTAGACACATATACTGTACACACACACACCTTGTTACAACAGTGAAGGCCCAGAGAGAGGAAAACACTCACACTGTCTCACGTGTTTCCAGGGGGACAGCCGCCTAGCAGATATGGACTCCCTCCTGCAGTAAGAGGCAAGTTCTGCTGTGCTCTGCCCCTCATTGCTTCTAAACTGTGTGGGTGTGTGCCTGTCTGTGTGTGTGTGTCTATGTGTATGGGTGTGTGTCTATGTGTGTGTGTGTGCATGCCTGTATGTCTGTGTGTGTCTATGTGTATGGGTGTGTGTCTATGTGTGTGTGTGTGTGCATGCCTGTATGTCTGTGTGTGTCTATGTGTATGGGTGTGTGTCTATGTGTGTGTGTGTGTGCAAGCCTGTATGTCTATGTGTGTGTGTGTGTGCATGTCTGTATGTCTATGTGTGTGTGTAGGTTTCTTGCCCCCAGCTGCTAAATGTCTCACTACTGTCAGGGGATCAGAGCGAGGGCACCCAAACGCAGGAGGATCAAAAAGAACCAGAGTTAATTAGCTAACCCAGAAGATGAATTACTCAGGTTCTCCAGAACGTGGATACAAAGACTCACACAGGAACAGGAAACGACCGGCTGTGGCCATGACAACAACAGTGTTTTAGAGACGCATAGCTGGTGTTAAAGTTGACCCCCGTCGTCTGTATGGGTGGGAGGGGGAGGGGCGTGGGAGGGTGGGTAGGTGGGAGAATGCTTGTTCACTACCTGTCTGGGGGGGATGAAAAAACCCAAAAACTGTCAAACCTTGTTAACCATAGTCATTCCCTATACGACTTGTTTTATACTTTGAGGTTTGATCAATAAACATATTTGAGGAAAAAAAAAGTTGACCCCCGTCGAAGCAACGGCATCCTGACGTAGAAAGGTCACCAAGCAGGCCCAAGCAGAGCAGCTGCTTACCGCATCTCCAAGTCATCTGGCCCGCAGTCTCTGCCCTCTTCCAGGCATACCAGCTCGGCACATCAGACAGATGATTGAAGACGCGTGATGTTCGCAGTTAGAACCACATGCTTACGTGAGGCAGGGGGTTTGGAGATACAGTAAATATAACAGAAGATTAATCCCAAAAGACCCGATCACCTGGTTCAAATAGTGATGGATGGGATCAAAGAGATTGGGGCTTTCAGACTAGCCTGGCGGCTTGTCAGCCAGTGACATTTTGCATTTTGTTGTTTTACTAGAAATTTCTTTATTAGCTGGTGTGCTGGTAGGGGATGAAAACAAGCATTTATCTCTACTCGTCCCTGTCGGCAGAGAGGAATGCATCCTCACGCTCCCTTGCTCAGAAGTGAAGGGGGTATATTTCATGTTAAAAAGCGATCGAGGGAAAATAAAACCACATGTGGTGACACACGGTCAAAGACACACACACACACACGGACGGGCTCTCTCTCTCTCTCTCTCTCTCTCTCTCTCTCTCTCTCTCTCTCTCTCTCTCTCTCTCGCTCTCTCGCTCTCTCTCTCTCTCTCTCTCTCTCTCTCTTTCTCTCTCTCTCTCTCTCTCTCTCTCTCTCTCTCTCTCTCTCTCTCTCTCTCTCTCTCTCGCTTCACTCTCATGCAGTTTTACTATCTCTGTCCTGCTCACACGCATGCCAACACAAATAAACACGCAGAAACACAGAAAGAAACACACGTCCACAAACGCACACACACTCTCTGACAGGTCTTGATCCTTCTCCTCCTCAGGTCCTTGCAGCAGCAGGGAGCAGGAGAGTGCTGTTGACAGGAAGCTGTTTTATCACCACAGAATCCACAGGAAGTCTCTTAAACAGCAGGGAGCCAACAGAGCCATCGCCA
Source organism: Thaleichthys pacificus (assembly GCA_023658055.1). Taxonomy (NCBI): domain Eukaryota; kingdom Metazoa; phylum Chordata; class Actinopteri; order Osmeriformes; family Osmeridae; genus Thaleichthys; species Thaleichthys pacificus. The sequence goes on along the minus strand of CM042868.1, from coordinate 3,574,100 downwards.
CGACGATCGAGCTGAGACAGACTTACACACAGGCCGCAGAAAACAACTAAAAAAAAACTTAAGAAACATAATGAAGACCGACAGACATCTGGACAGACTTTCGCACTCCAAGACAGACGGACAGTTTCACTGTGGAGAGACGAACTGGGGATGTGGCTCCTACAAACTCAGATCTCAACAACCACCTCTCTTCCTCCTGCACCTTGACCTCTGACCTCTACACCAGACCATGACCCCAGGACCCAGGACCAGGTCACCTCGGGGGTACTCCCCCTACCACACACCGACAGAACCCTTTCTCCCCTCATCTCTCTTTCCTCCCCTCCACTGCCCCGACCTGCCCACCACCACCAAACTCCCAGCCCCCTACCAGCACCACCAACCCCAGCCCCCCCACCGCACCCAGCCCTGCCTGCCCTGCCCCGCCCACCACCACCCCCTGCCCCTTCCCCAGTGTTATCCCAGATCTCTCAATCTTATTTGTATATGCCGATCTTGAATAGATTCAACTGTTATTTTTAATGACTTGTGCATATTTCTCTGCTTGCACTTTCCAGGCTGCAAGAGATCTTTACAGAATGTAAATAAACCATGTGAACTTGTGACTGGAAGCTGATGTTGGTCCGGGGGGTGGGGGAGGGGGGTGGAAGGTTAATGGGGGGCGGGGGGGTGGGGGGGGGGGTGAGAGAGTGGGTATTATACATTAGTACCTTGTCTTTATTAATACTTTACACTGAACATGCCATCCCACACAGGCATACCCACATGCTCATGTCTTTTCTCTCATTCACCTGAGCACAAACATCATTTCAAAATGGTTTCAGTCACCTCGGACAACCTCTTTCTGTAAGACAGTAAGCCCTGGTGACTCATGTTCTTTGTCATTGATAGTTAAGCAATTTCTTGGACACCACACATTTCAAACTTTATATTTCATCCCAACAGCCCAATTATGCATGTGATGCAATCACAGACACATCATCATTTTACTTTTACCTCTCTCAAACACACACACACATATGCACACATGCATAGACACCAGAAGGTTTAACTCAGGTCGAGCGTGAGGAAGTGTGTTGCTCCTTGGTTTGAGGGTGTATTTCATTATGTCAGTAGCAAGAGATCATCTTCCTGATCATCAACTTCTGCAACACCTCACTGCTACACACACACGCACACCCACACGCATGCACACACACACACTCACGAATGCACACACACACACTCACGCTTGCACACAAACACACTCACGCACGCACACACACATGCACGCACACACGCACAACACACACGCACACACACACACACGCACATGCATGCACACACACGCACATGCATGCACACACATACACTCATGCATGCACACACACACAGTCACTCATGCATGCACACACACACACTCACGCATGCACCTTCGCACACACACAGACACGCACGCACACACACACACATGCACACACACACATGCATGCAAAACAACACACACATAGAGAATATAGTGCACAGCAGATGATCGAGGAACAGTCTGTATTCACGTTGCAACAACAACTTTTAAAGTCCAATGTTAGGTCATTATGATGAGAGGACATCTCATCATGTTTCAACAACAACATCTCAAACCTCAACCACAGCCCTGAATTCGATATTGGGAAAGTGGGTTGTCAGAAAACAACAATAATGGGACAATTTTTCTCTGACACATAACAGCTTTTGGAACAGAGTAAACCTTCCAACAAACAATCCGCAGAATCTCTTTTTTTCAGTTGAGGACTTAATCTATCCTGGAAACGAGTTTAAATAAGAACAAGGAGATTGACAGAAATTTCTCCTCCTCCCCTTTCTCGCTCCCCCTCTCCTCTCAACCCGTCAAGTCAGTGGTGACGCAGCGCCGTGTCTAACCCCTGTGACCTCCCTCCTCGCTCCCTTACCTGGACAATCCCAGATCTGATGAGACTGGGTTGCCTGGAGCTGTGTTGACGAGCCAAGGAATCCCAAAAATGCTGGGATGCGATTGGACCAGACCAGGAGTCCCATCACTTGGCTCCTCCCCTGGGTCTGTAAAAGGAGATGAAGAAGAAGAGGTGGTTAAGGAAATATGGCAGTTTTTGAGATTAAACAGGAACATTCCTTTTCTCCAGTCTGCGGAAATATGTAGTGGTTAGACAACTAAATCCACCCACCCACACACACACACGCCCACACACACACACACACATACACCCACACATACACCCACACACACACACACATAGATTCCCAGGCAGACCCCCCCCCCCAGGTCATCCATATGACCTGCCAAGAAGGAAACAGGCATTCAGTAGAGTCATTATTCACTATTGTCTCACCTCTATCTTGAGTGAGCTGTGATGTTGAACAGGAGCAGCTGTGTGTTTGTGAGTGTGTGTCTGTGAGTGTGTGTCTGTGAGTGTGTGTCTGTGAGTGTGTGTATCCTGTTTGTCAGTGTAAAACTACACATGTGCCTGCTGCTATGTTTACGACACTATTAGTGAGTGTATGTTGTAATATGGTATTAATACAGATTACATGTAGTATGGCATGTAGTTTGCCAGTGTTTTAGCTTGTTGTGTGTGTTTATGTGTGTGAGACAAAATCCTTTTGGTTTGTTAGTGTTGTGTTTAGCGTGTTTAGTGTTGTTGCTGTGTGTCCATGTGTGATTGTGTACTTGTGTGTGTGTGTATGTGTGTGAAAGAGAGAGAGAGAGAATCCTCTCGGCGTGTGAGTGGGATGTGGTGTGTATGTGTGAGAGAGAGTCCTCTCAGCGTGTGAGTGTGGTGTGATGTGATGTGATGTGGTGTGGTTTGTGTGTGTGTGTGAGAGAGAGAGAAAGTCCTCTCAGCGTGTGAGTGTGGGGTGATGTGATGTGGTGTGTTTTGTGTGTGTGTGTGTGTGAGAGAAAGAGAGAGAGAGAGTCCTCTCGGCGTGTGAGTGTGGTGAGGGGTGGTGTGATGTGATGTGGTGTGTTTTGTGTGTGTGTGTGCGTGAGAGAGAGTCCTCTCGGCGTGTGAGTTTGGAGTGGGGTAGTGTGATGTGGTGTGGTTTGTGTGTGTGTGTGAGAGAGAGAGAGAGTCCTCTCAGTGTGTGTGTGTGTGTGTGAGAGAGAGTCCTCTCGGTGTGTGTGTGTGTGAGTGTGTGTGTGTGTGAGAGAGAGAGAGTCCTCTCGGTGTGTGAGTGTGGTGTGTGAGAGAGGACCTGTGAGGCAGCACGCTGGGATGTTAAATGTCACGGAAGAAAAGTGGTAGCTTGAGGACACATGCAATAAATTCCAAGTACAGACATAAAGCCTGTGCTTTTGGTCTGTGCTTTTGGTTGGCTCTCATTACCAATGTTTTTTCTCATGATGTTTTCCATGACTTCTCATGAAAGTTACACAGAAAGCAGGAGGGACTGAGACCAGACTGACCCTGCGTGTGTGTGTGTGTGTGAGAGAGAGAGAGAGCGAGAGAGAGAGCGAGAGAGAGAGAGAGAGAGAGAGAGAGAGAGAGAGAGAGAGAGAGAGAGAGAGAGAGAGAGAGAGAGAGAGAGAGAGAGAGAGAGAGAGAGCAGAGCATACGTGTCAAACTCAAGGTCCGCCGGCCACATCCGGTCCAGCATACAATTAAATCCGTCCGAGAGATCATTTTATTTTATGGCCCGGCGATATGAAGCACCAATAACACACAAACTACAAATCCCATAATGCAGCGCAACAGCTGCCTTATCGAATAGGCTGATGCCTATTCACCTGATGCGCGATGTGCACACTCGCATTAGCTGTGGACGTCACTATCTAGCATCACATCAAACCCAGAATACGTCATAATTTGGGCTAATCCCCGAATGTTTACAACGTATGGCTTTGCGCCTGATTAACACTCGGATCGATAAGCCGTCTCGAAAATGGTATCAATAGAAAAAATAATACGATTCCTTTCCGTAATCATGATACCCCAAAACAATGTTCACTGCACCTCCATTCAAAGAAGGCTGCATTTGGCCCTGGGTGGAAGGCTGCATTTGGCCCTGGGTGGAAGGCTGCATTTGGCCCTGGGTGGAAGGCTGCATTTGGCCCTGGGTGGAAGGCTGCATTTGGCCCTGGGTGGAAGGCTGCATTTGGCCCTGGGTGGAAGGCTGCATTTGGCCCTGGGTGGAAGGCTGCATTTGGCCCTGGGTGGAAGGCTGCATTTGGCCCTGGGTGGAAGGCAGTTTCAAGAAACATGGGAAAGAGAATACGTTTTCAAGGATAAAAAACGGTATGTATTTTGTGTTATGAGGCGATGTCAGTCGTTAAAGAGTACAATCTCCGTCGTCATTTTGACACCAAACACAGAGATAAATGGCCCTTTGAGGGCAACCATAATGATGTGGCCATTGGTGAAAATGAGTTTGACACCCCTGGTGTAGAATATGCATGGGGTGTATTCGAGAGGAGAATAAGCCAGTACAGCTGTTCTGTCTCTGACCTCAACAGGCCTCAAGCTGTAAAGATACAATTGTTAAGATAGAGGAGCCAGAAGCTTGGGTTTAGTAGCTAGGAAGTGTTGTATTTACCTCACTGTGTGTGAAGTCTCTCTCCCCCCTACACCCCGAGTCTCTGAGTGAAGGTGATGTCATCAGAGATTCTTACGTCCTCCTTGTCCTGGCCTGAGGAGTACGAAGTGGATATGGCTTCTGACAGCCCGGATGCAATGTGAGTTCTCGGTTCACAGGCTGGGTACAACTTCATCCAACCACCGTCACCTTTGACCTCTGCATCCCCTTCCTCTAGGAAGTTGACAGATATGGACTTCTTCTGTGGTAACAGCAACTTAGACTTTTCTTCTTCTATGATAACACCAACATGATGTATATTCAAGCTTTTTTCCCTTTTCTTCTTCTCCTGGTAAAATAAATTCAAACCGTCCAGGTAATCTCATATTTCTTAAACTAAAAAGACAGAAAGAAAGAAAGATGAGCACCATCATTCACTTCCAGCCCTCCAACTTTCGCTCGTATCCTCCCCTCTTCTTTTGTCACCTCCTCCTTCTTTTCCTCTAGGTCAGCCTCTCGCTCCTCCCCTTCATCTCTCTCATTCACTTCCTTGTTCTTGTCCTGGGGTATGCGCAAGGCCTTCTGGGAGTTGTTGTTTTAACTGCCACAGTTCAAGCTGTGGGCAGGCCAGTCCCTATCAGGCAACACCTGTGGCTACCTAAGAACAGAGCGTTGAACACGATCAAGAGGAACTGTTGGTGTACCTAACCCTTACCATCAGGGCCGGTTGATCCATCAGGCGTCACAGGCAGCCGCCACACCGAATCAGAGTTGAGGATGAATCTGGCCTAGGGCACCAGATGAGCGAAGACCGGCACTGCTTACCATCATGTCCTACCACAGTCCTCTAAATATAACAGCATAACCACAAGAAAAAATGTATTTCATCAGTACTGTGTGTCACCATCCTAGATTGCTGAGGTCCTGTTAGGATCCATGTTGATCCAAACATGACAACTCAGATTAATAAGGTCTCATGTGGTGCAGGCTAATAACTGATAATAAAAAAAATGGAAAATTGCTGCTTTGAAACGTTGGAATCTGTCTATTTCTTCTTTCATCCCATGCTTACGTAACAGACCTCCTCACCTATTGGTTTAAAATGGAAACATGTGCAACAAGCTGTTGCAGAGTTTTGTGTCAGTTATTTTTCCTACTAAAAGATGGCTGGAATCTTTTGAGAGGAAAGATTTGTACTTCAACCCCTGCTGCTAAAATGCGTTGAGACATGTAAACGATCTGGCTTTACGGAGGCTCTGACTGTCAGAAGTTACTGAAGACATGGCTCCGTGCTGCGCGTACGGTTACAGTTAAAATGGGGATAATTCTCTGGAAAACTGGAACCAGACTGACGGTCCTCTCCTGTCCATCTTTTTTGGGGAATATCACAAAGTTCAAGAACGTTTGAAGGGAGTCCAATTTCCTTCGCGAAGCCTTTATAGTACTGATGCCCAGAACAGTGTAGCAAAATATTCAATGCCCTCCAGCATGATCAGACTTTGTACTCAGACTCTGTTTTCAGCAGAATTGGAGGAATTACACAGACTTGATTGGGTTTGTGTTTCTAACCCTTAGTGTGGCTCAGCGGTTTAGCCATGGTCTGGTCACCCGGCCCTGGACCGCACACAGAGCCACGATCTAAAAACGGATGGATGAAAATGAGAAGGGAATATGTGACATTCTTTCAAATTAGCTAATCGATTATATCTCGTGTAGTGGGGGGGAGGGGGGGGGGGGGTGTGGGGGTGTGGGGGGAGGGGGTGGGGGAATGTTCAGGCAAATACAACGGATTATGTTCTGAGTTCTGTCAATGTTGTATTTTGCGGTCGTGTTCCATGAATGAACACGGGTCAACTGTGTGTTCCACATGGGAGCCTGTGGAAGACCTGAGAATGGCTGCAGTGATGGTGAGGGTCTGATAGCTGTTATGAGATAATAGCAGCCTTGGCAGGACAGGGAGAGTAGATAAATACAGCAGAGTAGAGTCAACACGGGTCTGGAGGCCACTCGGTAATAAACTCTTTCATGTTTTGCAGCCATCATTATTTCCAGGTTATCATGCATGAAATCATCTAGTTCCAAATCCCAAGCTTAATCGCTCAATAAAATTTGAGAAATTGTCATTGTTGTTACTGTAACTAGATTAGATAAACTTGTACTTGAATGACACCATTGACCACACCCTTCCTCCTACACACACACGTACACACACGTACACAAACACATACAAACTATTCATAATATTTTGAGATTATACAAACCCACATAGAATATCAAAGACAATTTAAGTGGTTTTAGGAACTTTCTGCTGGATCTGGATTGGATTAGAGTTAATTGTGTGTGTGTGTGTGTGTGTGATGGTCCATGTAGCACAGTTGCTGATTTAAAATGTAGGACATAGCTCTGGGTAATCTATATGTCTGCATCAGCTTCTTCATTAGCTGCACAGTTTTATAGGGGTTCAATCTGGGTTATACCGGAAAGCAACGTAATGAGGCCCAGACCTCACCAACTTCTCACTAACCTGCCACCAACCTGTCACTAACTTCTTACTAACTTCCCCTCAACCTCCTAATAACCTGCTAACAAACGTACCTCACATATCATTTCATTCACAAGACACACGCCATCATAGATAGATAACTCCTACTTTTGGGTGCTTAATAAATACAGGGTCCGCATATCTTATCCACTATGGGACGCAGAAACAGGCTGGCCGACTCTCTGAGTTTTTTTCTGGGCGTGTGGACCCGCCCCTGCCTGATCCAGCGAGGACTCTGGCCCCCGAAGCTAGCCGGTAATCCTTTACTCCAGCAACGTGGGAGCAGCTCTCCAACCAGCCGACACACACACACCACACATGCACGCACACACACTAGTGCTGACCTGTTATAAGAAAGACATCTTCACACACCTCTCCTGACGGGCCCAGCTAGCACAACCGAAGGTAAGTCTAGAGACTTCATGACTTTGTGCTACTGGATTAAGATTTAGGATTGAGTAAAACAGGTAGCGCAAAACGAGTAGCGTCATTAGAATATTTTGCTGATCATTAATAAAGAATCGATGCGTGCGAGAAATATTAAGGTGATCCCAACAGCCGTTTCTCTAGTTTCCTTGGTGAATCGCAGAGAACTCGAACAGGTAACGATAGTGTTAGAAACAGTGGACTTGCACGAAAGACTACTGGCTGATAAAGAAGGCAGGCAGAGCTGCAGATGGGTCATACAAAGTCACACACACACACACCAGCTATAGAGGAATAGATAAATCTCTGAACTGTGTTCTTAAATGACCTGGAACGACAGCTCTGTAGGACCTTATTTTACTGTCAGTGTTCTGACAGCTAAGGATATTTTCGTGGGGTGGGCGCCAATGTTTAGGCGTTCGAGTATTCGATTAAATTGAGAATTGGAATGGAGGTCGTGAAACACTAAAATCTGCTACCTTTTCCCAGTTGGATGTAGATAAAACTCGTCGACGTTTTGGATTTTATAGCTCCGTGAATTTATTAATTCAAATAATTATACGGTGTGATAAATAAAGAGGTAACAATAACATCAATGAGCTGAAGAAGTGGTCACCATTTTTAGTAAACATTCATTCTGTTAAACAAATTAATGTGATTTTCATGACAGTGGAATAAATTACTATAAAATTATATTTGATGAAACCTTAAGCAAGGGAGGTGTTCACATTCCAATTTTTTCTTTTTTTTTATCTTGTTTGATTTCAGTTATAGCTGTGGATTAGCTACTTTTTTTTTACACCTTTTGACGTTGTAACATACTGCTCTATTTCTTGAGTTGCATATAAATCTTTTACTATCGCGCCATCCCATGTGTATTCAATATTTTCAGCAGTTTAAATAATTAGGACCCCATAGTACAAAGGCTGAATATAGATTTAGGTTTTTTATTCTTTTTAATTGATGAGTTTTGTGATCGTTGTTTAACAAAAAAAATTCAACCTTCTAAATTTTTTATTGTATTGCATTTTTTATTACCCCTAGACTCCTGTTTACATTTTTGCCTGCACATCGAGAACATTTGGGTAAAAATAATTTTTAAGATTTTGTTTATTTAAAAACCAAAGGGGTAAAGTGTCCTGGGTGTTAGCTTGATTAGACTGTAGGTGCTGATTTGTGGTCATCTGTGAATCTGTACCTTGAGTAAATTGATTGTAAAAAGTGCTATCCAAATAAAATATAAAATTGGATTGGATTTGAACAAACAAGGACATTTAATTGTGGCCTGCCTGTTTGATGAGTTTGTCTCGTAGACACACAAACAGAATGTGGAGCGCTTTGATAAAGTTAGGGGGTCTCCAGAAGTGCTTTGCTGTTGACAGTTGGGATTTCTGTTCAGTAGATGGCTTAGGATGGATGAGTCTGCCTGCAGAGAGGGGGATTGGGAATTTCTCACAAATCTCTTTACACACCCAAGAGAAAATATCTGATACAACGTCCCGATCAAAAATATACTAAAATGTGTGCTGTAATTTTTTTGTTTGTTTGTTTTAAAGACAATACTAAATACAGCAATGATCATTATTATTGTTAAAATAATAACCAAGTTATTGTGATATTATTATTATTTATTTGTTGTTTTTACCATTTATGTACTTGAAACTATTGAAACCTATTCAATTATTTTTACTTCTGTTCTGTTATTATTGTAGTTAGTATATCTAAGGAACATTGTGTCAAAGGACATTTCAGTTAATATACATAATATTCAAAGGACGATTGATATATTTAGGATTATATTAGTGTCTATTTTTGCTTTGTTTATTAAAGATGCTTATCAAAGCTGCTTGATACGAACCCACATCTGTTCCATTGAATGATTAGGATCATGTTTTGTTGTTGTGTTCAGATGCCACCAGTGTTGCTGCTGGTCTGCCTGGTCCTGGCCTGCTCGAGCCTGGAGTTGGTCCAAGGTCACATGGTCCCTGAGCAGTCCCTTGTTCCAAACAGGTCATCTAATGGTGACCTGGGGACCCACGTGCCCTCTGACGCTCCACCAATCCTGATAATCGGTTCGTCTCAGTGTGCGCGCGTGTGAATGTATTGGCTGCTTGCTTGCCTGAAAACCGTTAAAAACCGAACCAAAAATGTGTTGGGTGACAGTCTTCAGTTTGTATGATTTTACTGGGGTTTTCTAATGTATGTCCTCTTGTCACTCTATTCAGAACTGCCTAAAACAGTGAAGAAAAATAAAAAATCGAAGAAACCAAAAAAGGTAGGCCATACAAAACACAAAGCATCTGTGTGTGTGTCTATTGATTTACGAAGCAACCGCTACATTTAATTCCTATCTTCTCTCTATCCAGCAGAACAAGTTTAGTACAAAAAAAAAACGGCCCCCGCCACCTCCTAACTGTGTGCCGTTGTGGGGCAGCTGTAAGTCTCCCGGTAACGTGTGCTGTGAGCAATGTGCTTTCTGCCACTGTCGCCTCTTCAAGACCGTGTGTTACTGTAGGATGGGGAATCCGCGCTGTTGAGTCTCCTGCACTCCAAGAAGCAACACGGGTCCGCGATATACAATAGGCTGCTTGCTCGACTAGAGAAGACTGACATCTGGTTTTGCGTTCTTTTCTGTGGAGACTAAGCAGGAGGATTTGTGCATGTGGCCTGTAGCCTTACAGAAGGCCTAAAATCGCATAAATCGTCGGACTATCGTTGCAAGACTTTTGAAAGATTATAAATAAAATGAGCATTTTTTCCCAAGACAATATTTTTGGTGGTTCTAAGAAAGATAATGTTGTCAGGAATCTGCAAATTCAAAAGAGCAACTACTTTTATATTTTGACGTTTGTTGAAATTTGCCCTCATGAGAATTTTCCGGGAACCTTTTCTGTCTCTTTATATTTACAACTTGTTCCATCAAATATATTTTACAGCGCCCCGAATGCCGGAATCCTCACAATTTGACCCTTTTCACATGCCAATCAAGATTTAAAAGTTTCTTCAAGTTCACGGAGTTCGCCACCTGATCTCAACACTGGCCTAGTAATTCTGTTTTATGTTCCAACTATTAAGGACCAACTGTAGCTATACATGTCTATAAAGGACCCTAATACGATCAGCACTTTTTTTCCATTAGGTTAGTGTTCAAATGCTTGCATCTGACTATGCCCTGGAATTGTATATTCATGACTGAAAAACGGCGTAAAGCACTTTAAAATGCCAACATGATTTTCTTATGTCAGTTTACCAATGCATTCCGATATATCATTTTTTGTCTTCCACATGGACACTATTATGCTTGGAATAAATAATACATGATACATAAATTGAAATAAATCCAAGAACATTTCTGCTACAATTAATATGATTTGTTCTGAATCCTTTATGGTTTAAATGTCTTTCATTAACCCATGTGAATCCAAAATCGGGTGTTTCCACACAAGAAAAAGTTAACCAAAATCAAAATGTGAGGATTGTTGCCAAGGTTTTTTTTTTTATCCAATCAGCGTAAAGCAGAAATGATATAGAAACAATAATGAGGCGTTTCAAGGATTTAAACCCAGTTCAGGCCCCTGGTTAGGACAGCCCCTGGCCGGGGTAGGTTGCTGGGGGGTGGCGTGGCCAGCTGGAAGGAGGGGGGGATGCAAGCAGTAGAAGAAAGAGAGAGAGAGAGTTATAACAGAGGTGGGATGTTGCTTGTATCGCAGCTGGTTCTCATTCTGCCTGCCAGCACAGGAACCCCAGCCAGGCTGCGTTGTCCAGCTAGGTGTCAGAGGAAACCAGGACACTTTCATGGCCACTTCAACATCATCATCACCACCCCAATTCAGCATAATCATTATTGCTCCAGGATGTGAAACAATGAAGCCCGTCTGGCCCTCCGCCTTTCGTTTGTAGTTAAGTGCAGACATGGAAAGTTGTGTACTAAAGTTGGTCCTCACTTGAAAAGTAGAAGAAATACACGGAGCAGAAATATACAAGTTCAACCCGTTCTTTATTGTATCACACTCCGTATGGGGGGACAGCAGAGATGACACATGGGGACGAACAAGTCTGCAACCGTTTCAGCCGGATCCCCCCTCTCCCTCCCTCCCTCCCTCCATCACACAAGACAACCAATCAGATTAACAACCATAAAAAAAAAAACGAGGCTTGAGGTAATGAAACGAATGCCAAATGTTTTGTAGACATGTTTTTTTTTTTTTACATTTCAGCCAAAACTTCAGGCTGAGAAGAACGGAAGTGGTGGGAGGGAGAGCGGCAGAGAGAGAGACACCGAGCGATAGACAGTTTCTTGAAGCTCGAAAGGAGGTGATTAAGACAGCTAGCCACATGTACAATGCACCAGTGGCCACTAGAAGGTCAGGTGGGGGCTGGGGTGTCCAGGCAGGCCGGTGATGTTTTTTTTAATTTTTATGGCTCTCCTTCACTCAGCAGGCCTTCTAGTACCAGAATCAAAACAAGGAATGCAATTTATAACAAGAATGGTGTCTTTAGAAGCCATGTCATCCATGTTGTTGTTGTTGTCGTCATAGGCAGGCCAGAGAGAGCAGAGGTAAAGGTCTGGCAGCAAGTGAAGCGTGTAGGTGTTGACAGGTGTGTGTGTGTGTAGGACAGACAGTGTGAGGGAGAACAGGCCTCCGCAGCAATGTTCTAGTCTTGGGTCCTGGAACAGGACTGCCACATACCCACACCCTGCCTCATCTCCTTCACCCCAACGCACCACCACCCCCAACCCCCCCACAACCTCAAATTCTACCCCCGAGTCCCAAGCGAGGGGGCTCAGTAGCGGTAGTGGTCGGGCTTGAAGGGGCCCTCACGGGGAAGACCCAGGTACTTGGCCTGCTTGTCTGACAGCTTGGTGAGCTTCACTCCCAGTTTGTCCAGGTGGGCAGCGGCCACCTCCTCATCCAGCTAGAAGGAGGGAGGGAGAGATACAGAGAGGGGGAGATAGAGACAGAGGAAGGGAGTGTGAGAGAGGGGGGGAGAGGCAGAGAGAGAGAGAAAAGAGAGGAGTATTAGAGAATTGTAACCATCAAGCTAAACACGTGCACATGTGCACAAGATAATTGAGATAATTGTGTTGATCTGACATGTCTGGTTGTTGCTCTGAGGGAACCAGACGGCAGCACTTAGACCCTCACAGCTGGGGGAGGAGGAGCTTAGGAAGCTAGGGAAGAGGTTAGGAAGCTAGGGAAGAGGAGGTTAGGAAGCTAGGGAAGAGGAGGTTAGGAAGCTAGGGAAGAGGAGTTTAGGAAGCTAGGGAGGAGGAGATTGGGAAGCTAGGGAGGAGGAGGTTAGGAAGCTAGGGAAGAGGAGGTTAGGAAGTTAGGGAGGAGGAGGTTGGGAAGCTAGGGAGGAGGAGGTTAGGAAGCTAGGGAAGAGGAGGTTAGGAAGCTAGCGGCTCGGGAGTACAGATGTAGGGAGTGACAGGCTAGGGAGCAAGAGGTTAGGAAGTAAGGGGCTAGGGAGTGGAGAACTCAGGAAGTGTTTCTGGACGGCATCCGTTCCCGCTGGTGCAGTGGGGAAAGTTGCTGGATCACAGGTGCAGAGCTGGACTCTCACAAGAACAAGACGGCCCTGTCTCACTGGACTCTCTCGCAAGGACAAGACGGCCCTGTCTCACTGGACTCTCTCGCAAGGACAAGACGGCCCTGTCTCACTGGACTCTCTCGCAAGGACAAGACGGCCCTGTCTCACTGGACTCTCTCGCAAGGACAAGACGGCCCTGTCTCACTGGACTCTCTCGCAAGGACAAGACGGCCCTGTCTCACTGGACTCTCTCGCAAGGACAAGACGGCCCTGTCTCACTGGACTCTCTCGCAAGGACAAGACGGCCCTGTCTCACTGGACTCTCGCAAGGACAAGACGGCCCTGTCTCACTGGACTCTCGCAAGGACAAGACGGCCCTGTCTCACTGGACTCAGCTTCCACCCAACTGTCACCCGCTACCTGGGATGCATGTGCCCTGAAACACCATGTCTTCCCAGCCCTCAGACAGCCAGGACAGGAAGTGATGGTGGTGTGTGTGTGACCTCTGACCTTCTTGGGCAGGAAGTAGACCCCCAGGGGGTACTTGCTGGTGTTCTTCCACAGCTCGATCTGGGCCAGGACCTGATTGGTGAAGGAGTTGCTCATGACGAAGCTGGGATGACCCATGGCACAGCCCAGGTTCACCAGACGGCCCTCCGCCAGTACGATGATGTGCCGACCGCTCTTCATACGGTAACGATCCACCTGGGAGGACAGGCACGGGACTGAGTGTGTGTGTGTGTGTGGGGATGTGTGTGTAAGGGGGTCTGGGTGGGTTCGAGGTGAGGGTGTACATGATCTTGTGTGTGTGTGTGTGTGTGAGGGGGATGTGTAAGGGGGAAGGGGGTCTGGGTGGGTTCGAGGTGAGGGTGTACATGATCTTGTGTGTGTGTGTGTGTGAGGGGGATGTGTGTTGGAGTACCTGTGGCTTGATGTTGATCTTCTCCGCAGCGTTAGCGTTGAGCCAGCTCATTTCAATCTCGCAGTCAAAATGTCCGATGTTGCACACAATGGAGTCATCCTTCATCTGCTCAAAGTGTCTGGAAGAAACACAAATATGTGGGTCAGTTAAATATAGTTCAAACGTTCTCCTACATGGTCATGTGTTTAGAACGCAACTGCCTTTTCAGATAAGCATGAGTAGCCTGGTATCTGGAGGTCCACGTACAGTGGTGGTGCTGCCACCTGCTGGTATCTGGAGGTATTACAGCAATGTGATGTGGTGGTGCTGCCACCTGCTGGTATCTGGAGGTATTACAGCAATGTGATGTGGTGGTGCTGCCACCTGCTGGTATCTGGAGATATTACAGCAATGTGATGTGGTGGTGCTGCCACCTGGTGGTACTACATCAAAATGTGCCAAGGAGGAGCTGCCTGCTAATACAGCTAAAAGTTAGCCACTTCTGGTCCTAAAATGCTGTTGCTCTCGCTGGTACCTACTTGCCAACGATGATGTCCTCACAGCCAGTGGTGGTGACAAAGATGTTGCCCTCCATGCAGGCCTCCTCCATAGTGGTCACCTCGTAGCCTGCAGGGAGGGAGACGTTATGACATCACTGTCATCATAACCATTAAAAACTCATCATGGCTTCTAGTCCAGTATGGTATTTAATAAATATTTTACACACAGGTTTGTTTTACTATCCTAGTAAGGGCCGACACTTTCTCTAACCCTAAACCCTACCCTGAACCCTAACCTTTCATGTAATTCCAACCGAAACCTAAATTCTAAACTTAACTTAACCCCGCTAAAAATAGTACTTGACCTTGTGGGGACCATAAAAATGTCCCCACAAGATTCCTTTTCCTTTTAGTTCATTATACTTGTGAGGACTTCTGGTCCCCACGAGGGAGGTAAACACGACCACACACTCACTCACCCTCCATGGCAGCCTGAAGGGCGTTGATGGGATCCACCTCGGTGACGATGACGCGAGCGCCGAAGCCTCGGAGGGCCTGGACGCAGCCCTTGCCCACGTCCCCGTAGCCTGCCACCACCGCGACCTTGCCGGCGATCATCACGTCCGTCGCACGCTTGATCCCGTCGATCAGAGACTCCCTGCAGCCGTACAGGTTGTCAAACTTACTCTGGGGAGGGGAGGAGGGGTTTGGTTTCTTTAGGCCTTCACTCAGTGGAGATTACCAGAGCGCACCACTGGTATGGAGATATGTGGCCTAGTGGCACACAGGTCTTATTTCTGCGTTACCTTGGTGACAGAGTCATTGACGTTGATGGCGGGGATCTTGAGATCGCCTTTCTTCAGCATCTTGTACAGGTTGTGGACTCCAGTGGTGGTCTCCTCTGACACGCCACGGATTCCTGGACGAACACACAAACACACACGTCAAAAATAGTCTCCACCCTCAGATATTAAAGGGGCCTGGCAATCTCTCACATCAGTCCAAACTTTATTTCTAATTGTCCTTTTTATGAGAACCGTCACGAAGGGCTTCACAGAAGCCTACATATCACCGACGACCAACAGCAACATCTTTAAGCTCATCAAGCACAGGACTAAGCAACCCCATTATCTTAGTCACTTCAGAAACATGTTATGAGAACGAGTCAAGTATTGATCCAAACACTCATCAGACTGTCAGGAGTAACAGCGCCACCCGGTGTTTGATACTAAGGATGACAGGCTGGGAACTGCATCCAAAGGAACGCTAGTAAGACGCTGCCTTACTAAACCAAACCTTCCAGAACTATCCCAGGACCTGTGCTTTAGGGCGAGTCTGGGGCTGAGATGACTACTGTGCGGTCAGGAGGTCTCTCAGGAGCATAAGGGTTAGCATCTGCCCTCACACACACACACACACACACCCTTTGGTTGGCATTGGTTATATAACCTGCCTTTAAGGCACGTCAGGTGAGACATAAAGACTGCACATTATTCTACTGAAGTAGAGACGTCAAGGACTATGTTGGCTCATAAGCTAGCAGGCAAACAAACTAAACAAATGTCAATATAATGAAATTTTCCCAGGCACTTCTACCCAGAGCTACGTTCTGACATTGCAATCTGAAAGAGACAGGCAGACAGGTTGTTCAGTCGTGGGGTGAGGGGGACATGAGACAGGTGTGTGTGTGTTGTGGGGTGAGGGGGACATGAGACAGGTGTGTGTGTGTTGTGAGGGGGACATGAGACAGGTGTGTGTGTGTGTGTGTGTTGTGGGGTGAGGGGGACATGAGACAGGTGTGTGTGTGTGTGTGTCGTGGGGTGAGGGGGACATGAGACAGGTGTGTGTGTGTGTGTGTCGTGGGGTGAGGGGGACATGAGACAGGTGTGTGTGTGTTGTGGGGTTAGTACCTGCGAGGAGTTTGGGGTACTTCTGGTGCACCATGTTGGTGAGGTCTCCTCCGTCGTCGAGAATCATGTTGAGTGGCTGGCCTTCCTTGAAGTAGATGGTCTGCTCAATACACCACACATACTCCTCATCTGTCATCCCCTTCCAGGCATACACTACAGGGAGGGAGGGGGGGGGGGGAGAGGGAGGGGGGGGAGGGAGGAGCAGAGACATGTTACATTATATTTGAATTCCCTTTTGAAATAGAATATTCAGTCAACAGTATGTTACTTTCAGTATCTGTTTAACTGGAGAGTGTTTCTATCAGAACCACTCAACTAATGATTGAAGGAGATGAGAGGATTATACTGGACTACTCCTGCTGGGTCACCATGGAGACTAAACTAAGCCAGCGTGGGCCCGGATCCAACCCCACCAAAGCAGCCTTCTCTCCTCCCCTCAGCTGATTGGTTGAATCCTCCATCTATCACCATCTATGACAGGCTAGCTACAACCACGCCCGTAGCTTCCAGTAGTTCCTCATAGAACGCTGATTAGTCTGAATCACTGTGGTCCGAGCACAAACGGATAAGTTGGAGCTTGGTCAAATTGATTTCCATGCCTCTCCCCTCCCCCCTCTCCCCACAGCAGCACTAGAGAGGGCGGCTTCACTGCAGCTCTGGCTCAGCAAAGGCCAAACCGCTAAACTAGACAGGTGACTCAGGAGGAAATGCCACTGAAACACAGTGCCACTGCCAGCCTGAGGTGTGCTCATCCCTCCTCCCCACTCCTCCAGTTCCTGCCTTCATCCCTCCTCCCCACTCCTCCAGTTCCTGCCTTCATCCCTCCTCCCCACTCCTCCAGTTCCTGCCTTCATCCCTCCTCCACACCCTCCAGCACGAGATCACCAGAAAACCAGCTTGCCCGGTCTGAGCCGGATCACTTTAACTGTGTTAGTGGAGAAGACGGCCTGGCACTGATCCAGGAAATAAGGGTCGCCATGTTTGTGTTACGGGGCGGGGGTGTAATAGGGTTGCCATGTTTGTGGTGCAGGTGGGTGTACCAGGGTTGGCAGGATTGCGGTGCAGGTGAGAGAGGGCGTACCTGGGACGCCAGTCTTCGCGATGGCGGATGCAGCGTGGTCCTGGGTGGAGAAGATGTTGCAGCTTGACCACTGGACCTGGAACAGAGACGGGGAGGGGGTCAGATGGCTGAACGGTTAGGAAATCGGGGGCTACTAATCAGAAGGTTGACAGTTCGATTCCCGGCTGTGCAAAAAATGACATTGGACAAGGCACTTCACCCTACTTGCCTCGGGGGGGGGGGGGGGGGGGGAATGTCCCTGCACTTACTGTAAGTCGCTCTGGATAAGAGGGTCTGCTAAATGACTAAATGTAAACGTAAGCAGGGAGCAGGAACACGAGGACAGAGGAGGGGAAACATGACACAGAGAGGTTAACAAATCTAGTCCCTGAGGCAGCAGCAGCTCTGGCTCCTAACCTGCCCTCCCTCCCCCCCTCCCTCCCCACCTCCCTCCTTCCCTCCTCCCCCCTCCCTCCTGTGTGTGCTTATGACAGAGCAGATAAAGGCAACTGGCTTTGATAAACTCATGCATGGCCTTGAGGAGACACAGGGAGGAAAGAGGGGCAGGGGGCGGGCTTCCCACACAACAGATCCCACTATAAATGAGCCAGGGGTCAGGGCTCAGAGAGAATTATATTTAGGAGGTAAAACTGATGGTAAAGTGGGACCTGCCATCTGCTCATCTCAACCCCCAAGGTCGGGGAGGATCTCAACAAACACTTTCTCCCTCTTTCTCTTCCCCACTATTCTCTCAACACTCTTTTTATCTCTCCCCCTATTCCCTACCCCCTATTGTCTCTCCCTCCCTCCCTCCCTCCACCCATGTCATCCCTTCAGCTCCCTCCCTCCCTCCCCATCCCTTCAGCTCCCTCCCTCCCTCTCCCTCCCTCCCTCCTCTCCTTCCCCTTCCTCACCTCCGCCCCCAGGATGGTGAGGGTCTCGATGAGCACGGCGGTCTGCAGCGTCATGTGGAGGCAGCCTGCGATGCGGGCGCCCTTCAGGGGCTTGGACTGGCCGTACATCTCCCTCATCTTCATCAGGCCTGGCATCTCGTTCTCGGCGATGTCGATGGCCTTCCTGCCCCATTCGGCCAGGCTGATGTCAGCTGGAGGGAGGGGAGGGGAGGGGGGGAAACAACCACCAGTCAGGAACACAATCAGAGACATTTATTCCAAGAGCAGAACCACAACACCGTTCCACTGCGTCGCCACGGAAATGCCCCCCCCCCCCCCCATATGCATATGCTAAATGAATTCAGGTACATCCTCCAGGAGTATCACAGGGAGTTGGAGCAGAAAGCCCTGGCTCCTTCCTGCCATGTGGTCCCCTGTCAGGCCCAGTAGGAGAGCAGTCTGGTTAGGGTCAGGCTCAGTAGGAGAGCAGTCTGGTTAGGGTCAGGCTCAGTAGGAGAGCAGCCTAGTTAAGGTCAGGCTCAGTAGTAGAGCAGTCTGGTTAGGGTCAGGCTCAGTAGGAGAGCAGTCTGGTTAGGGTCAGGCTCAGTAGGAGAGCAGTCTGGTTAGGGTCAGGCTCAGTAGGAGAGCAGTCTGGTTAGGGTCAGGCTCAGTAGGAGAGCAGTCTGGTTAGGGTCAGGCTCAGTAGGAGAGCAGTCTGGTTAGGGTCAGGCTCAGTAGGAGAGCAGTCTGGTTAGGGTCAGGCTCAGTAGGAGAGCAGCCTGGCTCGGGTCAGCACTGCAGAGCTGACCCGAGCTGATCTGAATGACAGTCAGTCTGATACTGGAAGCAGCCTGCCAGTCCTCCACTGGCTGCTGGTTCCAACAGCTGCAATCATACACTGCAGGCTCCAGGGCTCTCATGACCAGACCACACCCCTACACCCCTGCTCTGCCCTGCTCTGCCTGGGGGCAGCCAGCACTGAAGCAACCCCTCCTAAACTGGAGCAGACCTGAATCTCCATGGGTTCATGAAGTCCAACTGGTGGCCTTGTGTGTGTGTGTGTGTGTGTGTGTGTGTGTGTGTGTGTGTGTGTGTGTGTGTGTGTGTGTGTGTGTGTGTTTTATAGGCATGCATCTCAGGATTCTCCAGGTCAATTTGGTGAACTCAAGTGTTCCAAATATGTCCTTAGTCAGCAAAACTGACACGAGAGGCATAACTTCCCTCAAAAGGCAGAGGAAGAGAGTGAGAGAGACAGGTCTTAGAAACCGTTAAACCCTTCAAGAAATGTGGGGTCCATTCACCAATGGCTCGATTTAACGGTTATATATATATATATACGTGTGTGTGTGTGTGTGTGTAATACTAGGGGAACTCTGGCCTACAGAAAGGTCAAAGTCCAGCTGACTACCATATCATACTACTATGCCTGGGTAACTAAGCTTCTATTTGCTTCTGACAAAACACCTGCATGACACGCAACGGTTCACAGGGGATTGGGAGACACCGACACCGAGATATTTCAAACGTGTGCAGGCCTGACCAGTGCGTGATTCATAATCTGCCAACTCCTGACTCATTTAATCACACATTTCCTGCAACAGTAAATCTTTACAATAGGGTACAGTGATTCTAGCGTACAGATTGATACGTGCAATCGAAATTGGTTTGGGGTATTAAAATCGACTTTAGGCTTTCTGAGTCCAAAGACTAACAATAAAACCTTCAAAGCACAAAGATTTGTTTTAATCCACCACGTGCAGTTTCAACTCACAGTAGTACACTGTGTGATTTCACCGCTCGCTTAGTCTGTGCCTGTCAATCAATAAAGTGGCGGCATTGCGCAATGGCTTATTGTGGATGTAGTTTTTCTGACTAGCGGACAAAAAGACTGTGACTCACCAACATCCTTAAATGAACTACAACTACCACTACCTCTAACAGAAGAGGCTTCTGAATGAAACCATGCTTGCTCGGCAGTGTTATATACGGATTCCTTCCTTCCTGTCAACAAAACATGAAACAATTCCACATGTATTTGACAAAATGCATGTAGTACTGTATTACAAGTGTAACTCATTGTACACCAGTAACATCCCGCTACGCAATGTGTTGCAGTATCAACAAAGTGTTGCGTGCAACCTCACAATGTGTCACACATCTGAGACAACATTTGTATTAAAAGCTCAACGTTGACTGAAGCCGAGGTAAACTATCGGTCCTCATATCCAAGGTAATACTAAGCTGACTGTCGCTAACATATAGCTCATATTACTTACCAAATATCTGTGGGCAATAACACACGTTGAACAGTTAGCTACTGCAACTATGTAGTCGATCCACTATCTAACTACCGGTTACCAATATCAATGCATGACAAAGCAATAACAAAATGTGATACTGACCAACTTTGAAGGGTAGTTTCTCGGACATGATTATTATTTCCTTTTGTGTATTGGGAGATGGGTGAAAACGGTTGTTGCCTGATTTAGAACAGGGATTGAGAGGGAGGGATTGAATGGCGTGAACTTGGTTTTAAGAAGAAGCGAAATGCCGATTCGTAATATTCATTAGCTCTTCGTGCCAATCCACCTCCTTATGGTTTTCATTGGCCGAGAATGTTCCTGCCCCGTAGGAGTAAAATCTGATTGGCTAGAAAATCTTCGGCGGGTTTTATCCAATGGCAGAGCTGAATTCACAGTGGGTGTGTTGGCCCCGCCGCGGTGTTACGAAGTTTGACAACACTCAAATGTAGCTGAAACAAGTTCCATCCAGCCTACTATTTTCTTTAGGGAGACTCAAATGTTTAACCAAAAGGTCAGGCATAAACCCGACTTGGTTCTAGGTAGTGTGTGATTGCATCACTAACATGTTTTCGACAGTCCCAGTTTTCAGAATCTTTGTAAGGAAAGGATGGATATTTTAGCAGGTACACTAAAACTTCAGTTATGAAATGAACAGGGTCTTTTGGCCGTTAATTTGATTAGGGTCATGCATTCCTGGCTGTGCTTCTGTAATCCGCCGCCAGGCCTAAACCTGACCAATAGTCAAGATAGACGATACAAGATAAACTACCCGTCATTCAGTTTTGATGAGATTTTAGTAAATACTGTCCAGATAACACCGATCAGAACAGGTTCAGTACCGGTATTTCGTCTTTATTTGTACAACAGTCTGATAAAACGGTCTGAGACCGTCTGGGGTTTGCGTCGGCTCACATCCGCGTTTGAAAATATAATCACGAGCCTTTCTGTGTCGCTCATTTCAATCTTTCACAAACTGTTTGCTGGCTGCATTGGGAGAAACACTACAATTAGGAGAACAACTACTTTGTGTAGCTATTCAGCAGCAAAACTAAACAGAGAAGCAGTGTGTGCAGTATGGGGTTATGCACGAGTCTCGCTGTGACTGGATGTGAGATTGGGCCTACAGAAAACAAAATAGTTGTGAATATATGATATATACTTACATAAATGTTGGATGGTGACTGATCACTTAATTTACCAAAAGTACTGGTAGACATTTTATTGTGTAACCATGGAGACTTATTTTATCAACCACTTTTTCATATGCTAAATGTTCTATTTGAACAGTAGGCTACGACACAGACACAGCACACAGGCCTCGATGATACGACCACGAATTAGACATATGTACCCGACTATTCTCTCAATATGTTGTTAGAAAAATCCTCACTTAATCCTGGGTTTATGAACACATCAGTGATTATAGTCCTTGCCCAATTCTAACCCTAAACCCAGACTCCAACTATGTGGAGTTTGACCCACAGCACCTCAGGCAAGTAGATGACCCTTTCAGAATCACAATTCGGTTTATTCGCCATGTATGTTATACACGGAATTTACTGTGGCAGGGAGGTGCAAACACTAAACATATACGAATCTTAAATTAAGTAAAGGTACAGAAGTTTAACTATTCTTAAGAACTAAACAATCTAAGAATAAAACAATTTAAATATAAAATATATATAAAAATAAGGATAAGAATGAGCAGCATGAGTGATCATAATATTAGCTGTGACCAGTACAAAGTTTGAGGCTCCTGGTCAAAACATCAGGTCTGTGATTTACTATGTTAGACACCCTGGTTATACATCCCATCTAACTATGTTAGGGGAGTCAGGTGGCTGAGCGGTTAGGAAATCGGGCTAGTAATCAGAAGGTTGCCGGTACGATTCCTGGCCGTGCCAAAATGAGGTTGTGTCCTTGTGCAAGGCACTTCACCCTACTTGCCACGGGGAATGTCCCTGTACTTACTGTCGCTCTGGATAAGAGTGTCTCCTAAATGACTAAATGTAATGTTGCATTCCCCTGGTTATGTCATCAGTGTCTGAGCTAATCAGAGCCCATCAAGGTGTGAAGGGAGAATGAAGACCGCAAGTCATTTGGCAAAAGGGTTTAATTTATGCGTACCATGATAACATGAGTAGGGGAAAGAACAGGAATTCAGCTGTCACACACAGCCATGTGTGAACACACAACCACACACACACACACACACACACACACATCAGGCAGGAGGAAGACTGTGCTTACACGCACAACCAGCCCCAGCTGAGGGCGGTGTACTCTCACACGTCAGGTATGACACTCCTGATGTTGCTTCCTCATCACATCGAAGCATTAGCATATCAGTCTGGAGGAGCAAGTTGTGCACCTGCATGTGTGAGGTAAGCAACTGCACCCAGGCCGCCGGTCAGTGCTAGACCAGCCTGTTTGGGACCACAGGCCTTACAGCAGGCAGGAAATAGAAAACTAGAAAACGTCGTTCTGCCCAGGGAGGTGAACTATGATACAGAGAGGTGGAGAGAGGGGGGCGTCCCAGGTCAGCGAGGCCTTCAGGTTAGAGGATAACTGACTGTACATGTTCATCCCAATACAATCACTACTTTGTTTCTCTCACTCACACACTCACACACTCACTCACACACTCACACACTCACACACACCACACTCACACCCACACACTCACAGCCTAAGTATGCTCTACGAACTACGAACCAAATCACCCGGGATAAACACACAAGCTCTCTAGTGTTTAATACGTCTCTTATGGAGGAGAATAAGCAACAGTGCACTCACATGCACACCCTCACAGAGGTGCGCATAGTCACTCATTCATGCACTCCCCACAGTAAATCACTCATTCACAATATGAACAGCTACAGTATGAACCCTTTACTAGAGTACTGTCTTAACATTTGCAGAATATAAGTGGATGGAGGTACTTGGCTAAAATAAAAGAACTGTGTGAACCATCACCCAGAGAGGCAAATAGTGATGACACATCATGGAGTTATACCCTTAAAGGGGATTTCCCCCATACACACACACACACACAATGTCCTCCTGACATAGTAAAGAAAGCCAGAAGCAGAGCTCAACACCTATAGACCTGTGGATGGAGGTCACAGCCAGCTTCCCTGACACTCCTGTGGATGGAGGTCACAGCCAGCTTCCCTGACACTCCTGTGGATGAACTCCGTGTAGTGTTGGTAGTGCTACACCAACCATAAGAACACAATTGTTATGTGGGAACATGAACACTAAATTGAAATACAGAATCTAACTATGTCGATATTAGTTACACTGGACAGAACCGGTCATAGATGGGTGGAATACGGAAGCTTCCGGACAAGGTGGGGTGTTCAGGGGTTGTGTGTTCAGCATGTCTTTGTTGAAAGTGAAGTTGTCTTTACCCATCAGTCACGAAGGGTCTAGTTGGTAAAGGCTAGGTTTTAGAGGTCAGGAGTGTCAGAGGTCAGGCTTTTAGAGGCCAGGTGTTTGGAGGCCAGGTGTTTGGAGGCCAGGTGTTTGGAGGCCAGGTGTTTGGAGGCAGGTGTTGGAGGCCAGGTGTTTGGAGGCCAGGTGTTTGGAGGCCAGGTGTTTGGAGGCCAGGTAATCAGAGGCCAGCTGTTTGGAGGCCAGCTGTTTGGAGGCAGGTCTAGTTGGCCGCCCAGGCTTCCAGGTCCTTCATGTCATCCTCGTCTTCCTCTTCCTTCTTCTTGGCTAATGAAATAAGAGCATGTTAAGAGTCATTTACACAGGACACAATAAGGAAAGGGTTACATACGAGAATATAAAAATACATGTATTATATGTGGGCTTATGGACCATTGTGTGTGTGTGTGTGTTACCTGGTCTGGAAGGTAGGGAGGTGGATGGTACGTTTGGTAGAGGAACGTCCTCGGTTCCTCCAATCTCCAGCATGTTCTTGTCCAATTCCTCTTGTTCCAGCTCCTCCAGCTCTGCTAACAGGTCGTCCTGCACAGAACAAACAAACATTGTTGTTAGCAACAACACTGTGTAAACTAGGCACTGGACATAGAAAATATTTAGCGAGGTGTGGACATATTATATGTAACAATTGAATATGATTGGATAAGTAGTATATCTATTTTGGAGCAATTCTGCCTCCTTTTGGAACTAGAAAAATGTACAGCAGCTCCAATTGGCTGGAACAAGGACAAGTCCCGCCCTCTCTACCGCTGATTGGTTGTGATGGGAACTCTCCCTGTCCTCTATGCTTTTGATTGGCTGGGTATGTGAACTCTTCCTGCCCTCTCCGCTGTAGATTGGCCGGCTGTGTGAACTCTTCCTGCCCTCTCTGCTGTGGCTGCAGCTGTGTCTCACCTCATCAAACTCCTCCCCGAAGCCCACAGGTTTGGAGATGGCGTCAGAGATCTCCTGGGCCAGCTCCTGCTGCTCTGTGATGTCCTGCATAAGGTCATCCACCTTATCTATGTCCCTGAGGACACACACACACACAGTTTGATGTTCAGTATAGTAGACAGACAGGAAGTATTGCAGACATACACCAACCCACACATACACACACTTACCCACAAACACACACTTACCCACACACACACTTACCCACACACAGGCGTACCCACACACACACACACACAAATAGGAGTCAGGTGGCTGAGCGGTTAGGGAATCGGCAAATACACCTTTGCCGAACAATGCCTCAATGCCTCTTACATGTTCTCGTGAGCAGACTTCATGGCCTTGGCAGCGAAGCCCATGTTCTTCAGCACCTCTGTGTTCGTGTTGGCGTTCTCCAGCGCCTCCCTCTGGAACTCGATGGTGGACAGCGTGCCGTCAATCTGAGACAGCTGCTGTTCGTATCGCTTCTTCCTCTTCAGCGCCTGAAGAGCAGCTGGAGAGAGAGAGAGAGAGCGATTAAAAGATGGACACTGAAACTGGAAAATAATAAGGAATAATAATAATAATAACAACAACGCAGGACAGACAAAAGAGGCAGAGGGGTTGGAGACCAGCATCTGACTGTTACCAGGGTTGACCAGCTCAGCCTCATCAGAAGCAGAGGCTGCTGGGTAGTGTAGTGCTAAGCTAAAACCCTGGGAGTACCCTGGAGTTAGTCGTCCGTCTCCAGAAACATAACACAAACACAACATGCCACGAGACGTCCTTGCTTCACTGCCAGATAAGGGAACACACAGTCAAGCACCGTTTGACGGCGTAGCTGTGGCTGGCTAAGAGGAAGCATGGGAGAGGGTACATTCATCTCTGCTCAGACGTCAATAGTACTCGAGATCGAACCCAGTGAAGAGCAGGAGATTGTGGGAGCAACACTGATGCAACAACTGCAAGAACCAGTTGTGAGAGCAGCAGACCAAGCACACTCCTCCTCGTCGATCATCAAGACCTCCGTTTCACATTCTCTTTAGTTCTGCTTTTGTTTTGTTTTTATTACGGTTTTTAATTGCCTTCGACATTCCTCCTGACAGCGAAGCAATCACTGACTCGCTGTTCAGAGTCGGTTCATTGAGACGTGGAAACCAGACTCATTATTGCTGTTTGAATGATGGATGATAAGATAAAGGAGTTGTGAGGTGAAGAGGTCTTAAACCACAGATCAGTTAACAATCATTAATAAACAATGTTTGATGTATACCCTGCTATATCAAGCTCATGAACACATAACCCTTGGTTGTGTCCAGGAGAGAAATATGCTTATCTATTAGTTATGTTTCTTGTATCATTGATAAACTGTCATTATGCTGTTTTTCTTATGCCTGCATAGCCATAAGCTAGTTCTTTGTAAGGTGCGACTAGGAAAGGCCTGTGACACTAGTGTAGGTCAGAGGTCACAATATTACCAAAGTGCAATTTTGAATGAGGAAAACAGAAGGATCGTCAAGGCCATTTCTAGGAGCTCTATCTAAAGACCTAAACAAAAGCTGTCTAGCATGCAGTTTCCTATTTCTGTACCTGCAAAGGCTATGCTAATCATCTTGTATCCTCCTATATTGTGATACTATTTAACTCCCTTGATTTCCTGTATTCATTGTCCAGTCTTTTGAGATACTCAACTTGAGTGTATCAGACACCTGCACCTTACATATATAATAAACATGTTGATTTTGTCTTGAACTTGTATTAACTATTCCTTTCATTGACTTGGTACTTTCACAGCAATTGGGTATTGTACATTTCAGAAAACTCGACAGAGATTTTCTAGGTTGCTCAGTATGCACACATGCATTTCCACCAAGTTTAATCCATTTGGCCTCTACTCCATCTGGCATGAACAAGTAGTTCATGAACTACTACAGATCGAATTACAGATGTAACACAATCACACTGTCTTGTTAGTGAATTCATCCACAGGTTATCGTAAAAGGCTATCGTGGATGATACAGGCTATCTAGAGATACACCACCAGTGCATATGGGTCCAGTTCTGTCCTTCAGAGAGGTTATCGCCACATGAACGCATCATCTGATATCTATTCCGTCTGAATCTTATTACCAGCTCCTCAGAGTGCATCACTGGACCTATTCCTGCTACTCTAACCTTGTTTAGGAAATGTGCCCGCCTGCCTGTTTCTCTCTCCCCCTCCCACAGCTGACTCTCCCAGGCTCTATGGTCTGTTATCACTGGCTGCCGATACCATGGTTGTGTCACAGATACTTGTCTCTGGGTGTGGTGACTAAGCAAGGTTGCTACAAGAGGAGTCTCTGTGTGACGACTGTGCCCACTAGGAGTTTGTCTGGGGAATAAACAGAACCATTTCAGCACCAGCAGGCCTGCAACTAGGCATATCCTCACTCATTCCCATTGTAGCCTACATAACTAGGCTTTAGAGAACAGTGAGCATTGTCACATACTTCTATATTTTGTCACCGTCACGTTACCTTTCTTATAAGTGCCGTTGACTTTCCTGACTAGCAGGTTGCGTCTTTCGCCATTATGGGCTGCTTTTGAGTTGCTAGCTGCCCTTGTGAGCCTAGCGAACAACTACGCTTGTCAAGTTTATTGACTAACCCATAAATCAGCTGGTTCTTGTGAATTGGAAATGGCGATTGGCAACTTTTTATAAGATAAATCGTGATTTTATAACAAATCATGTTCATTATCCGCACTATAGTACAGAAAACACGCATTTGTCAACAATTCTGGATCATCTGCCACCCCGTGCTGACTGACTTGCTGTAGTTTCGGTCAAAGCACCTAGGCAGTATAGGTCAGTGAAGTCGAGCCTGGACTTTGCTAGCTAACGCTATAGCTATCAGGTTTATGTCAGCTTCCTTTTTCCTCTTCCTGCTTGAAGGCTAACGATCTCACCAATCATACAGCCAACTCTTTTAGTTTTATCACCTCGTTTGTTTTTCGTCCCATTCTTTTTCGCTGTGAGGAGTTCCTGGTCGATTTTCTTTTCCAGAAATTCCTGTTTCTTCGTCAACATTTCTTCTGTGTCCCGAAGTCGCTGTATAGCCTCCTGAGGGCTCGCCGATTTCGCCCCCTTGCCCCCCGTTCCAAATAACTTTCCGAACACCGACATATTGCACTTATTAACAGAAGTAGATGAGACTGGAACGTATATTGTTATTTAATGAGATAAACAACTGAAAATAACTAATCTGACGACTCAAGTCTCGCTGTCATCCGCCCAGGTCCAGCGGCGTTGCTGTTGTTGTTATTTCTCCTTCCTCTTTCCAGCCACCAGGCCTCGTGATGTCAGCACGTCACACCGGCGTGAGTCACGCTATGACGTGCTCACAAGTTCCATCGAAAGGCATTTGGTTCTATTGTCCGTGTAAATTAAATGTTAGCCTGTCTTTATATTTGTATATATTTGTACATTTTTTAAATCTAATTGTTTACAATTTTGTTAATAGAGTTTCAGTAGGACCCAGAATAGATGTCCCAGACAGTTTAAAGACCGAGATTAACTACATAACCCAGACCCAGTCTCAATAACCCCTTTGTGAGGAGGGCAGGTGAAGTTGATTTGAGTAGAAGCTTGTCTGGACACAGTCAGTGACCCTTCCTTCTCTTTCCTCAACTCTCACAACCCTCCTGCTCCTGACATCTTGTACTGCTGTGACACGCCTGATAGTGTTGCATGTCGCTCAGAGGGTAACACTAGTCAAGCATGTCACACATGGTGTTGGGTGTTTGCCTTCCTGCCTGCCTGTCTGTCTGTCTATCTCTCTGCTTGTCAGTCTGTCTGTCTGTGCTACTTAACTACATATGAGATACCCAAAGTTCGGACCTAGGTCAACTAAAAAAACACCTCACAATTGTTTATTTATTTTAATGTTACCCTGCTCTAAATATTAAACACGAGCTATGTTAAGAGCTATCTGTGGTTGGATGTCACAAAAACTCGCTGGTTATGGGCCTGTGCCCACCTGTCTGCATGCCTGTGTGTGTGTGTGTGTGCGTGTGTGTGTGTGTGTGTGTGTGTGTGCGTGTGTGTGTGCGTGTGTGTGTGTGTGTTGTGCGTGTGTGTGTGTGCGTTGTGTGTGTGTGTCAGTGCAGCTGTAGCACTGTGTAAAAAGTGACAGTTCCAGTGAGCCGGCAGGAGAAAGCCAGCTCAACACACCCTCAGCACTACCACACCAGACGCTCAGCGGATTCCATGTCAACAAAACAAATTCAAGTTTTAGCAGTTTCGGGGGTAGATCTACGATTATCGAATGTCCTTTTAACATATGATTGCCCTGTGCAGAACATTCAAGAGTTCAAGAGTATAGCTGAAAGGCCTATACCATAGAAAAGAGGACAACAACTTCTTCTAAAGCCCTCCATGGACACACAAACACACACCTCCATGGACAACTGGGAAGGAGAGTGGTTCAGCACCGTAGATCGTTAGATTCAACACCTTAGATAACATGAAGGAGACTGAGCAGAAAGTAGAAATTGAAACAAGGTTGACTGTATTGAATGACCGACACAGATCTAAGGGCGTGTGTTTGGGTGGTGGTGGTGGTGGGGGAAGGTGTGGGGGGGGGGGGGGGTGGTGAGGGGTCCGGGATGTGGAGGAGGGATTGGGCAGCGTGCGGGATCAGCCAATCAGTTGCAGGAGTCAAAGGACCAGCCCAACTCCTTCAGGAAGCTCTTCCTCACACGATGCACCTTCCCGTAGCGCTCCAGCTGCAACTCAGAGACCGACGAACGCCAGCCAATCAGAGCCTGCGAGGTCTGGGGAACTGGAGGAGATGGGTCCACCTGCAGGCAGACCTCAGTATTACAACCAAATGTAAATACACAATCGTGAACACATACAGTAGAACCACACACCACACACACACTAATAAACACACACACTAGAAACACCACACACAAACGCACACACACAAATAAACATATACACTAGAAACAAAACACACTCACTAATAAATACATACGCTTGAAACACCACACACACACGTACATCACACACTACAAAAAACACATATACTCACACTAATAAACACATGCACACATCCGTTAGAAACACCAAGCGCACACACAGCAGTGATCTAGGCTGAGCAGAAGAGATTGACCTGGATGTACTTCTCAGGTGGGGTCGGGGGGCGGGTCTTCAGGTGCAGAGGAAGCTCCAGTTTGACTGTCTTGTTCAGCTGGAGACTCTCTCTCTGAGCCTGAACACACACCGGCAGAGGGAGGGTGGGTACAGGGTTAACTCACCACACACCAACACACACACACACACACACTGACACACACACCCCGACACACGTCCTGACACAAACATCCTCAGACACACACACACCCCGAGACACACCCTGACACACACATGCTCAGACACACACACACACACACTGACACACACACCCCGACACACGTCCTGACACAAACATCCTCAGACACACACACACACCCCGACACACACCCTGACACACACATGCTCAGACACACACACACAAACACCCTGACACATGCACACACTGTCTGCAACTGTCTGAGACCAATTAGCTTATTGAAAGCCTGAAAACAGGGAAACCCAGTGTAAGTCACTTGAGCTTCTTAATGACATGACCACACAGGCAGAGATGAGCCGTGAGCTGTGTGTGCAAGGCTTCCAGTGAACTGGTCTCACCTCTCGGTAGGACTCTGTCAGGAAACCCCATTTGTTAGGCCAACCCTTCGCTGACTCAAGCTCCACCTTCACATGTGACTTCCTGGAACAGTAACAGAGTGTTTTCTTCTGTAGTACATGAACAGATGAGTAATATAAACGATCGTTTCCAGACAGGTTGTATTTGAGTCTGTGTGTCTACAACACAAGCGAGGAGAGAGGAAGAGAGAGGCAAACACCAATATGAGAAAACAATGAGTTGAGTAAACAATGAGAGAATGTTACTGTAATGAGCTATATTTAGTAACACTACCTTGTCTGATTTTCACAATGTATGCTTCATGTTTTGGCTGCTCGCAATGTTTGGGGCTATCTCGTTGTTATGATCAGTGACCTATGCTCTTTTGTAAAGCTCTCTCTTGGAAGTCGCTTTGGATAAAAGCGTCTGCTAAATGAATAAATGTAAATGATCATACTGCACAGCCAAACATCAAACAGCATTTTACATGTAGTCATTTAGCAGACACTCTTATCCAGAGCGACTTACAGTAAGTACAGGGACATTCCCCCCGAGGCAAGTAGGGTGAAGTGCCTTGCCCAAGGACACATCATTTGGCAAGGCCGGGAATCGAACTGGCAACCTTCAGATTACTAGCCTGATTCCCTAACCACTCAGCCACCTGACTCCCCTCCACTGACAGCACCGTTACTACTGCATCAAGTCTACTGCTAACTGTTCGTTCCTACAGCTACAACAGCACTACTTGGTTGTCCCCCACATCTACACACTAGAATACTAGTGATACGACCAACGAAACACTTAGATCAGAAACATCATCACCATTATTATCACCAATTCAGTTACACTCCACATGCTGTAACAAAAGAGAAGGGAGAATTTATCAGAAAGATAAATCCAGAAATCCTTTAGCGGGAATGTCCTTCGTTAATATATAAACTGTATTTGAATGAATATTTTTGATAGATGAACAACCACCAAAAAAAAAAGGGTTTTTACCAGATTTCATCTTGATCCACAGAGTTAGTAGGTTTGCTTGTTGAAGCGGCAGCCATCAGTGCCAGAATGTGTGTGTGTGTGTGTGAGCAAGCGTGTCTCCCTCTCTAACAGATCAGGTTTCAGTGAGTGTAATCTATACTGACAGATATGTTTACAATAACCATAGCAACGTAGTGCTGTGACACTTACCTTTTGTGTATCCGTGGTAACATGAATGCTAACTGAAGTTTCACTAACATATCACACCTGTCTCTGGTAGACCTGAGTGATGATCTGACTGATTGTTTTGGCATTTAGTCCCAGTCTAGAGTATATTGAGTGACATCTCTTGTGTAAAACATATAAACAAAGATTAGAGACAATGATTTCTACTGGATTGTCTGTTTTATGTGAATTCATGAGGAAGTTCAGTGGTATTACAGCTTGGTAAAGAGTTTGTATCCTACAATCTTGTTAAATGATACATTGATGGAAAAAGCACCATAAATGAAATACAACTTAAAATAAAGATTAAGATAAAACATGATGTTCTTTCAGGATGGCCTTTTCTGTTTCCACACAAAGTGCAATATTGCAATTGACAACAGAGGACACACTCTCTCTCCCTCTTCTTCTCTCTCTGTCTCCCCCCCCCCTCTCTCTCCCTCTTCTTCTCTCTCTGTCTCCCCCCCCCCCCCTCTCTCTCTCTCTCTCCCCCCCCCCCCTCTCTCTCTCTCTCTCTCTTGCTGGCATGCGTCAGACAGAGCGAGAGGTGGGCAGGAAACAGCAGCAGGAGGGTGTGTGATCGGGGATCAAAGTTATGACGCATGTGAGGAAGTTCTAGGTGTGTGTGACGTGTGCGTGTGTTTGTGTGTGTGTGGGAGGGGTGTGCTTCCAGGTGAGTGTGACGTATGTCTGGCCTACACACACCTTTGGGCCTGTGTGCATATGTAAGCGTGTCAGTAACAGTAGGTGGAGGGGGGCGGGCTGTGGAAGGTCAGGTGGGCTGGTGTGCATTGTAGGCTGACGTAGAAACATGCCAGCGTGTGTTTGAAGAGAAGCCAGAGGCCAGTGTGACACTTCAAACCCTGGAACAGCTTTCATCCTTCAGCCTCAGAACACTGCTGCTCTCTCTCACATTCTCACACACTGGAGGAGAGGAGATGAGATGAGATGAGAGGAGAGGAGAGGAGAGGAGAGGGAAGAGAAGAGAAGGGAAGGGAGAGGAGGGCAGAGGAGAGGAGGGCAGATGAGAGGAGGGCAGATGAGAGGAGGGCAGAGGAGAGGAGGGCAGATGAGAGGAGGTCAGATGAGAGGAGGGCAGAGCAGAGGAGGGCAGATGAGAGGAGGGCAGATGAGAGGAGGGCAGAGGAGAGGAGGGCAGAGCAGAGGAGAGGAGGGCAGAGCAGAGGAGGGCAGAGGAGAGGAGGGCAGAGGAGAGGAGAGGAGGGCAGAGCAGAGGAGAGGAGGGCAGAGGAGAGGAGGGCAGAGCAGAGCAGAGGAGAGGAGGGCAGAGGAGAGGAGGGCAGAGGAGAGGAGGGCAGAGGAGGGAAGAGGAGAGGAGGGCAGGCAGAGCAGAGGAGGGCAGAGCAGAGGAGGGCAGAGCAGAGGAGGGCAGAGGAGAGGAGGGCAGAGCAGAGGAGAGCAGAGGAGGGCAGAGGAGAGGAGAGCAGAGCAGAGGAGGGCAGAGGAGGGCAGAGGAGAGGAGAGGAGAAGAGGGCAGAGCAGAGCAGAGGAGAGGCTTATATTAAACAGCCAAATATGTTAGTTGGACTCAGGGTTGCCAAAGCAACCGCCCCTATCATACCAATCCAGCTGGTCTTTTTAAGCCCCTGACATCATTAATCAGTAATCCCAATGTCATAGGATAAATAATCACAGAACAGAAGACTGCAATTAGCTGTTCGATCCATTTGACAGAATCCTGACCAATAAACTGTTGTTATAGACCTCCTGTCTTTTACTCTTCAACACTGTCTCAACGGCTCGAAGGAAGGGAGAAACTGGGGTTTGTTGAGAATGTCTGTCTGTCTGTTCATCTGTTCACCTCCCTCCCTCCCTCCCTGCCTGCCTGCCTGCCTGCCTGCCTGCCTGCCTGCCTTTCTGTGTCAGTCTGTCTGTCTGCTTTCTTGCTACCCATCTGTCTGTCTGGCTGCCTGTCTGAACAATCCTATCATTAGGACTCCCTCCAGGCCTGGGAGCTGGTGTGTAAGTTTTAGCTTCGGGCAGCATCTGTCTTCTGTCTTTATATATACAACACTAACAACAATCAAATATCTGCCTTCTTCACTTTGAACACTTGTAAAGCCCCACTGGTTCTGAGGTTGTCTGGGGAGTTACGCAATACATGTGTGGTTGGTGTGTGTCTGGGTCCATCATCCTTTTCATCTCACACAAACACACAACTGGAATTACACTCACTACTGATGCGACAGGAGTAACACACTCAACACACACACACACTCAACACAAACACACACACACACACACACACTCAACACGCACGCACACACACACTCTCAACACGCACACACACACACACATTCAACACACACACTCAACACACACACTCAACACACACACACACTCAACACACACACACTTAAATGGGTCAACAAGGGCTTTCTTTCTCACTCTGAGGGCGGGAAAAATATTTCACAGACACACCATGACTATCAAAAGGCTAATCATCCCCTATGCTGCTAACTGTTGACTATTTGTGTGTGTGAGAGAGAGAGAGAGAGAGAGAGAGAGGAGAGAGAGAGAGAGAGAGAGAGAGAGAGAGAGAGAGAGAGAGAGAGAGTGTGCTGTCTGACAAATTTGACGAATCATGATGGGTCATGCAAGAAATTAAAAAATCTGAGAAGATTTCTTGGTACAGATCTGCATTTGACAAAACAAGCCGAACAATTATACAACATCTTTGCCAATAAGGGCAGTACATAGTCTCTTTCAGCTTTAAACACTATTGTTTGCAGGGATTTCTGGATGAGTCATAAAAACTCGAAAACAGGACTGAGGTCTGATGTAGGTCAATGAGAACACATGAAGGGACACCAACACAGGACTGGTATTGTCCCTTTGCTCTGCTGAACACTCTGCTGTCTCTCTCTCCTCCTCTCTCTCTCTCTCTCCCCCCCCCTCTCTCTCTCTCTCTCTCTCTCTCCCTCTCTCTCTCTCTCTCTCTCTCTCTCCCCCCCCCCCTCTCTCTCTCTCTCTCTCTCCCTCTCTCATCTCTCTCTCTCTCTCTCTCTCTCCCTCCCTCTCTCTCTCTCTCTCTCTCTCTCTCTCTCTCGCCTCTCTCTCCTCTCTCTCTCTCTCTCTCTCTCTCTCTCTCCCTCCCCCTCTCTCTCTCTCTCTCTCTCTCTCTCCCTCCCTCTCTCTCTCCTCTTTCTCTCTCTCTCTCTCCGCTCTCTTTTCCTGCTCTCCTTTCATCAACCTCAGCCCATTCTCATTTCCGTGCTTCCAGATAAATACAGAATAAATGTATTTTACAAATGAACACCTCTGTCTCGCTCGCCCCCATCTGAGTGCTCACCTCGCCCATGCTCTCCCTCTCTCTCATTCCCTCCATCTCGGTCTCAGGTATTTAGTTAATCTGTCTCGAGAGGTTTCTGTCTAGACAACTGATTATGCTAAATGAAAGGCAGTGCAGAGGTGAGAAGAGGAGATGGGTGGAAGAGAGGGAAGGTAAAAGGAGGAGGAGATTGGGAGAAGGGGGGTGACATTTTCCGAGAGAGAGAGAGAGAGAGAGAGAGAGAGAGAGAGAGGGAGGGAGAGAGAGAGAGAGAGAGAGAGAGAGGGAGGGAGAGAGAGAGAGAGAGAGAGAGAGAGAGAGAGAGAGAGAGAGGGAGAGAGAGAGAGAGAGGGGGGGGGGAGAGAGAGAGAGAGAGAGAGAGGGAGAGAGAGAGAGAGAGAGAGAGAGAGAGAGAGAAGAGAGAGAGAGAGAGAGAGAGAGAGAGAGAGAGAGAGGAGAGAGAGGCGTAGGAGGAGTGTTATCAGTAGCACCCTGTGCAGAATTTGTCACGGACGCTTTGCTGAGTCACCCTGTCCTCCTGATCCTGGGGGAGAGTTCAAAGCTTCTTCTTCTTCTCCTGCTACGGAACAGAAGAACAGCGAACAAGACGCTCGCATCACTGAGTTAGAAGGTTTTCTGTGAGCAGTAAAGAGGCGGGTGAAACAGACAGACACTTTGCACAGGACTCATTTCTGGGGTTCTGTTTTTACAGATTTTTTTGTCTCCTCCTGCAGCCCAGATCAGACAACATCTTCTCCATGTCGCTTCCCCTGACATGTACTTCCATCTCAACAGTGTCCTTCTAGAAGGCACCTTCTCTTGAGGCCTCTGGTCACCAACCTCCACGCCGCTGCCACCGTCCCCTCCTCTTCTCGTTAAATGTGTTTGTCTCTCTCTTTCTCTGTGTGTGTGTGTGTGGTTGGCAGGTTTGTTGGTGTGTTTTGTGTGTGGGGTCTGTGTCTTTGGGGGGTTTGGACTGACACACGGTAGAAAATAAAGCTGTCACAGTTCAATGAGATTATGATGTTCACTGTCCTAGTAAACCAACCATCATCCATCAGCTTTCTTAGCTGCAGTTAGATGTGTATGCGTGTGTGTCTGTGAATCTGTCTATGTCTCTATCTTTGTATGATAGAGAGAGCAAGAGAGCAAGAGAGACAGAGAGAAAGAGAGAATGATAGAGAGAATGGCGGTTGTGTTGGCGAGCAATTGTACGTCAGTATGCTACAGTCTGTATGTTTTATCATTGGGGTTTGTCTCCTTTCCTAACATGATGCAGTATTGCTGGCAGTCAGCAGACACACACAGGGGATGTCAGGAGAGGGGGGTGAAGGGAGGGGAGGTGGAAGGTAAGGAGATGGAGGCAGGGATGACGGCACAGGGAGAGCAGAGAAAGAGAATGAGACACAGACACTTGTTTATTTATTTGTGAAAGTCAGAGCACAGGAATATGAGTGCAGACACGAAGGGGATGAGAGAGGGGAGAGGCGGAGGTGTGTGTGTGTGTGGGTGGTGCGGAGAGTGTGTGTGTGTGTGGTGGGGAGTGTGTGTGTGTGTTTGAGGGGGGTGTGGGTTGTTATTCTTGCAGGGTGTGCTAGACTGGCTCCCTCCGCAGTTTGGCGTGAAAGCCAGACGTTACCTCATGCCTGCAGAGGCACTGCCACCCTCAGAACCCTGGGAGTTACCCTGAGTCTGGGCATGGAGACTCCCTGCCTGCCTGCCTGCCTGCCTGCCTGCCTGCCTGTATGTCTGCCTGCCTGCCTGCTTGTCTGCCTGTCTGTCTGTCTGTATGTCTGCCTTGCCTGCCTGCCTGCCCTGCCTGCCTGTCTGTCTGTCTGTCTGTCTGTCTGCCTGCTTGTCTGCCTGTCTGTCTGTCTGTCTGTATGCCCATCTGGCAGCTAACCTGCCTATCTGCCCATCCATTATTCTATTAGTCCGTCTGCCTGGTTATCTGCTTGTGTGTCTGTCTGTCTGTCTGCCAGCCTGGTTGTCTGCCTGTGCGGCTGTCTGCCTGCTCATCTTCCTGTTAACCTGCTTGCCTTCCTGATCATCCATCAGTGCACTAGTCTGTCTGTCTGCATTTGTGTGTCTCATATCAAAAATATTCCATCAACTTTATACGAAATAGAATCCCATCAAAACCAGCCGACATGAAAACGCACAACACCATTGCGGACAACCTCCATTGTTTTGCTGTAGAGACCAGATTACAGTTAATCCGCCTACTTTTATAAGCAACATGGTAAATCTCTGTAAATCCTGCCTGAAATTGGATTGGGGCAATCTTGCAGCTGTGTGTGTCTCCATTGGTGATGAGGGGGATTAGGAGGGGGCACACCTAACGTGTCTGAGTCAGTGTTGAGAGTCAACACGCCGTTGTCCTGTTGCCGTGACGAGGATTAGACCTGTGTTAAGACTACAGGATGCCAATTAACACCTAGGTTACCTGGAGGCTATGGAAGCCTGTAAGCACAATGATAAATACACACACAAAACAGACACTAATTTAAACCCAAACATTTTTTTTGACTACACATCGATGAGTTTGTCTTTATCTCTTGCATCTCTGATGATTTTATCAGGGCTCTTGTCGAGGGTTGTAGAAACAGGCTGTGGCTACCGAACATACTGCAGTGCATCACTCACCATATGAGCAACAGCGTCAAAGCATTTTGTAATGTGCGGCTTCGCTGTAGCAAGCTGTTGGGTCTGGGACATAATGAGGAACTGTTACATGTTGATCGACACATAAACTGCGCATGCTCCCTGAATTTACTGGCTGGTTGGAAACTTTATTATCACTCTGCAACTATAACTCCGTCCAGTAGGGGGGACGGTGGGCCAACTCAAACACGATCACTTTTATTTTGTTACCACTAACACCTATTTGTAGTAATAATTTGTAGAAAGTTCCGATCTTTGAACTTTTGCTTTGCTTTCCGAACGCACTATAGGCCTAGTTGTAAGCCGCTTTGAATAAAAGCGTCTGCTAAATGAATGTCAAATGTAAAAATGTAACACGTCATGTTGTTTTACCCCCAAAACATGTAGGCCTATCTAGGGTGAGAACGTGTGCAGTGAAGCGAACCCTAAACATACTCATTTATTAGGCCTACAGTGGTCTATCTTGATGGTAAAATAGGTCCGCAAGGTGTAGTTAAGAAAAGGTTCTGAAGAGAATACGTTTAATCCAATCCAATTAACTTTAGATGCCACTTTAGAAAATTGTTTAGGTCATTTAAATAAGCTTAGGTAACAATGCCCTAAACTAGATAAAGTGTTCAGGTTCAGTTTGTAGGCATTATATCGGCGAAAAGGCATCTTTAATGTATTTGGGAACCAATCGTCTGAGAATATAAATGAGTGACTCCAGGCTACCGGTGATCCACAGCGTTACAGCCGTTATGTCATTGTTCCAGACCGGCGGAAGGCCACCCTAATCTGACAGTCGGCGGCTTTGGAGGTGAGGGGAAATCGTAGGTCTGGGTGAGAAAGTTGGCGTAGGTCTGTCGTAGCTCTGTAAAAGTATCTTTCGTCCTAGTGCCAAACAAACTTGGGGATATACACCTAACAAACCGCGAGGCAGGAGTGGTTCATGCTGACAAGTAGGCTACGCAGGGCGATACGTTATTAGACCGTAATTAAATGTGCAGATTGGCTAGCTAGGACAAACTAAACTGCGTTGACATTCAGTACTGCTATCCAATTGGCCGACACGCGGTCTGTCACTCTCACCATTTCAAGTCTGGCGCTGACGTAATCATGTCTGCCTCCGATGTCCCGCCCCTGGGAACGCAGCCGACTTGGACTTGAATGAGACGAGTTCAGAGCCCGTCAGACAGACGGATACAAAGTAGCACAGTCTGTCTGTTCCCGACCCTCGGCGATTCTGGAGTCCTACCCAGGGCAGACTGCGCGGCCCGGGGAGGGGGGGCGGACTACGGACACATAGACCCTTGACTTCAGCTCTCAACTGTAGACTTAAAGACGAGGGGAAACATCCAAATCTACGCGGTTTTTTGATGCAATTTCGATCCGCCTCGGCCCGGGGAATCGACCGAAGTCAAGAAGAAGAG
>CM042868.1:3522356-3529856 GCA_023658055.1 Thaleichthys pacificus | reverse complement strand
TGTGAGTGTGAGTGTGAGTGTGAGTGTGAGTGTGAGTGTGAGTGTGAGTGTGTGTGTGTGTGTGTGTGTGTGGTATTGTTGCCCTAAAACAACAGGGACACCCTTAAATCAACCCCAACCCCCCTGCTCTCTTTCTTCCTCTCTCATTCTATCTCTCTCTCTTTCTCTATCTCTCTCTCTCTTTCTCTTCCTTCTCTTTTATGTTTATAGAAGAATCACTAGCTGCTTTACTTTTTAAAAGTTTAAAACAATTTAGTTGACATTTTTATAATATTATTGTGCTTGGGACAAGAGGGCATCATCCTAGATTTAAATGTATTCGTAGATATATAAAAGGAATATTTATACATAGATATATCCTTACCTCAGTGCACGGAGATAGCAGATACCACCAGCCTACACTGTGTGAGCCAGCACACACGAGAGCAAGACATGTTTTCTGGTGTGTGAGGTACAGCCAATGGACATGTTTGGTAGTACAGAATTCCATTTACCTTTGATATCCACCACCGGTGGGTGGGGGATCTAGGTTCCCATACTCATTTCCTGTCTGTACCCAACAGACTGTCATAATATTTACCCCAGTCTCAACCCCTCCCCCAACCTCCCCACCCTCCCCCAGAGCCCCCCCCCCCTCCCCCAACCTCCCCCCCCTCCCCCAGAGCCCCCCCCCCCCTCCCCCAACCTCCCCCACCCTCTCCTAGACTGCCACCCTGCTACTAGACACCCAGCCATTTCCATTTAATCATCATTAGGCTGTCTGGTCTTGTGCTTAGCCAATATTTAAACCAGGGTGAGGATCGTCTTCTGGGGTGTGTTTGTGTGTGTGTGTGTGTGTGTGTAGGGGGCGGGGGTGGTCATGTAAGTTTCCCTGTGAGGTGGGGGGGCAGGGTGGATCACCAGCCTCCTGTGGTTCTGTGGAGGTTCTTGAGGTGGAACAGGAGACACTCACCTGCCTGTCCTTCATCACAGCCCCTGTCTGTTGCTAGTGTTGTTCAGTGGTGTAGAAGTGATGGAAGATGGTTGGTGATTCTCTCCTCTCCTCTTCACACCCTCTCCTCTCCATCCATCTCCTTTTCACCCCTCTCCTCCTCCTCTTCACCCCTCTCCTCTCCATCCATCTCCTTTTCACCCTCTCCTCCCCTCTCCTCTCCTCTTCACCCCTCTCCTCTCCATCCATCTCCTTTTCACCCCTCCTCCTCCCCTCTCCACCCCTCTCCTCTTCACCCATCTCCTTTTCACCCCTCTCCTCTCCCTCTCCACCCCTCTCCTCTCCATCCATCTCCTTTTCACCCCTCTCCTCCCCTCTCCACCCCTCTCCTCTTCATCCCATCTCCTCTTCATCCCTCTCCTCCCTCTCCCACTCCTCTCCACCCCTCTCCTCTTCATCCATCTCCTCTTTCATCCCCTCTCCTCCCCTCTCCACTCCTCTCCACCCTCTCCTCTTCACCCTCTCCTTTTCACCCCTCTCCTCTCCTCTCCACCCCTCTCCTCTCTCATCCCATCTCCTTCACCCTCTCCTCTCCACCCCTCTCCTCTCCTCTCATCTCCTCTCCACCCCTCTCCTCCCCTCTCATCTTCTCTTCTCGTCTCTCATTGTTGCTACATGTCTAGACTAGCCCTCAGAGTACCTCTCTAGTCAGGCAGACCAAGCTCTCATGTGAGTAACACTGCTCAATGAGTGTGTGTGTGTGTGTCTGTTGGACACAAGCACCCCCCATCAGCACAGCAGAAACACTTGACACTTTCTCTCCTAAATTACACACACACACACACACACACACACACTCACACACACACACACACACACACACACACTCACACACAAACACATACACAACAAGGAGTTTGTTTCTGTGTCTGTGGCCCTATAGGAAACAGCTGTGATGTCCCCTGATTTGCATGAACACACTCCTCGGTCTCTCATTGTCTGTCAGCAGACCGATGGCACAGGGGTCGGGCGACGCGGAGAGGCTCTATGCAAATGTTCCAAAGCGCCATGACATCATTAGTCATTTCTGGTGGCTTGCGTAACTATTAGTCAGACAGAGTCCGACGTCAGACGGTCCCAGGGGACAGCAAGCCACACCTCGACCTGTC
Organism: Thaleichthys pacificus; assembly: GCA_023658055.1. Classification (NCBI taxonomy): domain Eukaryota; kingdom Metazoa; phylum Chordata; class Actinopteri; order Osmeriformes; family Osmeridae; genus Thaleichthys; species Thaleichthys pacificus. The sequence goes on along the minus strand of CM042868.1, from coordinate 3,527,756 downwards.
TCTGTCTGATGACATCACAGCCCCCCCCACTGTCTGCTCCTAGTCTGACTGGAACCCGGTCATCTGTTTTAGAGTTCTAGAATGGAACCCCTTATATCTGTTGTTACATGGTTGTAGTTTGGAATCCTATAATCTGTTACATGGTTGTAGTCTGACTGGAACCCTGTCATCTGTTTTAGAGTTCTAGAACTCTAAAACTCTAGAACTCTGTAATCTGTTACACAGTTCTAGTCTGTGTGGAACTCTATGATAAATTAGATTTAGTATAGACTTGGGTCTTGTGAAACTGCATCAGCCAGCACACAAAATCAACCTTCTGGTTTAAGAATGAGTTGTGTGAAACTGTCTGCCTTGAAACAGTTTATACGTTTGAATATACACACACACACACATGCGCACACACATACACACTCCCTCTCCCATACACACTCTCTCTCTCTCTCTCTCTCTCTCTCTCTCTCTCTCTCTCTCTCTCTCTCCTCTCTCTCTCTCCTCTCTCTCTCTCTCTCTTCCCATATGCACACACACACATCCTGCATCCATGTTGTAACTGCTGCACTAATGACTGGTGTCCTCAGTAATGAGCAACAGAGAGAGGCTCTTTAATGTGGTCGTAAGACCGTTATTTTAACTGAGACTTCCCAGCACAACATGGTTTGTTGTTGTGTGTGTGCGTGGAAGTGTCTGAGGTGAGTGTGTGTGTGTGAGTGCGTGCGTGCGCACAGTTAGGTGTGTAACCTCTCCAAGGGTCGTTGTGTGTACAGACCGGAAAGGAGTTGAACCAGCTGGCAGGTCTCTACACCAATGTGAACATGCACCGGGAGACGCTGGGTTGAGCATGCAGAGGCCCTTCAGTCCTCCACCTACGAGTCAGCCCAGCCCAGCACTGTACTCACTAGCCCAGCCCAGCACTGTCCTCACTAGCCCAGCACTGTCCTCACTAACCCAGCCCAGCACTGTCCTCACTAGCCCAGCCCAGCACTCTCCTCACTAGCCAGCCCAGCACTGTCCTCACTAGCCCAGCACTGTCCTCACTAGCCAGCTCTGTCCTCACTAGCCCAGCTCTGTCCTCACTAGCCCAGCACTGTCCTCACTAGCCCAGCACTGTCCTCACTAGCCCAGCACTGTCCTCACTAGCCCAGCTCTGTCCTCACTAGCCCAGCCCAGCACTGTCCTCACTAGCCCAGCACTGTCCTCACTAGCCCAGCTCTGTCCTCACTAGCCCAGCACTGTCCTCACTAGCCCAGCACTGTCCTCACTAGCCCAGCCCAGCACTGTCCTCACTAGCCCAGCTCTGTCCTCACTAGCCCAGGACTGTCCTCACTAGCCCAGGCACTGTCCTCACTAGCCAGCACTGTCCTCACTAGCCCAGCACTGTCCTCACCAGCCCAGCCCAGCACTGTCCTCACTAGTCCAGACTTCACAATCCTGACTGGCCCAGCCTTGCCCAACACAATCCTGACTTACACAATTCATTCATCTGTATCCATCCATACAAGCATCCATCCATGCATCCATCCATTCCACCATGTCTTTACTCTAACCTGACAGTGCTTCGTCTAAACCTGGCTGGAAAGCTGGGCTTGTTTGGATTTGGTATGGATTTGTTTTGTCTAGACTTCCTCCACCCCATGCGCACACACACACAAACACACAATCCCTAATGCAAAACTTGTTATTCAGGTTTAACAGAAGGTAGACAGGAGTTCTGTTCAATAAACACAGACAAACAGATCGACAGGCAGTCAGCAAGTCAGACAGAAAGACAGACAGGCAGTCAGCAAGTCAAACAGACAGACAGGCAGTCAGCAAGGTCAGACAGACAGACAGAGTGTCGGACAGACATGTGTGTTTGTCAACGAAAGACTAGACAAAGCACAGCCTTCTCACAGACTGGATGGTGATCATTTTGTCTAGCTACGCCCTAGTGTGTTGAGAGTGACAGACAGTGAGAGGGTGTGTGTGTGTGTGTGTGTGTCTGGGCTGCATAGCCTAGACGATCAGCACTGATGACTTGATCTTTGCTCTCCAGTCTGCCTCTCACCCTCCAGTATGTGTGTGTGTCGTATGTGTCGTGTTGTGTGTGTGTGTTTGTTGTGTGCGTGGTGACAGCAGATGAATAGGTGGTGAGTGGTGGGGGCTGGGGGTGTGAGGAGTGTGAATCCAGGACTAGGCTTGCTCCTGCTGGCTAGAATCATAATGAGCGTCCTGTCTTTCTCCTACACATACAAAGCCACACACACACACACAACACACACACACACCCCTCACACACACACACACACACACCACACACGCCTGAGACAACCAGCTGATAACAGGAGTTAGATTTTCATATGTTTCAGACAGGCTGAACCACAGGTCAACTTGCTCTGTCTGTCTATGGAGGCAGGATTCTCTCTATATGTCTGTCTCTCTCGTTCTACATCTCACATCTGTAAATATTGCCAAAGTAAACAAACATGGAGAACAAAACTGTTATTATCAGGAGGTTTATAAAATAACAATGCTGTTTTGATGCTATTAATAGTTTTTTATTCCAGCAATGGTCTATATTTATAAATCCATTGAATAACCTGATAGCTAACTAAATAACACACTAATAATGGAAACACAAGTTATTGTAATAATAATATGAATTGTTACTTGGCACATAAAGAACATAATTAATATTTGTATTAATTCAACATAAATGCATTAAAATACACATAAAACAAACAAATTAAAATAAATGTTGTTGTTGAAGATCACACCAATTAATAACAATGCAATGACAATAATATTAATAATAATCAATAACATTAATATGCATATTATTCCACTGGCTGTCCCTCAGGTTCAAACAGGCTTCTTCGCTGCCAGTCTCTGTCTTCTGAAAAAATTTCATTTAGACTGTCTTGCCATATTTATTACGATTCATGGAATCAAGCCTTCCAAATCCATGGTGTTTGTGTAGTTCCTGCTCATTCCCAGTGGTCTAGTCTAGCTAGTTTACGTGGTGTTTATGGGATGTCTCCAGTATGTAATTATTAGTTTAGTGGTGTTCCTGTAAAGCATTCAGGCCAGACTGACTGAGTGCAGTCGTGAGGCATTGTGGGGCTTTGGTTCTGTCAAGACCAGCCTGAGGAGGGGCTCTCCTCCCTGTGCTCCTCCTGGCAGTACAGGGCATGATGGCAGACAGTGCTCTATCTCTCCTTCCTCCCCTCTCCTCCCTGTGCTCCTCCTGGCAGTACAGGGCATGATGGCAGACAGTGCTCTATCTCTCCTTCCTCCCCTCTCCTCCCTGTGCTCCTCCTGGCAGTACAGGCATGATGGCAGACAGTGCTCTATCTCTCCTTCCTCCCCTCTCCTCCCTGTGCTCCTCCTGGCAGTACAGGGCATGATGGCAGACAGTGCTCTATCTCTCCTTCCTCCCCTCTCCTCCCCGCAGTGGGAGTGTCCAGGCCCAAAGTTCCCACACTTGTTGGGTGATGTGTGACCCCCTCCCTCTTCTCCTCCTCACCACCCAATGCCCTTGCCCCCCCACCCCCCCTTCCACCACCAGCATCATCACACTACTACTGCTGGGTCTTGCTCTCGGAACTCCACCCACATTCTTTCTCATGGAAATTATCTAGCACATTTTTGTGAGCCTTTGACCTCGAACCCACCCCTGGCACACATGCACACTCTGTCTTTCACAGACGCACACACACACACACACACACACACACACACACACACACACACACACACACCAATCTGGCCACTTTAAATTCACAGTCTGTTGAGTCACTGTTGCAGAGGGAGAGAAAGTCCTGCGAAGCCTCCCTCCCCCTCCTCCATCCACCCCTCCCCTCCCTCCCCCTCCATCCACCCCTCCCTCCCTCCCCCTCCATCCACCCCTCCCTCCCCCTCCTCCATCCACCCCTCCCTCCCTCCTTTCCTCTCTCTGTCTGCCTGCGTGCTCAAAGCTGTCTGGCTCAGCATTGACCGCACATACCCTGTCTGACTGGGGTGGGGTAGGGGGGGGGCAAGGTTAACTTCCTCATGCAGCTCTTTCTCTTTGTCCCTCCCTTCCTGTTTCTCTCTTCCTCTCTGTCTCTCTCTCTGTCTGTCTCTCTGTGTCTCTGTCTCTCTCTCCCTGTCTGTCTATATCTCTCACTGTTTGTCCTTCCAATGCCTTCCTCTCTTTTCCCCTCTTGCTCACATTTTCCCTCTGTCTTTCTCTCACTCTCTTTCTGTGTTTCTGTCTTTGCCTCCCCTCACCCCCCCCCCCCCCTCTCTACTGCTCTCCCTGTCTCTCCTCTTCTCCCTGTCTCTCCTCTCTCTCCCTGTCTCTCCTCTCTCTCCCTGTCTCTCCTCTTCTCCCTGTCTCTCCTCTCTCTCCCTGTCTCTCCTCTCTCTCCCTGTCTCTCCTCTCTCTCCCTGTCTCTCCTCTCTCTCCCTGTCTCTCCTCTCTCTCCCTGTCTCTCCTCTCTCTCCCTGTCTCTCCTCTTCTCCCTGTCTCTCCTCTCTCTCCTGTCTCTCCTCTCTCTCCCTGTCTCTCCTCTCTCTCCCTGTCTCTCCTCTTCTCCCTGTCTCTCCTCTCTCTCCCTGTCTCTCCTCTCTCTCCCTGACTCTCCTCTCTCTCCCTGTCTCTCCTCTCTCTCCCTGTCTCTCCTCTCTCTCCCTGTCTCTCCTCTCTCTCCCTGTTTGTCTGTTGACCTCCTCAACTTCTCCTTTTGGAGCTGATGGGGCTCTTGGTCTGTTCCCCAAACCACACACACACACACACACACACACACACACACACACACACACACACACACACACACACACACACACACACACACACACACCCTTCTGTTCGGCTTGACACAACTTCCTGTCAGCTGGCTCTGTGCTCTTTCGGAGCTGTGTGTGAATGTGTGTGTGTGTGTCTGTGTTTTCGGCATTTTGTTTTTCTGGTTGCTTTAGTCTTGAGGTCTGTCTCTACAGCTGGTCGGTCAGGAGTATGCCTGTCTGTCTGCCTGCCTGCCTTTCTGCCTGTCTGTCTGTCTGTCTGTCTGCATGTTTGTCTGTCTTCCTGTCTGTCTGACGTACAGGACACAGCGTGCTCCCAGGCGAGTGGAGCAGGACAGGGGAGGATGGGAGGAGGGGGGAGGGGATGAAGGAGGAGGGGGGGAGGAAGAGGGAGCAGGGAGTGTTTGAGCTTAAGAGCAGTGTTCCAGAAAAAGAGAGAGAGGGTGTGTGTTTGAAAGAGAGAGAAAGAAAGATAATCAAGGAGGTAGAGAGATATAGTCTGCTATGATGCAGCCCCCTTCTACCCCAAGTCTGCCTGCTTTGCGTGTCTGTGTATGCATGTGTGTGTGTGTGTGTGTGTGTGTGTGTGTGTGTGTGTGTGTGTGTGTGTGTGTGTGAGCCTCAGGGCTGCGTGCC
>CM042868.1:3317356-3517356 GCA_023658055.1 Thaleichthys pacificus | reverse complement strand
TGTCTGGACCGTCTGGACTGTTCTGGTGTGGTCTGGTTCATACCGGTTCAAACCGAACCTGGCAAAGATGAGATGATGCCAGCACTCCGAACCAGGCTGAGGTGTGGTTAGCCATGCTAGCGTTAGCCATGTTAGCATCCGAAGTGTTCATCTCTTACTCTCTGAATTAGTTTCCTTCAAAGTCCAGAAACATTTAGTCCTGTCTGGGCTATCCTGGGCATAGATTAGATCCGATTTTACATTGCTGACCTGTTCTCAAGAGATGTTTGCACAAGCTTCCAGACTGTTGCTATATATGGAAACCCAGAAACTTCTTTGCAGTTTGGTAGAGGACAGGGAGAGCAGGGGTATTTTTGTAAACCAATGGATTCTAAAGAGAAAATGTGTTTTTGTCTGCGCTAGAAAAAAAAAGAAGTTAATTGCAAAGTGTTGGGGTGCCAACTGAAATATGTTCTACTATGTGCTCCAAACGCATATACAGCATCCCTGTGCATATGTAGAAATGTGTCAATATACCGTAGATATGTACGTATATACACACATATATGGAAACTTAAAACAAACTTTAAAAGAGTTATTTATATAAATGTTGAAAAGAATTGCACTATTTTTTAATGTAAGGAGATGAAACGTAAAATGATATCTCCAATCTATAGGAGGATTGTATGGACGCATGGGAGAGCCCTGGAACACTTGCTCCGGTCTTTGTTTCCAAGGGACAAACCAGGAGACGGACCTATTGCTCTTATTGTGATGGTGCAGTGTTCAGTAGCCTACAGCATTATGGGGGAATCCTGACTTACAGTTTGCTTTCAAACTGCTCAAACTCCCACATCAATCTTCCATTAGCATCGTGGCAAGATTCATGCAAACGTTTGAGTTCAGCCAACAAATCACAAGTCAGAATTCCGCCCGAGAATCCAATCAAATTCTCAGATTCTCTCCCCCAGCCTGAGACTCTGGCCAACAGCCTAGCCCACGTTCACGACACAGCTTTGTCAGAACATTGATCTTGACAAACTACCTCAGCCAAGAACTACTCAAGCACATCGCGTGGAAGACAACCTTCACCTGACCTGCCTGCCATCGACCTCCTGGCCGGAGTCCAGGAGTGTGTGGGGTCTGTGCTGGAGTGTAGAGAGACTGAGGTCAGAGAGACTGGTAGGGAGACATGACGTGGTGTCTAAGAGGTGTATGGTTGCAGGTCTCTGTTCACTGCACCATCCTGTCCCAACCTTGCCCCATCCTACCCTACATTGTCCAACTCTATCCTACCCTACACTGCCCTGCCCTACCCTACAATAACCCTACCCTACATTTACCCTACCCTGCACTTCCCTACTCCACCCTACCCTACCATACATACCACCCCCTAGCCTCCCCCTGTCCCCAGCCCTGGTCTCTTTCCTCCAGGCATCTCTGAGCACTTTACTGAGGAAGGAGAGCCACCATCTCCCTGGGTCAGCACTGGCGCACCACTCTGGCGGGCTTATGCAACTGCTTCCTCTGAGGAGAGACCTCCAGACTACCACAGGCAAACATAGCTGATATCACAGCTAGTAGAAAGAGAGGATAATCCCTGTTTTTCTCTCTCTCTTTCTCACTCACTCTATCCCTCTTTGTCCTGCTCTGAATTGTAATGTTTACATTTGATTTTCAAAGACTTTTAACTGAATCAGAACTAGATGTTGAACCTTTAAACAGCCAGAGGATAGATTTCGGGGCTGGGTTAGTCACCCTTGAACCCCAAAGGGCTTTTAGCCCGGTCCACATCCAGCCCTAGCTGCCTTCCCAAGCCTGTAAACCTCTGAGGCTGTAGATCCAGTAAGATCGGTTGGGTTTCAGCAACATGGTGGGAACTTCTCCCGGTGTTCCAGACAGGTCAGGGGAGAATCTCCACCACGGTGCTTCCACCCATCCTGCTTCTACTGACCTGAGGCCTCTAAGATAAAGGAGACAGGAAACAAGGCACCAGGAGCTTGGTGGGCAGCCAGGGCTTGTCAAGGGGCCTAGTCTTCTGTGTGTGGTCTGGTCCTCTCAGAGGTGAGCATGGGTAGGGGCCCTGACTGGACCTCTCCTGTCTGCTAAGGGGTCACCAGTGTTGACCAACCCAACAGATTTGGGGTGGGCGGGGAGCTTTGCAGACACACCGCCCTCTCCTCAGGCCAGGCCTGGCCTGATCTAACACCTCACTGGTGTGTGTGTGTGTGTGTGTGTGTGGGGGGGGGAGGGGGAGGGGTGAACTCCCTCCTTTATTCTGGAGACTCTGAACATTCCTGTTGGGCCCACCAGCTGCTCTGTGTAACAGTGACGGGCGGAGCACTTCAGAGAGCGTTGACGCAGGGTCGAGGCTTTTGAGAGGGCAGGATGGGCCATCGCCCCGTGAGTGACCCTCCACCGTCTAGACGAAAGATAAACACCTTTTAAACTAAACAAACAGTCCTCGGTTCGTACACTGATGTGTCTGCAAAGTTGGTTCCTACCTTTCACCCCCCCCCCCCCATCCCCAGTCTGAAATGAGCTCTTCCTGTTCCCTAGAGATGCCTGTGTCCAATGACAGAGTTCCATACAGATCAGCCCTTCTGCCATTGGCTGGCTATATGTCTCCTTGGAAATGTTCAGTGTTTTATTACGTGTGCCTGCCTGTGCTGAGGCAAATGATAGGGCTGTCTGAGCTGTCAATCACTTCAGACCACGCCCTTGCTGCCTAATACAGACACAGATTTGAGTGGATGATGAGGATGATGATGATGATGATCTTGAAGATGTTAGTTTTGATAGTGGTGTCGCGGAGAGTGTTGCAATATACCTACTATTTGCCTTTTGATAACGTAGTTTTTGTTTAACCTAGAGAAATGTAATGCTTGTTTTTTGTTGTTGTTATTATTGTTGTTATTATTGCTGTCTTTCTTAAAAAAACAAACAAACAAACAAACAGGTCATTGTGCTCCAGTTCATGGTTCACACACACCAGGGTGAGCTACAGAACAGTGTGAATGCTCAGATGCAGTCTGCTGGGTGTCCACCAGGGGGCGTCAGAGAGACTGTCCACTACCCAGGGGTCAGCAGCGGAGCGCTGATCCAAGATCTGTTTAGTCTATTAGATCATCTTGGATGAGATCACCTGAAAGCTTAATCCATGTCCCCCCCCTCTCCCCCCTCTCTCCCCCTTGAGTGCCCCCCCCCCTCTCTCCCCCTTGAGTCCTCCCGTCCTCCCCCCTCTCTCCCCCTTGAGTCCCCCCCCTCCCCCCTCTCTCCCCCTTGAGTCCCCCCCCCTCCCCTCTCTCTCCCCCTTGAGTCCCCCCTCCCCCCTTCCGTCTCTGTCCAGACGAGTGCCTTCGAGGGCGGTGGTGGGTGACTCTCTGGTGACACGCCGCAGCCGTAGTGCATTTGGAGGGGATGCCCCGTTCGCCTTTTGTTTTTCTTTCTTTTCTTTCGTTCGATGTGAATCACCCGTTGTTTTATTATTTTACCAAAAACAGACGACCACCCGATTCCCCAACCTCCCACTCCGTCACACTCTTACCTTACAGACACGTGAGAAATGTGGAAACTTGAAGCACTAGAGTGAACCAAATGAATGCAGATGAGGTCGGCCGACGGGCGTTGATCGGTCACATGAGTTACTCAGAAAGTATTCGAAAATCATTAAGATCATAATTGAGATCATAAGAGATAATATTTGAGATAATAAGAGATAGTAACTGAGATAATAATTGCATGTTTGATTTGGCTCACCGTGATCATTCAGGGGAGTGGTCAGACATTCAAGATCAAGAGCACCCCAAGTATTGGACGCTTTGATAGTAACAGACACAGAATCTCTGGTCGCTATAGCAACCAGTCCTGGAACAGTAGCTGTGTCTGGTTGACCTGGAGGTTCTCTCTCCCCGGGCTTGGGGGTCACAGTGTAGGGGTCAGAGGTCAGCGTGTGACCTGAGGCATTTCCAAAGAAGGAATGGTTCTGTCCTAGACTCTGGAGAGAGTGCTGAAAGGCTGAACGACTCGAACTTTGTTCCTCTTCTGTTCCCCGCTCTGTGTTCTGTTCCGATGCTTGTTTTGAACCCGGAGAATCAGCACTGTGCTGCGACGTGTACCCGACAATGACACACACGACACATACTCTTCTGGAGACTGTATAAGCATATTTATAATACTTTATAAAGCAATCGTATACTAAGTGTAATGGAAAACCCCTCTCCTGGTAATGACTGTTTTCTGATGTGTGTGTGTGTGTGTGTAGGAGAACAAACGTTGTCTTTATTTTCTCTTTCTGAATCAGTTCTTCTTTATCCAAGCTTGGACCATGTCTGGCTGTGTTGCAGTAAATATATAGATGCCTACTATCGTTGACAATAACTGCTTTTGTGTATCAAACATTGTTTATTACTTTTAATTTATATTGGATCCTTAAGTGTTACTGGTTGTGTTTTCTATCTCGTATGAGTTATCACGGAGAACATGCTATCAATCTGACACATTTCAGTTAGTCTTATGTTAAACAAATAAAATGTTTTATTAAAAAGTCTGTTTCTTTGTCTTTTTTTAATTTATTTTTTACAATATTTATACAATATTTTTCTATAACTCCTACACTCTATTCCGTAATAGTTTTAACATTTAAGAATTCACTTCATTGCAAGTCTTCATCATCAACAACTAAATCAACAAACCATACAGTAAAAACTGAACAAATGAATGTACAAAAAAACGACAGCAATAACTCAACAATGTTTCAGTTATATAATCGCGCACTGAGCCTCACACCATTATACAGTCAGAACATCATGCCTTTCACAAAGGGTCTTTGTGCTGCTGGCATCTTTGAATGCATTACTGGTGCCTGACACTAGGTGGCAGTCACACACAGAATCTGCAGAATCTGGGACCTCAGTGATGCTGCTTGCTTCTCAGTGATGACTGCTCTAGGCAGGTGTGTGCCAGGGAGGGCTGTTCAGCGTTCCTCCCACCAGATGAAGCTCTTGTATCAGTTAAAGTGTGTCTACCTCGGTCAGGATGCAGGGCGATGCGTCTAATATCTCATGATCTGACCTTAGAGGTGGCGCACCACAGGTCCAAAAGTGGTGGGGAAAAATTTGGGAAACATCTGCACTGACTCGTTTTTTAATATAGTCTATGCTCTATAGCGTTAGCAGCAATGAGTTGTTGAGAGGGGTGGTCCATGGCCTGCCTGCTGTACCAGCTAGCATGTGGAGAGGCTAGGCCCACTGTACCAGCCTGCATGTAGAGGGGTAAGGCCCTCTGTACCAGCCTGCATGTAGAGGGGTAAGGCCCTCTGTACCAGCTAGCATGTGGAGAGGCTAGGCCCACTGTACCAGCCTGCATGTAGAGGGGTAAGGCCCTCTGTACCAGCCTGCATGTAGAGGGGTAAGGCCCACTGTACCAGCTAGCATGTGGAGAGGCTAGGCCCACTGTACCAGCCTGCATGTAGAGGGGTAAGGCCCTCTGTACCAGCCTGCATGTAGAGGGGTAAGGCCCTCTGTACCAGCCTGCATGTAGAGGGGTAAGGCCTGCAGTCTAATCCTATATGTAGAGTCAAAGTGAAAAAGATGTTATTGTCACTAGCACAGTATAACACCAGGTCACTCTGGACCTTCAATTCTTGTGACATGGCAAGAAACAGCTAAGTATAAGCATACACATAAGAGAATGTGGAGCTATTGTCAGTGCGGCCTTCCACCGGTGCACCGGGATACAGGACTAGCCCCACTGTACCGACCTGTCTGTGGAGGCTTAAACAACCTAACTTATCCCCTAGCCTCCTAGCTACATCTCCTAAAGTCCTAGTTTCCAAACTGACATGTTTTGGACTGTCTCTCAGTTCTCTGGAACGCTCTGTCCCATCATCAGCCAATCACAGCCCAGAATCTGTCAGGTATCACTGCTGACGTCCAATGAGGGGTGAGGGTCCGACTCTACCCCCCCGCCCCCTGATAACCCCTGACCTCAGTGCGTAGCAGCGTGACGCCATCTCCCACCGGCTATCTCCCTCCGCAAATATTGTTGGGATCCCTACAGCTCTCGTGCATGAAAGAGTCGATCCCCTGGCCAGGAAGGGGTGTAGAGTAGATTAAAGCAGAGCAGAGTACAATAGAGTACAGTAGAGTATAGTCCTCATCAAGTATTTATCAATGATGCCAACTTTTTATTTTATACTTAAAATAAATGTTTTAAAAAGTCCAGATATGGACTCCCACCCAGAATATTCATTCACCTCCAGTCCATAAATACCCACACCAGTGCTCCATGTATGACAGAGTAATCTCACTCTTAGAAAGAGTGGAAAGAGTAGATTGTTATGACTTTATTGATCTCTTGGAGGTTATTGCACAAATTCTTACTGGCGTAAAATCTGTGCTGGTGCAGCGGACAGAGCTGCCAGAGATCCTCTGTCGGGCCTGTCCGAGGAGGGTGTGGCGAGCCGGTTTGATCCAGTTTCAAAGGTCTTCCTGGGTTTATCCGATCATCTGAACATTTAGTTTGTACTGGAAGGAACTGGGAGATAAGGCAGAAGGAGATTGACAAATGTATTCCAGCAATAAACTCAAGTGACAGGCACAGTGAGGGCCAGATGAATGGAGGCTGGCAGGATCTTGGTGAGGAAGACAGAATTGAGAACGTGTAACAATGGGTCAGGTCAGGTCAGAGACAAGCGAAATACATTTACAACAAGCATGTCATAAACACATATTTATCTATCTATCCGTCCATTCATCCATCCATCTATCAGAGATGGCAAAAGTACACACATCCTTCACTCAAGTAGAAGTACAGATACTCATGTTTAAAAAGACACTGATAAAAGTTGAAGTACTGACTACACATTTTCACTGGCTGGACCTCACATCATATGACAGTAATACATTAGTACAAAAATACATTGTTGGTGTCCTTTTTGACACCAACAATTTCGAACATCTCCCTCATATATGGCCATGGGTGATCAGGAATGTCTCTTTTCTCAGTCATGTCGACATCGCTAACGTCTCATAACGTACCTTTTTTTTCTAACCTTTTTTTTCACACACAAAGTGAAAGGAGAGGAGAGCAAAGACACCTAAAACAGAGTAGATTACAGCAGAGCAGAGTACAATAGAGTACAGTAAGCCCTCTACATGCCTCTAGCCCTCTGTGACATGCTTGCGTGTAAAAAGGGCTATACAAATACATTTGATTTAGAGTATAGTCCTCATTAAGTATTCATCAATGATGCCAAGTTTTTTTAAATGTTTTTAAAAATATTATACCTTTTTTATTGAAAATACTTTTTTGAAAACCCTTGTAAATCTTTTATTCAAAACCTTTTTTCTGAAAGATTTTTTCCAACCTTTAGAAAATGTCGAAAAAGTAAGAAGTAGAAAGTACAGACATTTGTGTAAAATGTAAAGAGTGAAAGTAAAAACTTTTTCTCTCTGACATCTTCAACTTCCTCTTACATTTCTCAATCCCTGAGTTCCAACAGCAGGAGTGTGCGTACTGTTCTCTCTGTTACAAATGACCTGCCACAGCAGCTGTTGTGTAACCTGGATGGGAGGCTGTGTGGGGCGGTACACATCACCCGTCCTGATTGGCTAAGAGGAAAGCTACTCCCTGCATCTGCTGTATGTTATGGAGGTATAGTACAGTACAGTACAGGAAGCTGGAACTGAGGCATAAACTGTTGGCAGGTTTGTCAACAAATGTTCTGTGAGAAGTGGTGGACTCAGACACACAGTGTCATTTAGTCATTTAGTCAGTGTGGTACAGAGCCTGGCTGACCTTCTCCAGATGGAGGGAAACAAAACATTTACATTTAGTCATTTAGCAGACGCTCTTATCCAGAGCGACTTACAGTAAGTACAGGGACATTCCCCCCGAGGCAAGTAGGGTGAAGTGCCTTGCCCAAGGACACAACGCCAATTTGCACGGCCGTGAATCGAACTGGCAACCTTCTGATTAATAGCCCGATTCCCTAACCGCTCAGCCATCTGACCCCCAGGAAACAAGTACTGAAGGACTAAAGCAGGTCAGGAGTGGATCGTTATCGGCGGCACAGTCTAGTGAATCACAGTTCAATGTACAGTAGTGCTCTATGCCAAAAGGAAACATGAATGATAGGGTCGGAATCCACACACTGTTGTTTTATGATGTGGTTTTGATAACCAAAGGGATTGCAAAGTGTGTCTGTGTAGGAAAGCCAAATGAGCACAAGGGCAGCTTGGGCAGAATGATCTACAACGTCTGTATTCTGCTAAAAGAATCAGGACACAAGCAAGGATGGATCTAATCCAGTTGGCAGACGGCTGATACCGCTGTTTTCACTTGGTCCTCCGAATAAGCTGAAACTGACCTCAAGTGTAATTTATGGACACTTATGAACCCATTGGCAGTATAGATCTGAACATATGACTTTTTTTTTAACATTATTTTTAAGATGGTGAAAGATAATTCTTCTTTCTAGGTCAGGGGTGGACAATCCTGGTCCTCGAGGGCCGCTGGCCTGCATGTTTTAGATGTTTCCCTGCTCCAGCACACCTGTTTCAAATGAATGGGTTGTTATCAAGCTCTGTGTAAGCCGGGTAATGACCATTCATTTGAATCATTTGAACATCTAAAACATGCAGGACAGCGGCTCTCTAGGACAAGGGTTGTCCACCCCTGTTCTAGGTAGTTAACTTTTGTGTGTCGTAATACACATGATAGCATTTAGTAGACACATTTACAATCGTATGTCCTTTATCATGTGTGTGTGTGTGTGTGTTATTCACAGTCCTGTTACACAGCCCAGATAGACTGTGCTTTGTGGTCAGAGGTGTTTCAGGTGGTTGGTTCCACTGGTCACAGACATCATTATAGAGCCAATCAGTCATGGCTCTCTTCCCCATGGCAACAGCTGATAGGAACTTTAGCTCACCTTAGCTTTTTATAAAGTTGTCTGTTCTGGCAGTGTGGGCCATAAAACACATCTTCATCGAAACTGACTTTGTTTTAGTAGCTGTCCGTCTGCATGATCCTTATGTGTAAACCGGTTACCTAGTGATGCAAAATACTGCGTTTGTTTGCATGTTAGACATGTCTTATGTTTCATTATGAGGTTGCAGCTGACTATGACTGAACAATACTGTAATATTACAGTGTCAAACAGACAACCTGAAACTGTAGCCAGCATCCATGTTTGAGGTACCACAAACTGTGAACAATAAACTGAAGAGTCATGGCTACATTTGAAATAATCTCTCTTTTATTTGGATTTCAGTCAAACAATACAAGAAAACAGCACAAAATACAAAAATAACTTAATAACATCTTAAAACGCAGTCCTATACATGAATAGAGGTGGACCCCCGTTACCATGACCACAACCAGAGACATTGGTTCAATGGCGACAAGGACCCGCTGTTTAAATGCCTGTCAGAGCAGGAAACTGTTTTTTTATGCAAATATAATAAGTTAGTGTTAAATAATACAGACAGATGATTTAGGAATGTATCACATTGCTTCAAAGTTACAGAGATGACTCAGAAAGCCTGGTGACTACGTAAGCTGGCAGCCGTATTGTTCTGTGATGTTACTGCTACTCTACCCATCTCCAGGTTCAGGAGGGGCTGCCCTGTACACACAGCCTGGGAAAGGAGCTAGGTTGGAGACAGGAGGGTTCCTGGCACTCAGAAAAGAAAAGTAAATCACAAAAAGAAAAACGGAGATATAACCAAACATGTTTTTCTCCCTTGTGCCCTGACTCACCCAGGTCAGCCAGCTAGATCAATTAGATATTCTAGAATCATCGCTCTGCTACGTCGCAAGTGACTAAAGGTCAAAGGCACTTCTCTTTCTTATTCTCTTTTACTCCTCTCTCTCTCTCTTTCTCTTTTTCTCTCTTTCAGTCCTCCCTCTCTCCCCTCACAGCTGACGGACCCTATGTTGCAGCATCTCCAGTTGCCTGGCGACCTCTTCGGGCAGGTCATCGTTGACCTGCGTGTCGAAGTAAGCCCTGACATCATCCACCTCCTTCTGCCAGAAGGCCTGGTCCAGGCCGAACAGCTGCTCCAGGTCCAGGCTGCTGCCCAGACCCTGCAGGTTCAGGGAGCCGTGGCAGGGCAGGTAGCCCACAGCTGAGGGCATGGCCCCAGCCTCGCCGGACAGGCGGCGGAACATCCAGTCCAGGACCCGGATGTTCTCCCCGAAACCAGGCCAGAGGAAGCCTCCGGTGGTGGACTTGCGGAACCAGTTGACGTGGAAGATCTTGGGCAGTTTGGCACCGGGCCGGTCGGCCATGCTCAGCCAGTGAGACAGGTACCTGCCGAAGTTGTAGCCGAAGAATGGGCGCATGGCGAAGGGATCGTTCATGATCGCCTTGCCTGGACAGGAGAGGAGGAGAGGGAGAAAAGCGAGAAGGAAAGAGAAGAAGGAGTTAGCACTGGGGGAAAATATTTTTCGGTGTCACCATGTTTGTAGCCATTTCATTCTGTGGTGTGGAGGTCAAAGTTCAGACTCACCTCTGTGTTCCGCTGCAGCGGTGGCCTCCGACCTCATGGCTGCTCCCACAAACACGCCGTGTTGCCAGTTGAACGCCTCGTACACCAGGGGCACTCCTAGAGACAGAAGAAAAAAAGAGTTAGGAGGGAGGGTTCTAGAACACTGCCCAGAGCAATCTAATCTTCTGTTACATTCCATTTCATCCCATTATCATTCATTCCATTCTATCTATTCTGATTACATTATGATGAGTCAGGCTCACATCCCAATGTTACTCCACACAGCGCTGTGGGTACAGAACTGACAGCTCTAGAACCGTGCTCACCCTCTGGCCTGCGTCCTCCAAAGATGATGGCCTCGATGGGCACGCCCTCGGGAGACTCCCACTGCGGGTCGATGATGGGGCACTGTCCGGCCGGGGTGCAGAAGCGGGAGTTGGGGTGGGCGCACGGCTCACCTGGAGAGGAGAGGGCACAGGAGAGGTCAGCTTCTACAGCTACTGTACAGTACCGTCACATTTCAACATGTGTAGGACGATGGAGGAAAGGATTCTGATACGTTCAAGAACTAAAACAAAACGTTTCCGCCCGTCCAGTCATTCAACTTGGGTCCAGCTCGTCATAAATTCTTCACAAGAATGGTATAGTAATCAACACTAAGCTGATTAATTGATGTTTTTGGAACGATTGAGGTACTGATGGATCATAGACGTACCGTCCTGTGGGGTCCAGGGCAGGTTCTTCCAGGAGGTGACGGAGACACCCTCTGGTAGTGCCTGGTCCATGCCCTCCCAGTACACACCCCCGTCGCTGGTCTCTGCTACGTTGGTGAACACGGTGTTCTTGCAGATGGTCTCCATGGCGTTAGGGTTGGTCTTGGCCGAGGTACCGGGGGCAACACCGAAGAAACCGTTCTCTGGGTTGATGGCACGCAGGTTGCCTAGAGACGAGAAGGCAGGGAAGAGGAGGATGAGAAAGAAGAGGAGGAGGACAAAGAGAAGGATAATGAGGAAGAGTTGGCAAGGCAAGTTATGAGCAGAGTTCCAACCATCTCAGCTTAGAAAATACCAGTCATCTTGTCCTATTATGGCATAAATGCTAACAGTCTAGTACATTGAGCAACCATCGCAGCAGATTTCTTCATCTAAAAGAAGTTAGAATCTGTACATCAACTGCATCTTGATCCAGATGATCTAAAGAATGATCAGAGGCGGCATGAGAAATCAAGCTAACTTTGTCACCGGCTAAGCGACCGGTCTCTCACCTTGGTCATCAAACTTCATCCAGGCGATGTCGTCTCCGACACATTCCACCTTCCAGCCGGGCAGAGTGGGGCTGAGCATGGCCAGGTTGGTCTTTCCACAGGCGCTGGGGAAGGCAGCCGCCATGTACTTCTTCTGGCCCGCTGGGTTGGTGATGCCCAGGATCTGCATCAGGAAGACAGAGGCTGTTACCATGGCGTCCGCCACAACAACAAATCGTTTTTTTCTCTCAAGGCCCAGGTGGGTTGTAACTCCTGGTCCTGCTACTCTCGAGAGAGTTACTACTCCAACGAGACCTTCACGACAGGACGGGCTGCTGTGCTTTCCGTTCGTCTTAAGGCTTCGTCTTACCAGCATGTGCTCGGCCAGCCAGCCCTCCTCCTTGGCGATGCGGGAGGCTATGCGCAGAGCGAAGCACTTCTTCCCCAGCAGGGAGTTTCCTCCATAGCCGCTGCCGAAGGACACGATCTGCCGGCGGTCGGGGATGTGGCCGATCAGAGTCAGCTCGGGGTTACACGGCCAGTTATTCACCAGGGGACCTGAGGGGACGGGGGGAGATGAGGGGCAGGAGGAGGGGTAGATGAGGGGCAGGAGGGGTGGCAGGAGGGGGGGGTAGATAGATGAGGGGCAGGAGGGGGGGTAGATGAAGGGCAGGAGGGGTGGCAGGAGGGGGGGTAGATAGATGAGGGGCAGGAGGGGGGGGCAGGAGGAGGGGTAGATGAGGGGCAGGAGGGGGGGCAGGAGAGGGGAGATTTAGTTTAGTTGCCACTACAGATTCATATTGACAGTACAGAGAGCGTTGGATTCGAACGACAGGAGAGTGCCTGATTAAATGTGTTGTCTTTGCAGATTAAGTCGAGTTTAACTTACTTTTGAGAGGCAGGGGGCAGCCAACGGAATGTAGACAGCGTACAAAGTCCCCCCCTCCCAGGGCAGTTAGTACAGCCTTGCCCATGCGGGTCATCACTCTCATACTGGCCACCACATAGGGAGAGTCGGTCAGTTCCACTCCAATCTTTGACAGGGGGGAGCCCACTGGTCCCATGCTGTAGGGGATCACATACATGGTACGTCCTGAGAGAGAGAGAGAGAGAGAGAGAGAGAGAGAGAGAGAGAGAGAGAGAGAGAGAGAGAGACAGAGTTACTACATTGTTTGTACAGGTAGGACTGGATATATCTAGCTACGGCTCAACAGTTCTGTGCTGATGTTAAGAATGCTACCAAACAGCAAGGCAGGTTTTAGACTCCCAGAAGACAGACTGTAGAGCCGGGAGCAAAGCATGCAGTATTTGTACATCGCTTTGAACACTAAGCTTCTGCTAACCCATTGCTGCGTCACACATCCTCGAGGGTTCAGGCTGGCTTAGGTGTAGTTCTATAGGCGTACGTCAAAACCTCTGTGACACTGCTTATAAAATAAAGGTCTGTGCAAAGAAAATGTGATTTGATTTGGGTACCTTTCATGCAGCCAGGGAACCGCAGCGTCACGGCCTTGTCAAACTCCTCCTGGGACATCCAGCGGCCCAGCTGGCTGACTCCGCCTCCTCGCGGCGAGGGCACGGTGTCCCGCTCGTTCTGGGTGACGATGACGGTTTTGCTCTCCACGCGGGCCACGTCTCTGGGGTCTGTCCTGGCCAGCCAGCTGAGGAGGGGGGAGGCACAGGGAGTCAGGAGGGAGAGGCACAGGGATTCAGGAGGGAGAGGCACAGGGATTCAGGAGGGAGAGGCACAGGGAGTCAGGAGGGGGAGGCACAGGGAGTGAGGAGGGAGAGGCACAGGGAGTCAGGAGGGAGAGGCACAGGGAGTGAGGAGGGGGAGGCACAGGGAGTCAGGAGGGGGAGGCACAGGGAGTGAGGAGGGGGAGGCACAGGGAGTGATGAGGGGGAGGCACAGGGAGTCAGGAGGGAGAGGCACAGGGAGTGAGGAGGGGGAGGCACAGGGAGACGTTGTGTCCTTGGGCAAGGTACTTCACCCTACTTGCCTCGGGGGGGAATGTCCCTGTACTTACTGTAAGTCGCTCTGGATAAGAAAGTCTGCTAAATTACTAAATGTAAATGTATCCCTCCCTGGCCCTCCCCAGCTGTGGAGTGAGGTGAGCTTCAGCCAGATGTGCTGACCTACCAGTTCTCATATTTGGTGAGCTTCTTGATCATGCCCTGCTCCTGAAGCTGGGCCAGGATGCTCCGGTTCTCCTCCTCGGACCCGTCGCAGATGTGGAGCGCCTCAGGCTGGCACAGCTTGACGTTAACCTCCACAAAGTCCCTGACGGCGGGGCTGAGCTCGGTCAGGTCTCCCTGGAGCAGCCGGGGACCAGCCCGGTTCTGGGACGGGAGCTGAGGGGCCATGGTGCTGCTGGTGGAGATGGAAGAACGACGAGAGGAGAGTGGATTGTGGTTGAGCCCTGGAGGAGAGGAGAGAGAGAAGAGAGAGTGGCGGAGAGGAGGGGTGAGGAGTGCGGGGAGGAGAAGAGAACAGAGAGAAATGACAGGAATGATCAGAATGATTTACAAGTAACGTTCTGTATGTACAGTCTGTAGATGTCTTATGAAGATTGAATGTTCCAAACAAGCAAAGCAAAACAGGATCACCCCATGCTAACAATGCCATGCCTTTAATGCCTGTCATATACGGTGAATAGGATTTTCAATGGTCATGGAGAGTCAGATGGCTGAGCGGTTAGGGAATCGAGCTATTAATCAGAAGGTTGCCGGTTCGATTCCCGGCGTGCAAAATGACATTGTGTCCTTGGGCAGGGCACTTCACCCTACTTGCCTCGGGGGGAATGTCCCTGTACTTACTGTAAGTCGCTCTGGATAAGAGCTTCTGCTAAATGACTAAATGTAAATGTAAGTCTGGTTAAATGCAGAACTAATAGATAACTCTGTTATAACAAATCTGATCTTGTAGAGAAACACATGCAGAGTGTGCAACTAGTGGCAGCACACTGGGTAGTCAATCTGAATGCAAACAATTCTGCCAAATAAGAAAACGGCAGAGAAGATTAATTACCTTTTCTTCTTTCTTGATCCCAAGGAGTCAGATGAGTTTCTTCAGCGTTGTTCAGAGACTCAGGTGATCGTCTCTTCTTGCAGACTTGTGTCTTCTCTAAGACGATCTCTTAGCCTTTATACTCAGGGATGCCCGCGGGGAGGAGGTGGGACAGCGGGGGCTCGAGCTCCAGTACATTTGCATAAACCTGATGTATCTGCTCTGGGAGAACACTCCGTCAGTCACTAGTCAATTATTAATTACCAATATTGGGTCGTTTGACGGAGTTAATCAAACAACCGCGAGTATGTTGTTCTTTCTAACTAGGAAATGATTGTCCACTGCTGCGTGCGCAAAACGAATACGCAAAGCACCCCAACTGTTCTCTCGTAAGAGTTAACTTTGACCCACATTGTCAATGATGAAAGAGTGAATCTCGGTGAATCAGTCCGTGACGTGTTGGTCTTTGCTTGCCTCGTGTGATTGGCTTGATGTAAGGGGCTCGCTCAAGATGATCGAAGATTCCAAGAGAATGCTGAGTGTGCAGTTCAGTGCAGTTCAGTCCCCCGAGCACGAGCACCAACATTCAGTTCGCTTTGATGATTCGCTGTTATGTCTCTCAATGTGACATTTTTATGTATTTCAACACTTCTTAATGTGCATGTTTTTACATTTGATCATGGTGCTTGCTATTTAAACAGAGTTGACAGCTGTGAAAGGCTTCACTCAGAGCCATAGGATCAAATTCATGGCCTCATCTCGGGATGAAGCTCGATACTGCAGCTCCAGTGTCTTTTGGCCTCTCAAAAGTCCTCAGAAACAATATGCTATCAATTTAAGAAGCACTTTTAAAAATGTATTTAGTTATTTATTTAGCTTTAAATAATATAATGTTACATTTAAATTCCTTTTATATCAAAGTACATTTTACTACCCCAAAAAATGTATTCATGGGGCAAAAAGTGCCTGTATAATCTGGGAATGGGATGTGTGCTGAAAAACTCTTATCTTTTACATCTGGCATGTTCAGTTGATCCTACACTTACCATGACTGCTAAGCACATTGTACACACATGTGAAATACCTTAAACACTTTATTCCTGAATCCTGTACCCAATGCCTGAGTTGGTCCCCATGCACAATCTGTCGGATCCAGGGAATAGCATAGTGGATCTATACAGTGGCAGAGTGTGTTGTCTCCTGACCATCATGGGTCTCCCTGTCAACAACTCTGTCAGCGTGGTCAATAGGCTTGAACCAGCCATGCCCCGCTGGGCTTCAGTCATATCAGACACTTCGACCCCTCCCGTCAAAGGTCCTGTTTGTTTTAAGCTGCAGAGTGTTCTCTTTCAAGAACCTAAGATGATACACTAGTAAAAAAATAACCGTGTCTGCATAAAATCACCATCTCTCCTTGTGTGTCCTGTTCATTCATACTGCATGTGGGACACCATACTGTCAAAGAAAAACATGTTTGTTATCTTCTATCTCCAGAGGCACATTGCCTAACAAAGGCTCGTTTACTGGTTACAGAGTGAACATAAATAGCAGATAATAAGCCAGCCGGATGAGTTTCATGACCATCTTGCTCAACAACAGATGATAAGTTATGCTTGTCTTTGAGATCGGTAAGTTCAGACCAAGTTGTTGACATGAGCAGTCTATCTGTACTCTGCACAGATCAGGCCAGCATGGAAGTCTGGACCAAAGTAAATTCTATAAAATAATATATTTTATATTCTCTTATACAGGGCACTCCAACCATGTTCCAGAAGAGTTTGTACAGGATGGTACTGAGGATACCCAAGAACAGGGTTGGAGAGCCAAAATTCAACACAACAAGAGTTAGTGGTGTAACATTTACTTCAATTAAAAAAACTTTCTTCTTCAATAATTGATCAACAGTAATGAATATGTGACTGCATGCCATTTTCACTTAAAATAAGTGAAAAATAATTGAATAAATTAGAAGGGGAATGTTTGATGTTGCTAAGTTACTGTGATTGCAGTTCCTCATACTGTATGTCCTGTCCTACAATCTGTGTTTCGCTTTCTACAGCATGACACCAAAATTGCAAATGGTCACTTAAAAGAAGTGTTAAATGCTTTTAAAAACGTTATTGTCTTGTACTATTTTGTTTTTGTTCAGTTAAAGTTCTGTTCTCGTATCTCCTCTGAAGATAACCCCCAATAAACCTATGATGGAAAAAAGGCCTTGCCACATGTTTACAGACTGCTAAGGACAGATATGAGTCAGGTGGCTGAGCGGTGAGGGAGTCGGGCTAGTAATCTGAAGGTTGCCAGTTCGATTCCCGGCCGTTCCAAAAAAATGACGTTGTGTCCTTGGGTAAGGCACTTCACCCTAGTTGCTTCGGGGGGAATGTCCCTGTACTTACTGTAAGTCGCTCTGGATAAGAGCGTCTGCTAAATGACTAAATGTAAACGTATATGAGCTATGCTGAATACGGTTACATGTAAACATTAACACGTTTGCTCTGAGCTTTCTACAGAGCGTACATAGGTGTACTGGTATACAGTGAATCCACAAAACAATATTTCTCAAACAATCTGAGAACGGTCTCTTTTGCAGAACAGGTCAGTGTTAAGAGAAGTGCACACAACAGGACCTGATTCGTGCTTGTCCACGTTGGTCGCATACAGGGTTGCTGACTACGAGACCCATGATCGGGACAGCTTTAGGGGTGGGAATCTATTGGTACCTCACGATTCGAATCGATTCTTGGGGTCATGATTCGATTACAAATCGATTCACTTTTTTTATTTTTTTTAATCAAATTTAGATTTAATATATGCTTACATTTGATTCCAGTTTGCTGTTTAGTGTTATTTGTTTCTATTTGACTGTGGTAGGCAGTTAAGTGTTGAAGAAAAAAATCCCACTGCATCAAAACCTTGACATGTATTGTTTTTATTGCAGTTTAGTAAACTCATTGTTATATATTTAAAACATATATATATAACAAAAAAAATAATAATAATAATAATTTGTGAATCGATATAAATCGCTAGAAGACTGAATCGCGATTCAAATGTAAATCGATTCCCCCCCCACCCCTAGACAAGATACAACCTAAGAGGTGTACATTAGCCACAATGCTGATTTGGCATTCTGCACATTGCCTTTATTACAGCGCTTCCTAGTGGATATTCCTAGAATTACGGTATGACTCGTTTGTCTTCTGGTGAGACTTTTATTTTGAAACCTGACAATTCCTACTGTAGAGCGCTAGCTGAACGGTACTGCAGTGTTCCGCGTGTTTACATGGATGGTGCGCCATGAGCGCTGACAATTCTTGTGAAGACCTTACGGTTCCTTTACGAAATCTCCTTAACTCTGTTCAGTGTGTACGAGACAGAGTCAAAGGTATGATAACCTTGCCAGCTACCTAGCTGAATAACAGGCGTTGTAGCCTTAAACGTTGGGTTGCTAGCTAGCACTAGCTGTTGTAGCTAGCTGCTCTTAGAACACAGTTTGACTCAACGACGTTAGCCAGCATGTTGACACAAGCTAACGTCATGTAGTGGAGTGGATGGCTAAAGTTTGACTAGTAGCCATCGTAGTTTAGATCTGTGTGGGTCAGATTGCGGTTGATGTTTGTACTTTCATATTGCCAGTACTGTATAAACACAAGTCATCTCGCTTCCTGTCTCATTGTCAGGACGGGTTAGCGTTAGCAGTCTATCCTGTCAAGCTGTAACACACGGGCCAACTTATCATCAATAAAAGTAAATCATTTTTAACACAGTACGTGATGTTTCTGTTTACAGATGGGGAGTCCAACGAATCCAATGGGGGGTTCAATCTGGCAAACTTCTGGGATACGCTGAGTTGAGTAATTTCCCACGTAGGCAATGCAGGCGTTCAATCCCCGATGTTCTCATCAATAGGCTATTCTCTCCACATCACCGTCATCCCGTCATCTTTTCATTCTCTCTCTCGCTCTCTCCCTTCCTCTTCAGATCAAGCTGCAAAAGCGGTCTCTCAGGAAGCTACCAAACTAAGCCTTGCCTTCTCAAAGCCCCCACTGCCCTCGCAAGATGTAAGACTAAGTCGTTTGTGAACAGTAGCTTTTCCCTCTACACTACGCTACCTATTAAAGTCCTTCGATTTTTACGATCATAAAGATGCAAACTCGTGAGGCAACATCAGACACTAAATCCTCTCTCTCTCCACTGCTCATCTTACAAGGATGTGGAGATACTGGCCGGGTCGATGCAGAAAAGTGTGCTGTCTCTGTCCACAGTCTACTACTGGCTGCCTAAGAGTCAAGGTAAGCTAACCCACCTGCTTCCTGAAAGGCCTGGTGAAAGAAAAATAGTCTAACGCTATCAATGCCCGACTGGTTCTTCTGCATTCAGTGTTGAAATGATTGTGCTCCAATGGTGCTGTCAATCACTCCTGTGCTTGTTCCCCCTTTGGTTCATTTGACGCTAATCCCCTCCCCCTCCAGGCATATCTCTGCGTCGGTTGGTCAGGGACGCCACATTGGACGGGTTGGATGGAGTAATTCAGCTGGTGGAGGTCCTGCTCAGCTCTCCTCTGCAGAGGTACCCCAGAAACACACACATGGAATGGCCCAGATCAATGCCCTCATACACTATGGAGAATTACTATTGATCCTCACCCCTCTCTCTCTCTGTCTCTGTCTTTCTTGGTCTGTCTCTCTCCCTCTCTCTCCCTCTCTCTCTCTCTCTCTCTGTCTCTCTCTGTCTTTCTTGGTCTGTCTCCCTCTCTCTCTCTCTCTCTCTCTCTCTCTCTCTCTCTCTCTCCCTGTCTATCTCTGTCTTTCTTGGTCTGTCTCTCTCTGTCTTTCTTGGTCTGTCTCTCTGTCTTTCTTGGTCTGTCTCTCTCTCCCTGTCTTTCTTGGTCTGTTTCTCTCCCTCTCTCTCTCTGTCTCTCTGTCTTTCTTGGTCTGTCTCTCTCCCTCCCTCTCTCTCCCTCTCTCTGTCTCTCTTGGTCTGTCTCTCTCCCTCTCTCTCCCTTTCTCTCCTCGTCTGTCTAGTCTTTCTCAGGAGCAGCTGTCCTCCACTGGGGGGGTGTGGTTGGCCTGTGACCAGTTTGCTCACCTGCCCAGTGGTGAGTCCAGAACAGCTGCTGCTGCAGTGTCTTCACAGAACCAGAGTAATGACCACAGGCAACCTGCAGGTGGCGACGGTAGAGCAGAGATGACAAGACACAGCTCCCTTTTAACAAGTGTGTGTGTGTGTCCTAAACAGACAACCAGGTGGCAGTTGGGGGTCTGTTGTCCTCTCACCTGGGGGTAGTGAAGGATGCTATCGAGGAGATGGAGCAGGTAATGTCCAGAACTCTTTTTTTTGGGGGGGGGGAATAATTCCAGACCCTCATAAAGCTTGTTTCATTATAGCTGTTAATACCGTCCTTGTTTACACCATCCTTGTTCCATACACCTGTTTACCATCCTTGTTTACACCATCCTTGTTCCTTACACCTGCTTACCATCCTTGTTTACACCATCCTTGTTCCTTACACCTGCTTACCATCCTTGTTTACACCATCCTTGTTCCTTACACCTGCTTACCATCCTTGTTTACACCATCCTTGTTCCATACACCTGTTTACCATCCTTGTTTACACCATCCTTGTTCCTTACACCTGCTTGCCATCCTTGTGTCCCCTGCTCCTAGGCGCGGGCAGAGAGCATGGACCCCTTGAGTAACGAGCTGGAGGACGAGGACGAAGACGAGCCTCGGGGAAACATGGACACCTACTGGTCGGAGCGGGACCGCCAGGTGCTGGCACCGTGCGGGGGGCTGATGAAGACGGCCGCCGCCTGCCTGAAGAAGCTGTCGGCCGCGGTCAAGGCCAGCGGCAGCGTGGCCACGCCCCAGACCGTGGCACAGCTCGATGATCTGGCCGACGTCACCAAGATGATCAGCCCTGGGTGAGGACCTCCCCCTTTGCTGCATCTCTCTCTCTCCCTACCTATACTGTCACACTTCATATAAAAATAAAAAAAAGACTTTCAATAAAGCATGACAAATGCAGGAAAACTTATTATATTAATAAAAACACAATATTTTTGCAGTAACACTATATTTCACAAGCAAACATAAATTTTGAAATGCTTGTTTGTGTATATTTGTGTGTGTGGTTGCGTGTGTGAGTTTGCTGGGACAGATAGAGATGTGCATGCGGTTCCAGCTGCAGCTTTAAGGAGTGCACATCTGGTTGTTCGTAAGAAGTTTCACACCCATTCACAACAGTTAGACGCACCCACAGACACACTAGGAGTCACCAGGGCATAATTATGACGTAGCTATCAGCCTAACCCAGAACATGTCTCGGAAGATGTTTCCCTGGGAACCAGATCTCTATACCTGAACACACCACATCACCTGTCGTCACCTGTTCACCGTCTGTAACACAAACGACATTTTTGGTACAAAATGTGCTACTGCATGCATGCGTCCCACCTGACACAGGTATGATGCAACCCGAGACTGGGAAATGTATATTCATCTCAGGACTTGGCAGCGGTCCATAATGAATCTCTTTCAGCTGTGACCACTGTAGGAATGTGGGTGTGACTGGGAGTGTCTGTGACAGATCCAGATAGGGAGTGAAATAGAAAGTGATGAAGAGAGAGTGATGACACAGAGAAACTGATGCTGTGTGCGTGTCTGTGTGTTCGTTTTCCAGAGTCGATGACCTGGCCCTGACTCTCTACCCCCCAATGGACTACTCTGGAGTGGAAAACAATGTAAGACTCCTTCTTCCACCTCCTCTCTCCTCCTCTTCCACCTCCTCTCTCCTCCTCTTCCACCTCCTCTCTCCTCCTCTTCCACCTCCTCTCTCCTCCTCTTCCACCTTCTCTCTCCTCCTCTTCCACCTTCTCTCTCCTCTTCCACCTCCTCTCTCCTCCTCTTCCACCTTCTCTCCTCCTCTTCCACCTCCTCTCTCCTCCTCTTCCACCTCCTCTCTCCTCCTCTCTCCTCCTCTTCCACCTCCTCTCTCTTCTTCCACCTCCTCTCTCCTCCTCTTCCACCTCCTCTCTCCTCCTCTTCCACCTCCTCTCTCCTCCTCTTCCACCTTCTCTCTCCTCCTCTTCCACCTCCTCTCTCCTCCTCTTCCACCTCCTCTCTCCTCGTCTATCAGCTCTTCCTGTCTCCTCCACCTCTCCTTATCTCTTCTCCTCCCCTTCTCGCAGCTTTCTCTCTTTCCCTGTCCCGCATACACGTGTCTTTCTCCCTCACCGGCTCACTACTCTCTCACTATTCCATTTTCTCTCTCCAGGCCTGCCAGCTGGCATCTATACTAAAGAAAGTTCTGGAGATCATCAGGTATGAACAAAAAAACTGATAAACAGGCAAGTCATTACTCGAGTGGCCTGTTTATCGAGGTACACACACACACACATATATACAAAATTGCACTTTTATACTGCAGCACAAATACAGAAGACAAAATTAATATAAAAAACAATATTCATATAAGAAATATTGGGTGCCCAAGAGTTCTGCACAGTAGTGTACACACACACACACACACACACACACACACACACACACACACACACACACTACGCATATTCTTTATTCTCTATATACTGTAATACACAGATGCACTGTGTCCTCCTTAAATGTAATCATACATCCCACCCGCACAGGTCCAGCCACGTGTGTCTGGAGGCTGATCTGACCTGGGTTCAGTTTCTAGAACGTGCTGTGGAGCACAACCTGCACAAGATCCAGGACCTTATACAGGTCTCCATCTAGCAGCGCTGTGTGTGGGTGGGTGGGTGGGTGTGTGTGTGTGGGTGTGTGTGGGTGGGTGTGGGTGTGGGTGGGTGGATGGGTGTGTGTGTGGGGGGGGGGGTGGGTGTGTGTGTGTGTGTGTGTGTGTGGGTGTGTGTGTGTGTGTGGGGGGGTTAAGTGTGTTTGGACGTATGTATGTATGTGCGAATGTGAACGACTGAGATAAACATAGCATGAGGGAAAAATGACTGTTAGCTGTGATGAAATATCATTTATTTTTCTCATGTTTGCCAACCCTTCATCAATCTGGCAGTCAGTGGAGTCTATTTCCCAAGCAACTGCAAAATAAACATTTGCTAAGTGTTCACTCGCACTTGCTTTGTGCGAGTATGTTTACTTGATTTTTTTCTTCCGAAGTGGTGTTGCATGGCTGAAGAATGCAAGTGCTATGCCAAATTCTGACACATCAGCCACTGAGACCGAATACATTTGTGTCAGAGTGCAACTTGTGTAACTGGCTATGAATGTAGTGTATAAACAATAATTTCGAAAGATTCAATTCTTTAACCAAGACTCCGTCTGGTATTCTGTGTCTTGAGTCTCGTGATGGACAGAGCAATCAGACATGGAATCTAAAAAATAAATCTATTGGCATCATTCTGTACTTAATGTACTCATGTTCCAGATCACACAGATCCTCTTTGTCGTGCTCATGTTTGAGGGGGAAAGAAAAGGAACGTGTGAGAACCCGCCCTCTTGTCACTCCTTGTGATGTCACACGCTTGGGTGACATCACAACAAGGAAACTGGTTATTATTACTGGTTATTCCCCAAATGTTGCCCAATGAAGGACATACCTGGAGGATTAAAATGATTGACATGCAGAAAGCTTCTGCCTGGTGGTAGTGCTAGTCCTAGCTTCCTTGGTTGTGTAAGACAGAGACTAGTGTTTCTATGGCATCTATGCGGTGTTATGGAGTGCTACTTGATGCAGTTTTGTATTTGGTTTTGCTGAATAAACAGATTGTTGTCACAAGATGGCCGACGTCTTTCTTGGATCTGTCTCCTCTGCTCTCATTGGAGGATCTATCCCTCCATACCGGACAGGAAGTCAACTTCATCAAAAACAAAAAAAGCTCAAACATTTTGGTAGGAGCGCTTCACGGATTCAAAATGAGTTTTTTTTTTGAGGTGCTCTTTGGAATGGGGACACATTTGGACTCAATTACAAAAAACACAGAGGCACTCTCGTTAAATAACAATGAAAAGGCTTTTACTGTCACGGCATGCTCATGATAAACCTCTAACACTGATGTGTTTCTGCGTCAAGCCTTCAAACTAAAATGCTTTTATCATCATGATCATCAGAATGGAAGGAATGGAAACACACTTTAGTTTGGTAATGCTTCATTTGGTTTATGGATTCTCCAGGAACAGCACCATATAACATCTCCAAAGCAATAATAACATATACATCTCGAACTTGTGTGCTTGTGAGAGAGTAAGGATGTGTGTATGAGAGAGTGTGTGTATGTGTCTGCAACATCTACAGTACAACCGTAAAAAGTCACATGACAAATGGCTAGTACAGCCATACAGCCCAGGTCCAGATAAATATACAAATCACAAAAGTGCAGACTGGAACACACCACTCTTCTCCCACAGGCCAGTGTCGTCTACCTCCCTTCAGACCTCAGGAAGGGGTGAGGCCAGTCTCAGGCGATGCGGCCAAAGCTGTAGCCGAAGCGGTTATAAGGAGCTACGTCGACATTGCAGCTAGCCTTGATGTTCCTGAAGAAGTTGCAGTTGAAGTCCGCCACCAGCTTCTTCTGCCCCGACCTGTACGGCGTCACGGGAACCTGCACACGGACACGGTGATCTGGGAGCAACAAGGGCAGCCTGGGGAGACAAACACACACTCAGACCCTGTTGCAGTTCATCCCCTGACCTCTGACCTGTGCACCTCTGGAGGTCTGAGTTGCATGGATGTGATACGGGTGGAGGGATTCTTTCTGAGAGTTCTTAGCAGAGTGCTTCCACCTGAGGCCTGTGTGTGCGACAGTGTGAGTCTAAATGTGTGTGTAAGAGTGTGGGTGTGAGTTTGTGTTGAGTGCATGTAAGATTGTGTGTGTGTGTGTGTGTGTGTAAGAGAGTGTGTATGTGAGAGTGAGTGTGTGTGTGTGTGTGTAAGAGTGTGTGTGTGTGTGTAAGGGGTGGGACCTCTGACCTGGCCTCCACAGACCTCTGCAGAACTCCGCTGCCTGTCACCGTGATGGTGCAGTCTGTCAGAGCTTCATCCAGGGGGTTCATGAACACCACCTCTGCCACCAGCTGACGGTACTGCTGTGCTGGGCCCACGCTCTACAACACACACAGGGTAAACAAAGTTATCCTCTAGACATAGACACAGACATACACATAAACAGACAGACATGCAGACAGACAGACAGACAGACATGCAGACAGACAGACAATGCAGTCAGACAGATGGGCAGACAGTCAGAAAGACAGGCACGCAGACAGATGGACAGACATGCAGTCAGACAGACAGGAGGAAGAAGACCCACAGTGATGGTGAGGGCAGGGTCTTTCGGTACAATCTCCATCTCCGTCAGGTAAACGTTCTTTGGGTTCTTCTGGTCCGTAGCCAACGCCGACACCTTCATACTGTTGTTCTCCAACATGTGTTCTCCGTACACGTAGAACGGGATCAGGATGGGGACAGTTAGTTCTGGAAAACACACAAGCACGATCTAGCGTCAGTATCATACTCCAGTCCTCCATGCAACTGAAGTGTCATTGCACTATTAGGGTGGTGACAGACACAAGGTCTTCCTATGTCAGCCTGGAGCAGAGAGGCAGATAGATAGGAAGGATTGAACAGCAGGTAGGTAGGCAGGGTTAGACAGAGGCAGTAAGTCAGAGTTATACAGAGGTCAGATGGCCAGTGTTTTACAGAGGCTGCGAGGCAGGGTTAGAGACAGAGGGACAGTGTAATACAGAGGCTGAGTTAGACCGAGGCAGTGAGGCAGGGTTATACAGAGGCAGCGAGGCAGGGTGGCTCCAGTACCTTGCCCAGGGTCTAGCTGGAGCTGCTTCTCCTCCGTCTGCACCTGAGAGGCGGGGGATGCCGGTGTACTTCATGGCCTGGACGTTGATGTGCAGCAGCAGGCTGCAGGGGGCGCCAGCCAGGCTCCGCACCACCAGCTTCAGCCTGATGTCGGCCCCGCTCAGGGGCTTGCCCTCCACCACGACCTTCATCTCCACAGCCCCCGGAGCCACTGGCCCGTTAGGCGTTCCATTGGTGTTGGGTGCGGTGGGTGTTTCATCGGGTGTCCCGGTAGGATTTCCAGAGGGTTCGCCCGCCTCCTTGTCCTCCTTCTTAGGCTTGAGGCCGCCGCTCACAGCCCGGTTGAAAGAAACTCTCTCGTCTGTGGTGCCTGGAGGACGGACACGCAAGAGACCAGGTGAGACATGACACACACGGTGTCTGCATGCGTGTGTCTGTGCTGAACCTGTTTATCAATGTTGCTGATGTTGCAGCTGCCTGATGTGTGTGTATGTTTTGTTTATGTGTGTGTGTGTACTGACCCTCTCTGTATTTGTAGTTGTCAGTGATGTTCTGTCTCTTGTCGCTGCCCACGCTCTTGGTGCTGATGTTCTGTCCCACGGAGACGGCGTCTGAGAAGATCCTCTTCTTGGATCCATCCTTCGCCACCAGCCACGTCACGTGGTCGGCGTTGACCTCGGCGAACACGAAAGGGACGTCATACAGCACGTTGGTGTGGCCCAGGCGGATGGCCTTGACCGGGGTGGGGCCACAGCAGTACACGCCTGGGGGGAGGTGGCGGAGAAGGAGGTGGAGGAAGTGGAGGAGGAGGATGAGGAGAAGGAGGTTGAAGAGAAAGAAAAGAAAGAGAGGGAAGAGGAGGAGAAGGAAGAGAAGGAGGAAAAGGAGAGGAAAGAGGAGGTGGAAGAGAGGGATGAGGAGAAGGAGGTAGAGAAGGAAGCGCAGGAGGAGGAGGAGAGGCAGAAGGGAGTCAAAGTAGAGGAGGAGGAGGGAGAGGAGGAGGAGGAAGAGGAGCAGAAAGAGGAGGAGGAGAAAGATGACATTCCATCTAGTGATAAGAGCTCTAGAGTAAATGATTGTGATGCTCAGATTTTTGAACCGTACCACTGCTCTTCTCCTGAGGGGTGGGGTCCAACACCTGCCAGCCGTCGTACATAGAGTCATCTGACAAGTCCGGACGCTTCATCCAGGCTTCCACCCACACATGGTAGTTCCTGTGATGACAACAAACAACCACATTCTACAACACGATTCTACCACAGCTGTAATCCAGGCCTGCTGAACCCCACCGGAGTCATGCAGTAATCCAGACGTGACAGATGGACTGTCTGTACAGCACTCTTACGGGACAGATAGATGGTTGATTTACACTTGTGTGTTGTGTGTAAAAGGCCAGCAGGCCCTGTTCCCCACCAGACACTGTCGCTGCTAGCTTTCTCCAAGACTCCATAGTCTCCGTAGAACTCGTCCACTGTCAGGCTGCCATCCGTGTCATGGGCCGACTGGTAGTTGGTGACGATTCGACACGGGATCCCCAGACATCTCAACACTGGGGGGGGGGGGGGGGGGGGGGGGGGGAGAGGGAGGGGAGGCATGTGTGGAAAGATGGTGAGACAGGGACAGAGGGAAGGAGTGAAAGAGAGAGGAGTGCGAGAAAGAAAGGGAGGGAGGGAGGGAGAAAAGAAAAGAGAGAGGGAGGGAAGGACAGAAGGAAGGAGCGAAACAGAAGAGAGGAGAGAAAGAGAGAGAGAGAAAAGGAGGGAAGAGAGAGAGGAGGGATTGCGAGAGAAAGTGAGAGGGAGGATGAGAGACGGAGATGGGGGAGATGGGGCTGTGGGGGTTTGGCTTCCCTACCTGTGCACATGACACCGGCGTACACCCAGCACTGCCCGTACTTGACAGGGTTGCAGTCAAACTTCCGCCAGCGTCGCAGGATGTCCACACTGCCGTTCCATTGGGTGGGACTGACCCCTCCGGCGAACGAGCTGCTCCAGTTTCCCAGCACCACCCCGCAGTCATCGTTGCAGTTTATCTGATGGTCAGAGAACAGTCGGGTCACACTGGTGCCGTCACCTGAGAAGGGTTTCTGGGATGCACTAAGGATGAAGTGGTGTTGACATTTGACATTTTATTCGTGTAGCTGATGCTTTTATCTGAAGCGCTTGAATAAAAAGTGCACGTAGAAAGTACAGGAGAGATCAAGGAGCAGAAGGGCAAAGTTCCACAGTGTTTCATGGTCAAGGAACAGGCCTAAGTTACCATGGTGCAGGGTGCTTAATTACCATGGCGCTGACCACCCGGCTGACGTAGATGGGGTTGCAGCGTGCGGAGAAGTCTTGTGAAGCGTCACTCAGACACTTGGGGTTGACATCCAACAGCTTCACACAGATCTCCACCATGTCCTCCTCAAACTGTAGGGTCAGGGGTCAGGGTTAGCACGGATGAGGAATTATCCAGTTACTACAATTATTTGTGTTTTATTAGTCATCATTAGTTATAATGTTGGTTATTGGGTGTGCTCACGCCTTCGGCGAACACAACCATTGTTCTCTCACATATATATTTGTATTATTATTTATTTTTGCCCCCCTAAGGATCCGTCAATATTTGGACTACATAGATAACGTTAGTGTCAAAAGTTTCGTCTTGGTAGCGATTGAGTTGCTTGTATTTTTATTTACGTTCCATTGCACGGTTTAGGCTGAAATTCATGTTTTTGTGGCAAAAAGTGCCTTATGTCAACGAAGGGTTCTCAGTGCTAGCCTACGTCACAACGTTGGCACACGTTAGCAACGACGCATTAGATACGACGAGCATAGATGTGCTAGACTGTACGATACCGATACAGTAAGTATCGTATCGTGGTGTACTAGCAGCATTATACATTTAAGCAATTCAAGACTTGCATGTACAGTAAGTAATGTCACATTAAAGAATGTATTTAAACTCAAGCTTGTGTGGTGTGTCGCTGTCTTCAATGCCACAGCCTAAACTTTATTTCAAAAGAAACGTTTTAAAATTTCCGTCGCATTCAAACAATCCCCTCAGTGTAGTTTGGCTAGCAACAGCAGCTAGGCTACAGTAGCTTGCTCGTAGCACAATTCAGCTTCTCCAGGCAGGGCTCTAGACTGAGACCAAAACGTTTTGAATTAATTATAGTGTCTTATTGATTGTCAGCCCAAACACACAAACCTGATGGCTGGCGGACTGCTCCTGAATCGTGACAACCAATCGGTGTGTTTGTGTTTGTATGTATTTTTGTGTGTGGGTGTGTTTCTGCGTGTGTGTCTGTGCATACCTGTCCTAAGTTCCAGGCCAGGCTGTCGATGTAGTTGTCCGAACCACGATAGATGATGCTCTGCTCTTTCATAACATACTCCTGCCTCTCTTCCTCCACACCTAGGTAGACCCAGTCATCTGACACACACACAACACACACATAATCACCACACAGTCAGCGTCAGATGTACGTACATGACCATGGTCTCCTGATCTTAGCAGATCCACAGCAGCCTGCCTCTAAGGTCAACTTCACACCGTTTTTTATGGACTGTTGAGAGACGCTTTATGGATCAGTCCCAGCACGTGACAGAATGAGCGAAGCTAGTTCAGGCATGGCAATCGGGCAGCACGCGTCATCCGCTCACTACCACACGTGTTAGCCAGCACAAGCCCATTGGGCCACGTCCGATAAGATGGCCGATTAAAAGGCCACGCGGATACGCACGCACTCACCCCGGTTGTTGTATGATGAGTGCTGCTGCCGCCCTCCACCATCCCCTTCTCCCCCTTGTCTGTATGTTCTATCCATCAGGGGGATTATATCTCTATTGCTCCCTGAATCATATGTCATGTATGTATGTGTCGCATCGAGGAGGCAGGGAGCGCTTCCCTTAGATCATACACTCCACCAAAGTCAAACGTATGTCCATGTCATGGTCTCAATAAATGCTCAAGTCTAATACGTGATTGTCTTGACAGACTGTTTACGGGCTGGTTTACCTTTACACCAGGGGTTGAACAGCATCAGCAGGCTTCCCAGGCTGGTCCAGTTCGGCTCCCCCTCATTGGTCTTCACAAACAGGGAGTACTGACCCACGGGGGCGTCTGCTGGAGGGGTCACGGCCAGGGTCACACTTCCTGCCAACAGCACTGTCTGCGGGTCGAGCTCCGCCCCCCACGCCTCTTTCCCCGTTTTGCTTTTGGGGAAACTAATCACTGACCGGGTGCCGAGAGATTCTGAAGCCTGGAGGCCTGGAGGGGTGGGAGGGGGGGGGGGGGGTTAGGTAGGTAGGGGGCAAGGGTGAAAGATATAGAGGAGGGAGGGAGGGGTGGAAAATGAGGGAGGAGCAGAGAGAGGGAGGAAGAAGGAAAGGAGGCATGGAGGGAGGGATCAGACACAAGATGTTGACATTGTTTGTTCAAAGTGGAGGAACCAAGTTGCAAGTATTTGACATTCTGGAGCAGAGTTCGGTAACGTACCCGTCTCAGCGGTGATCAGGAGTGTGTCGGAGGCAGGGTTGAAGGGGCGGGGCAATCTGAGGGTCAACAGGAAGGACTGCCCCCTCCGCACGATCAGACACTGCTTGCTGATGTCATTGGTCCGGTGGGCGAAGTTATTGGCCTCGCAGTGGAGGTCCACTTTACTCACAACTAGAATACAGCCCGCACCCACATAAACACAAAACAGACAGTTTACAATCAGATGGGAGTTTACGTCAAAATGGGGTGCAGATCCACCCTGACCCACCCATACACCAAGCAGCTTGACCAGGTCAACTGGATCAATCTGATGAGACCACTGAGAGGCCTCTTAGATCCCTGTTAAACTGGCAGTTACCCTTGTTGCAACAGCTGTTACAGTTAAAGTAGCTGTTACTGTTGAACTAGCAGTTACTGTTTCTAGCTCTCAATGTGCGTAAACTAAAAGGCTGTCAGGAGTGAAGCTCCAAACCCTCTGTGTCTCACTGCAGCCATTCAGTCAACCAGCCAGCCAGGCAGCAGCCAGTCAGGATGCCAGCCGCCAGCCAACCAGCCAGCCAACCAAGCAGCCAGTCAAACAGCTAGCCAGCCAGCGATCTGGACAGCCAATGCCACTCTGGGAATGCATCAGTATGATCTAGGCGTGGAAAATATAATTGTTTCTACTAAAATCAAATTCAAGTTCAACCTGTTTTGATGATTACTGACAGCCATGGGAACTTAAATCAATCAATGGAAAAAACAGTTCAGAGATCTTATTAGAAAAATACTAAAACAGTATACCAAACTATACAGTGTAAATGATGGCTGTATACTAACCAGTGCTGAATTGCACAGTAAAAAATTCCTAGCATATCCTAAATAGTACTGAACTATAGACTACTTAACTGTTTCCTAACTAGCACTGTACTGCAGGTGTTGTTTTATAAAAGCTCTACAACAAGTGGTTAGGGTTAATATTTTATTTGACCAACAAGTGGTATTTTCTTTTTCTGCACTGAACTACAGAAGCTCTTTATTCTAACCAGTACTGTACTCCAGTATAAATTCTACCTAGTGCTAAACTACAAAACCTAAACTCATTCAAACTAGTATGGAAACTATGTTGACTCCTACTGTAAGCAACCTCTCAATCCACAGGAATCTACGGAGCTGACTTACCCAGATCCATGTCAGAAGTCTCAAAGCTGCGTGTGTCTTCACAGGGTCAGAAGTCTCAAAGCTGCGTGTGTCTTCACAGGGTCAGAAGTCTCTAAGCTGCGTGTGTCTTCACAAGTTCATAAGTCTCTAAGCTGCGTGCCTCTTCACAGGGTCAGAAGTCTCTAAGCTGCGTGTGTCTTCACAAGTTCATAAGTCTCTAAGCTGTGTGTCTCTTCACAGGAGGACAGTAGGCTGGTCTGGCTGCTCTCTCTCCAGCTGCAGGGAATTAGCAGAGGTGAAGGAGTCTCCGGCTCTTAAACGTTTCCTAGAGAGGCAGTTAGAGCGTGAGAGAGGGATGGTCACTGAGTCAACCGTTCACACTCCCTCAGTCATGGAACCTGTTGGGTCTGTTCAAGATGACAGATGAAGTCAGGTAAGATCAGGGTCAATGAGGAAGACAGGGGCCGCTCTTTCTTCTTCTGTGGTGGGGGGACACAGCTTTGCCTCCATTACAGTTCAGTGTCTTGCTCATGGTCAGTTGAAATCACTGACCGAGAACCACATTTTCAAATCTCATCTGTTTCTTTATTGTCAGGGTTTTAAACCAAACCAATTCACAAGGTGATTCATTTCCTTTATTGAACAACATACCCACACATGAAGTACTTCTATAACAGTGAGTAAAGTACAGATGTCCAGCCCAGTACAGTGAGTTACGGTAACAGTAACAACAAGTGTTACAGCACCATCTATTGGCTAAAAGAGGAACATCTTCTGGTATTGTGACTGAAACGTTTTTTTTCTTGACATTATACTTATCTCTGTTAAAATGTATACTATACTATACCATACTATACTAGGTCAACAATTTCCGGTAGCTAGCAGTTACAGAAGATGAAATACGTTCCACTGTCGTGTGCATAGCCAATAGCAGTTTGCTATTTAACGTTATGTTATGTTTTGAGTTATATCAAAGTTTCAAAACGGAAAACAAGTTTTGAAAAAAACGTTTTGAGAGATTAAGAGAATATTTTTGAAAAAAGTTTTTTAGAAAACTAGAAACCTTTTTTGTTGTGTAAAAAAAAAGGTTTTAAATGTTCAAAAAAAAAAAATATTTGAAGCTCTGAGCAAAATCTGGGTTCAAAGACACAAATCTAGGAGTTAGGTTATCTTCCCAAAATGACGATTAACGATGTACATGGGATTCTGTGTTGCTGCCCTTCAAGAAATAGAGAAAAGGGGTTCAAATTGTAGTCTCGAGCTACATCGACAATGATGAATGTAAGGTTCAGGCTATCTAACTCACAAAGTAAAAGTAGTTCACTAGTTATCCATCTAAAGGATTTGAGCAGTAACATTAGCTAGGCTAGTTTGTTAACGATTTTTAGCTACATTGTAATGTACTCAGTTATCTGATTGTCAGCTTGCTTGCTAGTTGTTCATGTTAACTGATAAATAATTGGTCTGTCATATTTGTTCTCTATGGATAGTATAACATGTTTTTCTCAGTTTCTAACAAAACTGTCTTGATATTAAAAGTCACGTTTCTAACTTCACCGGAAGTGCTCGTGTGCATAGCCAATATACCGGTTAGCTATTTATGTTATGAAACTACAGGAATGATTGTAGGCGTAAAACGATTTGAGCAATGCAAGTGGAAAAGGTTGGGAAAGGTTACTGTCTACATGGCATAGCATATAATACATAAAAGGGGTCCATTGGACATAAGTCGTGTCGTTTGTGAGTGTTGACATCCAGGATCTTCTAGCCAGCTTGGGGCGGTTTTGGCAGGGGCGAACCGGGCAGGCGCCCGGGGTGGCATGAAGAGAGGGGCGGAATTTTCCGGCATTTCTGTGTTTGGCGCCCTCTGCTGGCATAAAAAGTATTGCGTTTGTGTGTTTTCGCAATTGTATTGCATTGTAACGGCATTGTCGTGCCGTTTACTGGGTTGGGGGGGCGGCAGGGATAAACTTAGCCCAGTATACGGCAA
This sequence comes from Thaleichthys pacificus, assembly GCA_023658055.1. Classification (NCBI taxonomy): domain Eukaryota; kingdom Metazoa; phylum Chordata; class Actinopteri; order Osmeriformes; family Osmeridae; genus Thaleichthys; species Thaleichthys pacificus. The sequence continues at coordinate 3,484,212 of CM042868.1, read as the reverse complement.
GACAATGCCGTTACAATGCAATTGCCCGGGGCGCCAAATGGACTGCCACCATTTAATTGGTGGAGGTCTCCTGCAGTCATCACTTCTACACTACCTCGGTCCCCACTTATCCTCACCCTTGCCAAGGGGTGCAGATGGAATTTTGAACTTTTGACCAAGCTGTCAGGAAATGATTCCAACTGAATTAGCTAGTTGTTTTGTGTAATAATGTATATACATATAACTACTGAAGCTGCAATAAACATTAGTATGTCAATCACGCACCAAAACTTGATGCCCTCTGCAAATGTTTTATTTAAACATTTGATCTCAGCAGGATGTAAATGATTACAGATATAACTATGCTAAAAATGACTAAATGTAAACAACAAGGTGTATGAAAACGGAAGCATAAACACTTAAACAACAGATTTACATGAATAAAAATAAGTATAGCCTACATAGCATGAAATGTGAAATGAAATTTACACTTCAAATTAAATATTCGGAATTCCCTCTGCAAGTATGACTTTTCATAGTAATTTCTTACCAATAATAAACAAAATTGATTAAAAAAAAAAAAGAATTCCCTCTGCAGCCAAACAAATGTACCCTCTAGAAGCAGACTTAATAGGTCACAAAAACATCTCTCCTCCTTTAATTTCCCTGATATTGCTGGGAAATATCTTGTCCCCCCCGTCCCCAGTGCAATCTGCGTGCATGCCCTTGACCTCTCCCCTCCCTGCACCCCTCATCCCTAACCTCCAAGGTCTCTCCCCTCCCTGCACCCCTCCCCTCATCCCTAACCTGGTCTCACCCCTGTTTTGACGCCTAACATCTAACATTCCTGCTCTCACCCCTTCACTCCACCATAACCTATCTTGACCTCAGAAACGGTCTGTGTAGAGTTGAAGAAGGGTGGGAATATCTACGAAGGTTTATGGTGCCAAATGAAGTTGTGTCCTTGGGCAAGGCACGTCATCCTACTTGCCTCGGGGGGAATGTCCCTGTACTTACTGTAAGTCACTCTGGATAAGAGCGTCTGCTAAATGTAAGTGTTAGACTTGACCTGGGGCTTTGGTTTCATTGTACATTAAACACTTATTGAAAATGGCAAATCTGTCCCTCCCAATTATTTACAATTAAATTATATTTAACGGCCACATCCTCAATTGAAAAAAACTGTCCAACCAACATTTGAAAACAAACTGACGCCCGTGGAATTGACTCAGTGTTCATTTAGATGTATTTACATCTACATGCTCTTATGTTTCTTCCCATTGACACTTATTTGCTTTTCACAATGTATGCTTCATGTTTTGTCTACCCGCAATGTTTTTGGGGCTATATCGTTGTTTATGAGTTTGGTGAGTGTGTGCATTTCACAAGATGGGGCTAGTACGTGTAACCACAGTACGCTTCAGGCATGTAAGACTTTAGTAGTCTGAGTTAGCAGGGGGTGCATTTCATGGCAAGAAGGAATACAACAAGCCTGTCGTGAAATGCACCCCCCTCTATTGTCTGTTCTGTATATCCCAGCATCAAATGATTCTTACTGTACACTGAGGGGACTAATATGAGTAACCAGAGTAAGTTTCAGGCATGTAACATTTTCCTAGTCAGAATTAGCAGTGGGTGCATAGCATTTACATCAAATGGAAAACAAGGCCTGCCATGAAATGCTCTCCCCCCGCATAGGTTTCTTCCCTTCTACCCCAGCAGAATGTACATTTAATAGCATACATTTAATACCAATACATGTGTATGTATAGGATGGACAGGTCTGAAAACAGAATAGGCCATGGTAGGTGGGGGATTATTATGTTTTATTTTGACATTTATTGCATTTATTTCATTGACAATTAGAATAAGGCTCAATTGTTACCTTTACTTTTCCCTCAGAATATCAGAATCAAAAATGGTTTTAATCGCCATGAAAGTTTGCACAGACAAGGAATTTACTTTGGCAGGAAGGTGCATACATTAAACATATAGGCAGGGGCGTCGTTAGACCCTTTTTACTGGGGCACGTGCCCCAGTATAAATCTGCTGTGCCCCAGTAAAATCAAAAGTTTGAGTTTTAACAATTTACTTTATTAGTCAGTGCATTCATTTAGATTGATAATCCCGGAAAAAATAAACGCAGTATCCCAATCAACGCTTGTAAAAGTGTTAAAAGTGTAAAAACCGAAAACACAAACCGATGCACGCAGAATTCCATGTCAGAGCGCTCTTCTGAGCTTGCCAAATAGCCACTGCAGCATGCACACAGAAGTCCAGGTGTCGGACTCGGCACACAAGTCAGAATTGAGGTAGGCTAAGAAAACATTACAAAACTAAAGATAGTTTCTAAATGATAGGCCTACCGATCATCTTATTTTGACAAAAAAAAATGTACATGACGCGCTCAAATGAATGAAAAAAAGGATATGAATTGAAGTGCCTGTGCCCCAGTAGAGTTTTATGTCTAACAACGCCTCTGCATATAGGAATCTTAAAACTTAAATATGTGGTCTAACTATACGAAAGGAACAAAGTCTAGCTAATACTAAGGGGATTTAGAATACAAATAAAATATAATATATCAAACTTCAAGTGAGTTTGAGAGCAACCTTAAGGTTTCCGTAAAAAGTCACATGACAAATGGCTAGTACAGCCACACAGCCCAGGTCCAGATACATATACAAATCTGACCTCAGGAAGGGGTGAGGCCAGTCTCAGGCGATGTGGCCAAAGCTGTAGCCGAAGCGGTTGTAAGGAGCTACGTAGATGTAGCAGCTAGCCTTGATGTTCCTGAAGGAGTTGCAGCTGAAGTCCGCCACCAGCTTCTTCTGCCCCGACCTGTACGGCGTCACGGGCACCTGCACGCGGACACGGCGACCTGGGAGCAACAAGGCCAGCCTGGGGAGACAAACACACTCAGACCTTGTTGCAGTTCATCCCCTGACCTCTGACCTGCGCACCTCTGGAGGTCTGAGTTGCATGGATCTGATATGGGTGGAGGGATTCTTTCTGAGAGTTCTTAGCAGAGTGCTTCCATCTGAGGCCTGTGTGTGTCTGTGTGTGACAGCGTGAGTCTGATTGTGTGTGTAAGAGTGTGGGTGTGAGTTTATGTTGAGTGCATGCGAGAGTGTGTGTGAGTGTGTGTGTGTAAGAGAGTGTGTATGTGAGAGTGAGTGTGTGTGTGAGTGTGTGTGTGTGTAAAAAAGCTGGTTGGTGTGTGTGAGAGTGAGTGTGTGTCTGTGTGTAAGAGTGTATGTGTGAGAGAGAGGGGTGGGACCTCTGACCTGGCCTCCACAGAGCTCTGCAGAACTCCGCTGCCTGTCACCGTGATGGTGCAGTTTCTCAGAGCTTCATCCAGGGGGTTCATGAACACCACCTCTGCCATCAGGTCACGGTACTGCTGTGCTGGGCCCATGCACTGCAACACACACACACACACACACACAGGGTCAACAAAATTATCCTCAAGACATAGACACATACATACACATAAACAGACAGACATGCAGACAGACAGACAGACATATACACAGACAGACAATGCGGTCAGACAGATGGGCAGACAGTCAGGCAGAAAGAAAGACAGGCACGCAGACAGATGGACAGACATGCAGTCAGACAGACAGGAGGAGAGAGACCCACAGTGATGGTGAAGGCAGGGTCTCTCGGTACGATTTTCATCTCCGTCAGATAAAAGTTCTTTGGGTTCTTCTGGTCCGTAGCCACGGGGGTGGGTCCTTTGGTGGGTGCAGGGGTGGGTCCTGTGGTGGGTCCTTTAGTGGGTGCGGGGGTGGGTCCTTTGGTAGGTGCAGGGGTGGGTCCTGTGGTGGGTCCTTTGGTGGGTGCGGGGGTGGGTCCTGTGGTGGGTCCTTTAGTGGGTGCGGGGGTGGGTCCTTTGGTGGGTGCGGGGGTGGGTCCTTTGGTGGGTGCGGGGGTGGGTCCTTTGGTAGGTGCAGGGGTGGGTCCTGTGGTGGGTCCTTTGGTGGGTGCGGGGGTGGGTCCTGTGGTGGGTCCTTTGGTGGGTGCGGGGGTGGGTCCTGTGGTGGGTCCTTTGGTGGGTGCGGGGGTGGGTCCTGTGGTGGGTCCTTTGGTGGGTGCGGGGGTGGGTCCTTTGGTGGGTCCTTTGGTGGGTGCGGGGGTGGGTCCTGTGGTGGGTCCTTTGGTGGGTGCGGGGGTGGGTCCTGTGGTGGGTCCTTTGGTGGGTGCGGGGGTGGGTCCTGTGGTGGGTGCGGGGGTAGGTCCTTTGGTGGGTGCGGGGGTGGGTCCTGTGGTGGGTGCGGGGGTGGGTCCGGTAGTGGGTGCGGGGGTGGGTCCTTTGGTGGGTGCGGGGGTGGGTCCGGTGGTGGGTCCGTTGGTGGGTGCGGGAGTGGGTCCTGTGGTAGGTGCGGGGGTGGGTGTGCGGGGGTGGGTTCTGTGGTCGGTGCGGGGGTGGGTTCTGTGGTGGGTCCGGTGGTGGGTGCGGGGGTGGGTTCTGTGGAGGGTGCGGGGGTGGGTTCTGTGGTGGGTGCGGGGGTGGGTGTGGGGGTGGGTGCGGGGGTGGGTGCGGGGGTAGGTTCTGTGGTCGGTGCGGGGGTAGGTTCTGTGGTGGGTGCGGGGGTGGGTGCGGGGGTGGGTGCGGGGGTGGGTGCGGGGGTGGGTGCGGGGATGGGTTCTGTGGTGGGTCCGGTGGTGGGTGCGGGGGTGGGTTCTGTGGTCGGTGCGGGGGTGGGTTCTGTGGTGGGTGCGGGGGTGGGTGTGGGGGTGGGTGCGGGGGTGGGTGCGGGGGTAGGTTCTGTGGTGGGTGCGGGGGTGGGTGCGGGGATGGGTTCTGTGGTGGGTCCGGTGGTGGGTGCGGGGGTGGGTTCTGTGGTCGGTGCGGGGGTGGGTTCTGTGGTGGGTGCGGGGGTGGGTGTGGGGGTGGGTGCGGGTTCTGTGGTGGGTGCGGGGGTGGGTTCTGTGGTCGGTGCGGGGGTGGGTTCTATGGTGGGTTTCTGTGGTGGGTCCTGTGGTGGGTGCGGGGGTGGGTTCTGTGGTAGGTGTGGAGGTGGGTGCGGGGGTGGGTTCTGTGGTCGGTGCGGGGGTGGGTTCTATGGTGGGTTCTGTGGTGGGTGCGGGGGTGGGTTCTGTGGTCGGTGCGGGGGTGGGTGCGGGGGTGGGTGCGGGGATGGGTTCTGTGGTGGGTCCGGTGGTGGGTGCGGGGGTGGGTTCTGTGGTCGGTGCGGGAGTGGGTGCGGGGGTGGGTGCGGGGATGGGTTCTGTGGTGGGTCCGGAGGTGGGTGCAGGGGTGGGTTCTGTGGTGGGTGCGGGGGTGGGTTCTGTGGTCGGTGCGGGGGTGGGTTCTATGGTGGGTTCTGTGGTGGGTGCGGGGGTGGGTTCTGTGGTCGGTGCGGGGGTGGGTGCGGGGGTGGGTGCGGGGATGGGTTCTGTGGTGGGTCCGGAGGTGGGTGCGGGGGTGGGTTCTGTGGTCGGTGCGGGAGTGGGTGCGGGGGTGGGTGCGGGGATGGGTTCTGTGGTGGGTCCGGTGGTGGGTGCGGGGGTGGGTTCTGTGGTCGGTGCGGGGGTGGGTTCTGTGGTGGGTGCGGGGGTGGGTGTGGGGGTGGGGTGCGGGGGTGGGTTCTGTGGTGGGTGCGGGGGTGGGTTCTGTGGTCGGTGCGGGGGTGGGTTCTATGGTGGGTTCTGTGGTGGGTCCTGTGGTGGGTGCGGGGGTGGGTTCTGTGGTAGGTGTGGGGGTGGGTTCTATGGTGGGTTCTGTGGTGGGTGCGGGGGTGGGTTCTGTGGTCGGTGCGGGGGTGGGTTCTGTGGTGGGTGCGGGGGTGGGTGTGGGGGTGGGTGCGGGGGTGGGTTCTGTGGTGGGTGCGGGGGTGGGTTCTATGGTCGGTGCGGGGGTGGGTTCTATGGTGGGTTCTGTGGTGGGTCCTGTGGTGGGTGCGGGGGTGGGTTCTGTGGTAGGTGTGGGGGTGGGTTCTATGGTGGGTTCTGTGGTGGGTGCGGGGGTGGGTTCTGTGGTCGGTGCGGGGGTGGGTTCTGTGGTGGGTGCGGGGGTGGGTGTGGGGGTGGGTGCGGGGGTGGGTTCTGTGGTGGGTGCGGGGGTGGGTTCTGTGGTCGGTGCGGGGGTGGGTTCTATGGTGGGTTCTGTGGTGGGTCCTGTGGTGGGTGCGGGGGTGGGTTCTGTGGTAGGTGTGGGGGTGGGTGCGGGGGTGGGTTCTGTGGTGGGTGCGGGGGTGGGTTCTGTGGTCGGTGCGGGGGTGGGTTCTGTGGTGGGTGCGGGGGTGGGTGTGGGGGTGGGTGCGGGTTCTGTGGTGGGTGCGGGGGTGGGTTCTGTGGTCGGTGCGGGGGTGGGTTCTATGGTGGGTTCTGTGGTTGGTCCTGTGGTGGGTGCGGGGGTGGGTTCTGTGGTCGGTGCGGGGGTGGGTGTGGGAATGGGTTCTGTGGTGGGTGCGGGGGTGGGTTCTGTGGTGGGTGCGGGGGTGGGTTCTGTGGTCGGTGCGGGGGTGGGTTCTATGGTGGGTTCTGTGGTGGGGTGCGGGGGGTGGGTTCTGTGGTCGGTGCGGGGGTGGGTGCGGGAATGGGTTCTGTGGTGGGTCCGGAGGTGGGTGCGGGGGTGGGTTCTGTGGTGGGTGCGGGGGTGGGTTCTGTGGTGGGTGCGGGGGTGGGTTCTATGGTGGGTTCTGTGGTGGGTGCGGGGGTGGGTGCGGGAATGGGTTCTGTGGTGGGTCCGGAGGTGGGTGCGGGGGTGGGTTCTGTGGTAGGTGTGGGGGTGGGTGCGGGGGTGGGTTCTGTGGTGGGTGCGGGGGTGGGTTCTGTGGTCGGTGCGGGGGTGGGTTCTATGGTGGGTTCTGTGGTGGGTCCTGTAGTGGGTGCGGGGTGGGTTCTGTGGTAGGTGTGGGGGTGGGTGCGGGGGTGGGTTCTGTGGTGGGTGCGGGGGTGGGTTCTGTGGTTGGTGCGGGGGTGGGTGCGGAAATGGGTTCTGTGGTGGGTCCGGAGGTGGGTGCGGGGGTGGGTTTCTGTGGTGGGGTGCGGGGGTGGGTTCTGTGGTCGGTGCGGGGTGGGTTCTATGGTGGGTTCTGTGGTGGGTGCGGGGGTGGGTTCTGTGGTCGGTGCGGGGGTGGGTTCTGTGGTAGGTGTGGGGGTGGGTGCGGGGGTGGGTTCTGGCGTGGGTGCGGGGGTGGGTTCTGTGGTCGGTGCGGGGGTGGGTTCTATGGTGGGTTCTGTGGTGGGTCCTGTGGTGGGTGCGGGGGTGGTTCTGTGGTCGGTGCGGGGGTGGGTTCTGTGGTGGGTGCGGGGGTGGGTTCTGTAGTGGGTGCGGGGGTGGGTTCTGTGGTCGGTGCGGGGGTGGGTTCTATGGTGGGTTCTGTGGTGGGTGCGGGGGTGGGTTCTGTGGTGGGTGCGGGGGTGGGTTCTGTGGTCGGTGCGGGGTGGGTTCTATGGTGGGTTCTGTGGTGGGTGCGGGGGTGGGTTCTGTGGTTGGTGCGGGGGGTGGGTGCGGGAATGGGTTCTGTGGTGGGTGCGGGGGTGGGTTCTGTGGTCGTGCGGGGGTGGGTTCTGTGGTGGGTGCGGGGGTGGGTTCTGTGGTCGGTGCGGGGGTGGGTTCTGTGGTCGGTGCGGGGGTGGGTGCGGGAATGGGTTCTGTGGTGGGTGCGGGGGTGGGTGCGGGAATGGGTTCTGTGGTGGGTGCGGGGGTGGGTTCTGTGGTGGGTGCGGGGGTGGGTGCGGGGAATGGGTTCTGTGGTGGGTGCGGGGTGGGTTCTGTGGTCGGTGCGGGGGTGGGTGCGGGAATGGGTTCTGTGGTGGGGTGCGGGAATGGGTTCTGTGGTGGGTGCGGGGGTGGGTGCGGGAATGGGTTCTGTGGTGGGTGCGGGGGTGGGTTCTGTGGTCGGTGCGGGGGTGGGTGCGGGAATGGGTTCTGTGGTGGGTGCGGGGGTGGGTTCTGTGGTGGGTGCGGGGGTGGGTTCTGTGGTCGGTGCGGGGGTGGGTTCTATGGTGGGTTCTGTGGTGGGTGCGGGGGTGGGTTTCTGTGGTTGGTGCGGGGGTGGGTGCGGGAATGGGTTCTGTGGTGGGTGCGGGGGTGGGGTGCGGGGGTGGGTTCTGTGGTCGGTGCGGGGGTGGGTTCTGTGGTGGGTGCGGGGGTGGGTTCTGTGGTCGGTGCGGGGGTGGGGTTCTGTGGTCGGTGCGGGGGTGGGTGCGGGAATGGGTTCTGTGGTCGGTGCGGGGGTGGGTGCGGGAATGGGTTCTGTGGTGGGTGCGGGGGTGGGTTCTGTGGTCGGTGCGGGGGTGGGTGCGGGGGTGGGTTCTGTGGTCGGTGCGGGGGTGGGTTCTGTGGTCGGTGCGGGGGTGGGTTCTATGGTGGGTTCTGTGGTGGGTGCGGGGGTGGGTTCTGTGGTCGGTGCGGGAGTGGGTGCGGGATGGGTTCTGTGGTGGGTCCGGTGGTGGGTGCGGGGGTGGGTTCTGTGGTCGGTGCGGGAGTGGGTTCTGTGGTGGGTGTGGGGGTGGGTGCGGGGGTGGGTTCTGTGGTGGGTGCGGGGGTGGGTTCTGTGGTCGGTGCGGGGGTGGGTTCTATGGTGGGTTCTGTGGTGGGTGCGGGGGTGGGTGCGGGAATGGGTTCTGTGGTCGGTGCGGGGGTGGGTGCGGGAATGGGTTCTGTGGTGGGTGCGGGGGTGGGTTCTGTGGTCGGTGCGGGGGTGGGTGCGGGAATGGGTTCTGTGGTGGGTGCGGGGGTGGGTGCGGGGGTGGGTTCTGTGGTCGGTGCGGGGGTGGGGTTCTATGGTGGGTTCTGTGGTGGGGTGCGGGGGTGGGTTCTGTGGTCGGTGCGGGGGTGGGTTCTATGGTGGGTTCTGTGGTCGGTGCGGGGGTGGGTGCGGGAATGGGTTCTGTGGTGGGTGCGGGGGTGGGTTCTGTGGTCGGTGCGGGGGTGGGTGCGGGAATGGGTTCTGTGGTGGGTGCGGGGGTGGGTGCGGGGGTGGGTTCTGTGGTCGGTGCGGGGGTGGGTTCTATGGTGGGTTCTGTGGTGGGTGCGGGGGTGGGTTCTGTGGTCGGTGCGGGGGTGGGTTCTGTGGTCGGTGCGGGGGTGGGTTCTATGGTGGGTTCTGTGGTGGGTGCGGGGGTGGGTTCTGTGGTCGGTGCGGGAGTGGGTGCGGGGAATGGGTTCTGTGGTGGGTCCGGTGGTGGTGCGGGGGTGGGTTCTGTGGTCGGGTGCGGGAGTGGGTTCTGTGGTGGGTGTGGGGGTGGGTGCGGGGGTGGGTTCTGTGGTGGGTGCGGGGGTGGGTTCTGTGGTCGGTGCGGGGGTGGGTTCTATGGTGGGTTCTGTGGTGGGTGCGGGGGTGGGTTCTGTGGTTGGTGCGGGGGTGGGTTCTGTGGTGGGTGCGGGGGTGGGTTCTGTGGTCGGTGCGGGGGTGGGTTCTGTGGTCGGTGCGGGGGTGGGTTCTGTGGTGGGTGCGGGGGTGGGTTCTGTGGTCGGTGCGGGGGTGGGTTCTATGGTGGGTTTCTGTGGTGGGTGCGGGGTGGGTTCTGTGGTCGGTGCGGGGGTGGGTTCTATGGTGGGTTCTGTGGTGGGTCCTGTGGTGGGTGCGGGGTGGGTTCTGTGGTGGGTGCGGGGGTGGGTTCTGTGCCTGGAGGACGGACACACAAGAGAACAGGTGAGACATGACACACACGGTGTCTGCATGTGTGTGTCTGTGCTGAACCTGTTTATCAAGCAGCTTGACCAGGTCAACTGGATCAATCTGATGAGACCACTGAGAGGCCTCTTAGATCCCTGTTAAACTGGCAGTTACCCTTGTTGCAACAGCTGTTACAGTTAAACTAGCTGTTACTGTTGAACTAGCAGTTACTGTTTCTAGCTCTCAATGTGTGTAAACTAAAAGGCTGTCAGGAGTGAAGCTCCAAACCCTCTGTGTCTCACTGCAGCCATCCAGTCAACCAGCCAGCCAGCTAGCCGACCAGCCTGCCAGGCAGCCAGCCAGTCAGGATGCCAGCCGCCAGCCAACCAGCCAGCCAGCCAACCAAGCAGCCAGTCAGGCAGCCAGCCAGCCAGTGATCTGGACAGGACAGCCACTGACTAGGCGTGGAAAATATAATTGTTTCAATTAGAATACAGGATATAGGTTCAAGTTTAACCTGTTTTCTGGATATAATAAGCTAAATGATTACTCACAGCCATGGGGACTTAGATCAATGTATGTAAAAAACAGTTCAGAGATCTTATTAGAAAAATACTACAACAGTATACCAAACTATACAGTGTAAATTATGGCTGTATACTAACCAGTGCTGAATTGCACGGTAAAATATCCTAGCATATCCTAACTAGTACTGAACCAGTGTTTCTTCTATGTTGATTTTAGCCGTTGCGGCCACGGTATCAGAAATTGGGCTGTACAAAATTGTAGGCCGTCTATCAGCAGTGAATGTTAGAGGCATGTCGGAGAATAGCACGGACACACGCTTCATACCGCAGTTGAGATTGCGTGTGTGCGTCCTTGAGAACTGTAAATCGTATAACTTATGTTGTCCATTCATTTAAGCCTGTTATTGTATTAGTCTATTATTGTTATTATTTGCTACAGAATGCTTAGCCTATCAAGATCAAATGAAGCAAGACAGTGTACATGCTTCAGAGTGGCCAACCTTAATCGATAGGCTAGGCTACTGACCATTTACAATAAGTTGTTACGTCAAAGCATTTATGCCATTTAGAACATACTTTTTGAGTGTAAGGTGTCTTTAAGTAGCCTAACTTTATTGCTTTAGGGGAAATAGGACGAAAATATGTGCAATATTACATTAGCTATTAGACTATTACATTAACCTGCTCCGAAATATAAGGGTAGGGTTAGAAATGTGTTCCGGGGGGGTATTGTCTTTTCCTGTACTAAACTACAGAAGCTCTTTATTCTAACCAGTACTGTACTCCAGTATAAATTCTACCTAGTGCTAAACTACAAAACCTAAACTCATTCAAACTAGTATGGAAACTATGTTGACTCCTACTGTAAGCAACCTCTCAATCCACAAGAATCTACAGAGCTGACTTACCCAGATCCATGTCAGAAGTCTCAAAGCTGCGTGCGTCTTCACAGGGTCAGAAGTCTCAAAGCTGCGTGCCTCTTCACAGGGTCAGAAGTCTCAAAGCTGCGTGCCTCTTCACAGGGTCAGAAGTCTCAAAGCTGCGTGCCTCTTCACAGGGTCAGAAGTCTCAAAGCTGCGTGCCTCTTCACAGGGTCAGAAGTCTCAAAGCTGCGTGTGTCTTCACAGGAGGACAGTAGGCTGGTCTGGCTGCTCTCTCTCCAGCTGCAGGGAATTAGCAGAGGTGAAGGAGTCTCCGGCTCTTAAACACTTCGTAGAGAGGCAGTTTGGTGAGAGAGGGATGGTCACTGAGTCAACCGTTCACACTCCCTCAGGAGTCAGGGAGCCTCCTTTATTGAACAACATATTATAATACTTCTATAACAGTGAGTACCATAGGCGTAAATTTAGGGTGGGACGGTAGGGACATGTCCCCAACAATGTTTAGGAAACATGTAATTGTCCCCATCAATAAATGCGAGTCTAAACATGTTTTTTTCATTCTTTTTTTTGCAAAATTTTCTGCTGCACAATTGGTTAACTCTCTCATGGTCAGCGTTACTCCTGATTGGCAGGAGAGCGCTGATCACAATGTGTAGGTACCAGCCTTCGAGACTGTGAGAAGAGATTTAATGATTGGCTTTTTGGCTGGCTACTCCTCAAAAACGATAAAATCGAAGTATCTTACACTCCTGTATATTATTGTTGAAATTAATTGTCATACCAAACAGCTTATTTCAATGTTTTTTAGATGCTAACACAAAAACGAATTACTGATATAAGGTCCTTCTACACAAAAAGACAATGTGTTGTAGTATGTCTAGCAACAGGCAGGAGCATCGATAGCAAAAAGAATGGTAAAACTGTGTCCCCACCAATGGGGCGCCCTTGGCGGCAGCCAGAAGTCCTCGGGCGGAGGAGGTGGTGGCCAGACCTCAGTTGACCTGGCACTGGGCGGCACAACCTCGGGGCGAGGCAGGGGCTCAGGGCAGGACCGAGGCAGGGGCACAGGGAAGGACCGGGGCTGGGGCACAGGGCAGGAACGAGGCAGGTGCCCGCGCTCCCATGCGCCCCCTTGCCCGCGCTCCCATGCGCCCGCGCTCCCATGCGCCCCCTTGCCCGCGCTCCCATGCGCCCCCTTGCCCGCGCTCCCATGCGCCCGCGCTCCCATGTGCCCCCTTGCCCGCGCTCCCATGCGCCCCCTTGCCCGCGCTCCCATGCGCCATAGTGCAGGCTGAGGAAGCGGGGGGGGGGGGGGGGGCTGTGTGCCGGGCAGTGTCCCTACCAAAGCTGAGACCAAACCTACGCCCTTGTGGACAGCCACTGCCTAGGCGTGGAAAATATAATTGTTTCTATTAGAATACAGGAGACAGGTTCAAGTTCAACCTGTTTTATGGATATAATAAGCTAAATGATTACTCACAGCCATGGGAACTTGGATCAATCAGTGGAAAAAACAGTTCAGAGATCTTATTAGAAAAAAACTACAACAGTATACCGAACTATACAGTGTAAATTATGGCTGTATACTAACCAGTGTTGAATTGCACAGTAAAATATTCTAGCATATCCTAACTAGTACTGAACTATAGACTACTTAACTGTTTCCTAACTAGCACTGTACTGCAGGTGTTGTTTTATAAAAACTCTACAACAAGTGGTTAGGGTTAGTATTTTATTTGACCAACAAGTGGTATTTTCTGTAGGAGCCATTTGTGGTTTAGTTAGAATTTCTTTGAATTGCATGGGAGTCAGGTGGCTGAGCGGTGAGGGAGTCGGGCTAGTAATCTGAAGGTTGCCAGTTCGATTCCCGGCAGTGTCAAATGACGGTTGTGTCCTTGGGCAAGGCACTTCACCCTACTTGCCTCGGGGGGAATGTCCCTGTACTTACTGTAAGTCGCTCTGGATAAGAGCGTCTGCTAAATGACTAAATGTAAATGTAATGTACTTAACTAGCACTGTACTGCAGGTGGTGTTTTATAAAAACTCTACAACAAGTGGTTAGGGTTAGTATTTTATTTGACCAACAAGTGGTATTTTCTGTAGGAGCCATTTGTGGTTTAGTTAGAATTTCTTTGAATTGAAGGTTGAGCCTATGACCCTGCTGGCAGAACCAAGTATTGACACCTGGAATGATTGATTGGTATCGCCTCACCTGTGTTACAGTTTTTAACAATTGCTAAAACACTAAACCCCATTCTCTGAATCAAATGTTCAGTGATCTAAACCAATTTGTCAAATCAGACACTCTCTTGGCAAAACTCTAAACACATTCTCATTCACTGAACACATTTTGCACTGTGATGCACTTGCGCTGCAAAATGGTAAACACAGGCGGCAAACAGTAAACAAAACTACAACACAGTTGTCGTCTGTAAAACACAATGACTCAAAATTGTTCACACTTTTTTCTAATGGTGGTTTGGGACAATGTCAGCTTTCACCATGGTGTCCGTATCATACCTGTCAACACTCCCGTTTTCTCCGGGAGTCTAGGCACGGTCGAACCGGGCAGGCGCGGCATTTTCCTGCATTTTTGTGTTTAGCGCCCTCTACTGACATAGAAAAAGTATTGCGTTTGTGTGTTTTCGCAATTGTATTGCATTGTAACGGCATTGTCGTGCCGTTTACTGGGTTGGGGGGTCGGCAGGGATAAACTTAGCCCAGTAAATCACGACAATGCCGTTACAATGCAATTGCGCGGGGCGCCAAATGTGCTAGGACCGCCACTGCTGATGGTGGAGGTCTCCTGCAGTCATCACTTCTACACTACACCACTTCTCCTTACTCCTAACCTCACCCTTGCCCTCTCCCCTCCCTGCACCCCTCCCCTCATCCATAACCTCCCAGGTCTCACCCCTGCCTTGATGCCTAACATCTAACATTCCTGCTCTCACCCCTTCACTCCACCATAACCATCTTGACCTCAGAAACGGTCTGTGTAGAGTTGAAGAGGGGTGGAAATGTCTACAAAGGTTTTATGGAACAGAACTCGATAACATGTAATTAGGGAAGCTCTTATCAGCTGCGCCTCCCATTTTTGATGTTGGTGAGAGATCGAAAAAGATGTTCAGTACATGGCCACGGGACCATAACAAGAATCACTTATGGCCACAACTGACACATTCAACAGGAAGCAGAGATCAAGATCTCCCAGTTCCATGTAATTGAAGTGTTAGACTTGACCTTATCCTAACACCTGGGGCGTAGGTTTCAATGTAGATTAAACCCTTATTGAAAACGGCAAATCTGTGCCTCACAATTATTTACAATTAAATTATATTTAATGTCAATGAATAACGTAAATTTAAAAAAAACTGTCCAACCAAAATTTGAAAACAAACTGACGCCCGTGGAATTGAGTGTTCATTTAGATGTATTTACATCTACATGCTCTTATGTTTCTTCCCATTGACACTTATTTGCTTTTCACAATGTATGTTTCATGTTTTGGCTACCCGCAATGTTTTTGGGGCTATCTTGTTGTTTATGAGTTTGGTGAGTGTGTGCATTTCACAAAATGGGGCTAGTACGTGTAACCACAGTACGCTTCAGGCATGTAAGACTTTACTAGTCTGAGTTAGCAGGGGGTGCATTTCGTGGCAAGAACGAATACAAGCCTGCTATGAAATGCACCCCCCTCTATTGTCTGTTCTGTATATCCCAGCATCAAATGATTCTTACTGTACACTGAGGGGACTAATATGAGTATCCAGAGTAAGTTTCAGGCATGTAACACTTTCCTAGTCAGAGTTAGCAGTGGGTGCATAGCATTTACATCAAATGGAAAACAAAGGCCTGCCATGAAATGCTCTCCCCCCGCATACGTTTCTTCCCCAGCCTTATGTACATTTAATAGCATACATTTAATACCAATACATGTGTATGTATAGGTTGGACAGGTCTGAGAACAGAATAGGCCATGGTAGGTGGGGGATTATTATGTTTTATTTTGTCATTTATTTCATTGACTTAAACAATAAGAGTAAGGCTCAATTGTTACCTTTACTTTTCCCTCAGAATATCAAACTTCAAGTGAGTTTGAGAGCAACCATAAGGTTTCCGTAAAAAGTCCCATGACAAATGGCTAGTACAGCCACACAGCCCAGGTCCAGATAAATATACAAATCTGACCTCAGGAAGGGGTGAGGCCAGTCTCAGACGATGCGGCCAAAGCTGTAGCCGAAGCGGTTATAAGGAGCTACGTCGACATTGCAGCTAGCCTTGATGTTCCTGAAGGAGTTGCAGTTGAAGTCCGCCACCAGCTTCTTCTGCCCCGACCTGTACGGCGTCACGGGCACCTGCACGCGGACACGGCGACCTGGGAGCAACAAGGCCAGCCTGGGGAGACAAACACACTCAGACCTTGTTGCAGTTCATCCCCTGACCTCTGACCTGCGCACCTCTGGAGGTCTGAGTTGCATGGATGTGATATGGGTGGAGGGATTCTTTCTGACAGTTCTTAGCAGAGTGCTTCCATCTGAGGCCTGTGTGTGTCTGTGTGTGTGACAGCGTGAGTCTGATTGTGTGTGTAAGAGTGTGGGTGTGAGTTTGTGTTGAGTGCGTGCAAGAGTGTGTGTGTAAGAAAGTGTGTATGTTTGTGTGAGAGTGAGTGAGTGTGTGTAAGAATGTGTGTGTGTGTGTGTGTAAGGGGTGGGACCTCTCACCTGGCCTCCACAGAGCTCTGCAGAACTCCGCTGCCTGTCACCGTGATGGTGCAGTCTGTCAGAGCTTCATCCAGGGGGTTCACGAACACCACCTCTGCCATCAGCTCATGGTACAGCTGTGCTGGGCCCACGCACTGCAACACACACACACACAGTGTCAACAAAGTTATCCTCAAGACCAGACACAGACATACACATAAACAGACAGACATGCAGACAGACAGACAATGCAGTCAGACAGAAAGACAGGCACGCAGACAGATGGACAGACATGCAGTCAGACAGACAGGAGGAAGAAGACCCACAGTGATGGTGAGGGCAGGGTCTTTCGGTACGATCTCCATCTCCGTCAGGTAAACGTTCTTTGGGTTCTTCTGGTCCGTAGCCAACGCCGACACCTTCATACTGTTGTTCTCCAACATGTGTTCTCCGTACACGTAGAACGGGATCAGGATGGGGACAGTTAGTTCTGGAAAACACACAAGCACGATCTAGCGTCAGTAACAGTACTACAGTCCTTCATGCAATTGAAGTGTCATCGCACTATTAGGGTGGTGACAGACACAAGGTCTTCCTATGTCAGCCTGGAGCAGAGAGGCAGATAGATAGGAAGGATTGAACAGCAGGTAGGTAGGCAGGGTTAGACAGAGGCAGTAAGTCAGAGTTATACAGAGGTCAGATGGCCAGTGTTTTACAGAGGCTGCGAGGCAGGGTTAGAGACAGAGGGACAGTGTAATACAGAGGCTGAGTTAGACCGAGGCAGTGAGGCAGGGTTATACAGAGGCAGCGAGGCAGGATGGCTCCAGTACCTTGCCCAGGGGCCAGCTGGAGCTGCTTCTCCTCCGTCTGCACCTGAGAGGCGGGGATGCCGGTGTACTTCATGGCCTGGACGTTGATGTGCAGCAGCAGGCTGCAGGGGGCGCCAGCCAGGCTCCGCACCACCAGCTTCAGCCTGATGTCGGCCCCGCTCAGGGGCTTGCCCTCCACCACGACCTTCATCTCCACGGCCCCCGGAGCCACTGGCCTGTTAGGCGTTCCATAGGTGTTTGAGTTGGTGTTTCTGGTGGTGGGTGCAAGGGTGGGTGCGGGGATTGGTGCGGGGGTGGGTCTTGTGGGTGTGGGTCCGGTGGTGGGTCCGGTGGTGGGTCCGGTGGTGGATCCGGTGGTGGGTGCAAGGGTGGGTGCAAGGGTGGGTGCGGGGGTTGGTCTTGTCGTGGGTGTTGGGGTGGCTCCGGTGGTGGCTCCGGTGGTGGGTCCGGTGGTGGGTCCGGTGGTGGGTGCGGTGGGCGTTCCTGCGGGTGTGCCGGTAGGTTTTCCAGAGGGTTTGCCGCCGCTCACAGCCCGGTTGAAAGAATCTCTCTCGTCCGTAGTGCCTGGAGGACGGACACGCAAGAGACCAGGTGAGACATGACACACACGGTGTCTGCATGCGTGTGTCTGTGCTGAACCTGTTTATCAATGTTGCAGCTGCCTGGCATGTGTGTGTGTTTTGTTTGTGTGTGTGTACTGACCCTCTCTGTATTTGTAGTTGTCAGTGATGTTCTGTCTCTTGTCGCTGCCCACGCTCTTGGTGCTGATGTTCTGTCCCACGGAGACGGCGTCGGAGTGGATCCTCTTCTTGGATCCATCCTTCGCCACCAGCCACGTCACCTGGTCGGCGTTGACCTCGGCGAACACGAAAGGGACGTCATACAGCACGTTGGTGTGGCCCAGGCGGATGGCCTTGACCGGGGTGGGGCCACAGCAGTACACGCCTGGGGGGAGGTGGAGGTGGTGGAGGAGGACGAGGAGGAGTGGGAGGAGGAAGAAGAGAAAGAGAGGGAAGAGGAGGAGGAGAAGGAAGAGAAGGAGGAGGAGGAGGAAAAGGAGAGGGAAGAGGAGGTGGAAGAGAAGGAGGTGGAGAATGAAGAGCAGGAGGAGGAGAGGCAGAAGGAAGTCAAAGTAGAGGAGGAGGGAGAAAAATATGACATTCCATCTCGTGATAAGGGCTCTAGAGTAAATGATTGTGATGCTCAGATTTTTGGACCATACCACTGCTCTTCTCCTGAGGGGTGGGGTCCAACACCTGCCAGCCATCGTACATAGAGTCATCTGACAAGTCCGGACGCTTCATCCAGGCTTCCACCCACACATGGTAGTTCCTGTGATGACAACAAACAACCACATTCTACAACACGATTCTACCACAGCTGTAATCCAGGCCTGCTGAACCCCACCGGAGTCATGCAGTAATCCAGACGTGACAGATGGACTGTCTGTACAGCACTCTTACGGGACAGATAGATGGTTGATTTACACTTGTGTGTTGTGTGTAAAAGGCCAGCAGGCCCTGTTCCCCACCAGACACTGTCGCTGCTAGCTTTCTCCAAGACTCCATAGTCTCCGTAGAACTCGTCCACTGTCAGGCTGCCATCCGTATCGTGGGCCGACTGGAAGTTGGTGACGATTCGACACGGGATCCCCAGACATCTCAACACTGGGGGGGGGAAAGAGAGAGGAGTGTGAGAAAGAAAGGGAGGAAGGGAGAAAAGAAAGGAGAGAGGGAGGGAAGGAAGGACAGAAGGAAGGAGCGAAACAGAAGAGGAAAGAGAGAGAGAAAAGGAGGGAGGGAGAGATGAAAGGAGGGAGGAGGAGGGAAGGAGTGAAAGAGGGAAGAGAGAGAGGAGGTTTTGCGAGAGAAAGCGAGAGGGAGGATGAGAGACGGTGGGGGAGATGGGGCTGTGGGGGTTTGGCTTCCCTACCTGTGCACATGACACCGGCGTACACCCAGCACTGCCCGTACTTGACAGGGTTGCAGTCAAACTTCCGCCAGCGTCGCAGGATGTCCACACTGCCGTTCCATTGGGTGGGGCTGACCCCTCCGGCAAACGAGTTTCCCCAGTTTCCCAGCACCACCCCGCGGTCATCGTTGCAGTTTATCTGATGGTCAGAGAACAGTCGGGTCACACTGGTGCCGTCACCTGAGAAGGGTTTCTGGGATGCACTAAGGATGAAGTGGTGTTGACATTTGACGTTTTTTTCTTGTAGTTGATGCTTTTATCTGAAGCGTTTGAATAAAAAGTGCACGTAGAAAGTACAGGAGAGATCAAGGAGCAGAAGGGCAAAGTTCCACAGTGTTTCATGGTCAAGGAACAGGCCTAAGTTACCATGGTGCAGGGTGCTTAATTACCATGGCGCTGACCACCCGGCCAACGTAGATGGGGTTGCAGCGGGCGGAGAAGTCTTGCGAAGCGTCCCTCAGACACTTGGGGTTGACATCCAATAGCTTCACACAGATCTCCACCATGTCCTCCTCAAACTGTAGGGTCAGGGGTCAGCACGGATGAGGAATTAGCCGGTTACTACAATTATTTGTGTTTTATTAGTCATTGTTAGTTATAATGTTGGTTATTGTGATTGTAGTTGTTATTATAATTTGAAAGGCACTTTAATGATTGATGTGACTGAGATTATAGTGTCTTATTTATTGTCAGCCACAAACCTGATGGCTGGCGGACTGTTCCTGAATAGTGACCACCAATCGGTGTGTGTATGTGTGTTTGTATTAGTGTTTGTGTGTGTGTGCATGTGTGTGTTTCTGCGTGTGTGTGTACCTGTCCTAAGTCCCAGGCCAGGCTGCTGATGTAGTTCTCCGAACCACGATAGATGATGCTCTGCTCTTTCATAACATACTCCTGCCTCTCTTCCTCCACACCTAGGTAGACCCAGTCATCTGACACACACACACACCACACACACATACACACACCACACACACATACACACACACACACCACACAGTCAGCTTCAGATGTACATTACCATGGTCTCCTGATCTCAGCTCCACAGCAGCCTGCCTCTTAGGTCAACTTCACACCGTTTTTTATGGACTGTTTATGGATCAGTCCCAGCACGTGACAGACTGTTTACGGGCTGGTTTACCTTTACACCAGGGGTTGAACAGCATCAGCAGGCTTCCCACGCTGGCCCCATTCGGTGCCCGCTCCTTGGTCTTCACAAACAGGGAGTACTGACCCACGGGGGCGTCCGCTGGAGGGGTCACGGCCAGGGTCACACTTCCTGCCAACAGCACTGTCTTCGGGTCGAGCTCCGCCCCCCACGCCGCTTTCCCCGTTTTGCTTTTGGGGAAACTGAACACTGACCGGGTGCCGAGAGATTCTGAAGCCCGGAGGCCTGGAGGGGGGGGGGGGGGGGGTTAGGTAGGTAGGGGGCAAGGGTGGAGGATAGAGGAGGGAGAGAGGGAGGGGTGGAGAAAGGGAGGAAGAAGGAAAGGAGGCATGGAGGGAGGGATCAGACACAAGATGTTGACATTGTTTGTTCAAAGTGGAGGAACCAAGTTGCAAGTATTTGACATTCTGTCCGATAACGTACCCGTCTCAGCGGTGATCAGGAGCGTGTCGGAGGCAGGGTTGAAGGGGCGGGGCAGACTGAGGGTCAACAGGAAGGACTGCCCCCTCCGCACGATCAGACGCTGCTTGCTGATGTCATTGGTCCGGTGGGCGGAGTTATTGGCCTCGCAGTGGAGGTCCACTTTACTCACAACTAGAATACAGCCCGCACCCACATAAACACAAAACAGACAGTTTACAATCAGATGGGAGCTTACACCAAAATGGGGTGCAGATCCACCAAGCCCCACCCATAAACCAAGCAGCTTTAGTCCAGTAATTTTAAGCCAAAATGGGGGTCAACCTAGGACAAATTGCAACAGAAGCAAACTCAACTGATTTTGTATCCTCAATATGTCCTGAGTAAGGAAAAAAAAAGCCCAGAAGAATCCCATTCGGGCAAACGGTGCATAATCTAATTAGGTATGTGCTAATTTGCATAAATACCACAACATATCTAAACATTGGATATACAGGTGAAAATGTCTTGTTGACATACAACAGTAAAATACTTAATGTTAAGGTCTGAATGGAACCCATTTAGGCTACCCATGAGCATTAATACAGACGCAGGAAGAAGTACTTTAAACCAGCCTTTATTAATTATTATTGCAGAGATGGGGTTAGGGGCTGGGTCGTTTCACCAATAATAGTCGTACCACAGCTCAACACACATCCAGATGTTCCCAATAAATTGTATTGATCACCAGGTATGTTTTATTGATGTAGGTTGAATAATCCATGTAGGAGAAACAAAAGGAAATCTTTCTTACCTGAGTGACATTTTAGTGACAGTTGATTGACAGTTGAGTGGACCTTGAATGAATGACTGAATCTCTGCCCCTTATGGTGACATTTGTTTGCATCTAGTCTTTTACTGTAAGATGTCAACAAGATATCATCACCTGGCTATATCCAATGTTTAGATATGTTGTGGTATTTATGCAAATTAGCGCATACCTAATTAGATTATGCACCGTTTGCCCATGTTAACAATTTAAAAAAACTTGTAATACATTCTTTGTTTTTCTTGATGTAAGTAATCAACTCAGTAACTTTCATGGTGATATCTAAAGGTTACACATTTTACCCTATTCACGTGAGAAAAAGAATTAACACGCGTAGGTATGAATAGGCCATATTTGGGTCTTTTTCGAAACTTTCCACTAATGGGATTCTTCGGGGCTTTTTTTTCTTACTCAGGACATTGAGGATTCAAAATCAGTTGAGTTTGCTTCTGTTTCAATTTGTCCTACCTTTTTTCATAAAATGACTGGACTACTTGACAGGTCAACTGGATCAATCTGACGAGACCACTGAAAGTTAGATCCCGTTAAACTGCCAGTTACCCAGTAGCGGTTAGAACCGAAACTGTATAAAAGTTTAGCCTATTCTCCTATTCTAAAATGGCCGCGGGGCAGTTAGGCTACATGACAGTAAACAAAAGCTGCAAGACACCCAATGCAACTGCCACGAGACACTTGAGTACCACTATCAACAGAACAGTAACTGTCATGTACCAGTGGAGGCGCTGTCACGTACCACTAGCTACTGTCATGTACCAGCGGAGGCACTGGCATGTACCACTAGCTACTGTCATGTACCACTAGCTACTGTCACGTACCACTAGCTCCACTGGCACTTACCACTAGGTGCCAGTAGAGGCACTGGCACGTACCACTAGCCACCGTCACGTACCACTCGCTCCACTGGCATGTACCACTAGCCACTGTCACGTACCACTCGCTCCACTGGCACGTACCACTAGCTACAGTACAGTACAGTTTCGGTTCTAACTGCCTCTCCAGTTACCCTTGTTGCGACAGCTGTTACAGATAAGATAGCTGTTACTGTTGAACTAGCAGTTACGCTAGCTGTTACTGTTGAACTAGCAGTTACAGTTAAGCTAGCTGTTACTGTTGAACTAGCAGTTACTGTTAAGATAGCTGTTACTGTCTAACTAGCAGTTACTGTTTATATCTCTCAATGTGTGTACCTACCGTATTTTCGGGACTATAAATCACTCCGGAGTATAAATCGCATCAGTGAAAAATACGTCACGAAGAGGAAAAATATATACGTCGCACTGGACTATAAATCGCATTTATTTAGAAATGCATTTCACAAAATCCAAGACCAAGAACAAACATTTAATCTGGAAAGGCAAGTTATGCAACTACACAATAGCACACAGAACAACAGGATCGGGTATTAACGTCACACATTGTTATTCAGATACACAATAGCATAAAGAACATACCTGGTAGACTGAATAGGCTAAATTAACATAACAAGCCAGCGAGTCCAACAAGCAAGTTACCGGTAAACTAGTTCACCAAGCTCCCGATCTCAAACAGCCAGCCAGGCAGGCAGGCAGGCAGGCAGGCTAAACAGTGCTGAATTGCACAGTAAAGAAATCCTAGAATATTTTAACTAGTACTGAACTATACTCAGGGGGGTCGTTTGGCCCTTTTTACTGGGGCACGTGCCCCAGTATAAATCTGCTGTGCCCCAGTAAAATCTAAAGTTTGAGTTTTAACAATTTACTTTATTAGTCAGTGCATTCATTTAGATTTATAATCACGGAAACATTTAACGCAGTATCCCAATCAACGCTTGTCAAATCAAAGCAGTTTAACCGAAAACACCAATGCCCGCAGAATTCCAAGTCAGCGCGCTCTTCTGAGCTTGCCAAATAGCCACTGCAGCACGCACACAGAAGCAGGTGTCAGACTCGGCATACAAGTCAGAATTGTGGTACTTTTCTAAATGATAGGCCTATACCGATCATCTTACTTTGACTAAAACATAAAAACATTACATGAAGCTCAAAAAACAGTATTTGAGCTCAAATAAATGCGAAAAAATTCGCATTAACTATTGATGTCTGTTTCTTAAGCGCTCTCTCATCTCCACTCACTGCTTTCAGTGGCCGATTCTCGTCAAGTCTCTCGGCCAAGTTTCGCGCGAGTTGGAGGCGTGTTCTGGCGAGTGTTATCATGGCGGAGGAAGAGTTACACGTTCCTACGAATTGCAATAAATCCAAGGTTTGGCAACACTTCGGATTTTACAAGAAAGGTGGACAATTTGACAAGACCCATGCAATTGGCAAGATATGTCGTGCTGCTATAAAGTAGGGTAGGCAGCACGGCTAATTTAGGTAGTCACCTGAAGAGGCTATGGTATTTGTGTGGAGACGTCTGCCTCCCCCTCGGATTCAGCTCCACCGGTACCCCTAGCAAAAATAGGACGCTATTCTCCGAGAAACAAATCCCTGTTGTGTACGACAAAGTAAGACGAGAGATAGCTGAGTCATTGAGAAAAACCTTAAAGTAGGTCGTATGAGTTCAATTTCGTGTGTGGTGTTATGACAGTGTTTACAGCAGCTTGTGACTGCCAGTAATAGTTTACCCTTTTTTACATTTATGCATTTAGCAGACGCTTTTATCCAAAGCGACTTCCAAGAGAGAGCTTTACAAAAGAGCATAGGTCACTGATCATAACAACGAGATAGCCCCAAACATTGCGAGCAGCCAAAACATGAAGTAGGCCTATACATTGTGAAAAACCAAATAAGTGCCATGGGGAAGAACCATAAGAGCATGCAGTTAAACAACATGAAACTCAAAAAGTGCAAGAGTGTACCTGTAAAAAAGAAGACAAACAACAGTCAACAGTAAAATATTTCACAGCGAGTACAATAATTTAAAACCGACCCAACTAACCAACAGGAGCAACAAGTCTCTCAATACGAGTCATTGTGATCCTGGAGGAAATTTAAAAAATTACATTCAAAGAACACATCCAACAGGAAAGAAGGCATGGTTTAAGGCAAGGTCTGATGTTATTTTATCTTTTGTCAGAGACTTTGTTTAATATGTGAAGTAAAACTTTCACTTGTTTAGTTAATTGATGATTTTCTGTCTGACAAAGAAATAAATCATTATGTACCATATTAAATTGCATAGCATCATATTCTTTTGCATCGCATCACATTGAATCGCATCGTGTCGAATCGCACTGCATCGCAATAGGGGTGAATCGTATCGTATCGCATTAGTAGTTGCTTTTATGTATCTTTAATGTATTGGCTCGTTGGCAGTGCATCGAGATGTGTATCGCATCGTCCTCAGTGATGGAGATGCACATCCCTAATGTTGACTCCTACTGTAAGCAACCTCTCAATCCACAGGAATCTACGGAGCTGACTTACCCAGATCCATGTCAGAAGTCTCAAAGCTGCGTGTGTCTTCACAGGGTCAGAAGTCTCAAAGCTGCGTGCCTCTTCACAGGGTCAGAAGTCTCAAAGCTGCGTGCCTCTTCACAGGGTCAGAAGTCTCAAAGCTGCGTGCCTCTTCACAGGGTCAGAAGTCTCAAAGCTGCGTGCCTCTTCACAAGTTCAGAAGTCTCAAATCTGCGTGTCTCTTCACAGGAGGACAGTAGGCTGGTCTGGCTGCTCTCTCTCCAGCTGCAGGGAATTAGCAGAGGTGAAGGAGTCTCCGGCTCTTAAACACTTCGTAGAGAGGCAGTTAGAGCGTGAGAGAGGGATGGTCACTGAGTCAACCGTTCACACTCCCTCAGGAGTCAGGGAGCCTCCTTTATTGAACAATATACCCACACATTATAATACTTCTATAACAGTGAGTAAAGTACAGATGTCCAGCCCAGTACAGTGAGTTATGGTCACATAAGTGTACAGTCATCTACAGGCTAAAAGAGTATTGTGGTATTGTGACAATGACACATTTTATTTCTTGACCTTATACTTTGTATCTCTGTTGTAATGTATACTATACTAGGTCAACAACTTCCAGTAGCTAGCAGTTATGGAAGTTGAAATATGTATCACTGTTGTGTGCATAGCCAATAGCAGTTTGCTATTTAACATGTTTTTTTATTTTTTATTATTATTTATAATTATATTTTATAATTATAATTATTATTTATTTTTTAACAAATATTTTCCCAAAAAAATGTGACATTGTAGAAAAAGTTTCAAAAGGTTGAAAAAATATTTTTGAAAAAAACTTGAGAAAACAGAAAACTTTTTTTGTTGCGTTTGTGAAAAAACGTATTGAGAAAACTAGTTCAAGTCTTTTATTGTCAGATGCACAGAACAACACAGGGTCAGACTGGGCACTGAAATTCTTAGGACAAGACAACGCAAAGAAACCTGGCATAACATAACATATAAGTACACAGAGCATAGATTGCATCTATGATAAGCTAAAATATAGTAAACCTAAATAATATACAATATTCAATACAGTATACTAAACCTTCAATACACATAATAACCTATGCTAACCTTATAAACCTATACTAACCTAAGACAAGTGAAGTACAATATTGCTGATAGTGCAACCAGTAGCTGAAAGTGACAGTGTGTAAAGTGACTAGTGAGAAGTGTATCAATGTCCATATCAATGTCCATTCAGAAGCCTGATGGCCCTTGGAAAGAAACTGTTGTCCAGTCTGCGTGTGCGCGACCGAATGCTGCGGCAACGCCTGCCAGAAGGCAACGGGGTAAAGAGACTGAAGGATGGGTGGTAAAAGTCTCTTAGAATCCTGCCAGCTTTCCTGAGGCATCGTGTGTGGTAGGTGTCCTGTAGGGCTGGGAGCTTCCTGCCTATGATGAACTCAGGGAGAGCTAACTTTCACTAGCTAGCTATCAAAAGGATTTGAGCAGTAATTAGCTAGGCTAGCTTGTTAACGATTTTTAGCTACTGAAGGACTTAAATTATTTGTGTCTATTCCAATATGTAATGATGGTATTCAATGACACAAGTCTGTGTTCTAGAAAGAGTGGTCTGGAGTCGCAGAGGTCCGATAATATCAACTTTAATGCAGCAGTTGGAAATCAACAAGTAGCTACATAGCTCTGGGGTTGTCTACGTTTTTCCTACCCGCAACAGAGTTTGGGTTGGTTCACGAAGTCCAACTGGCTATCTGTCCCTGCCCCAGCATTATACAGTGCAGTAAACCAAAAAACACAAGAAGAGGGTTGAGCTTGTTCTCCTGTGCAGCAGGGAGTTGTTCTTGCCTATACGCGTCCCACCTGCTCGGGTGCCGTCTCCACCCGGTTTCAAGGTTGTTTCTGAAAATGAAGAGATACACAAAATACAGCCTTTTCCCCACACTCTGTGGTCGAAACTCGTCTGGGTTGTTCCTCTTTCTCCGCCCGCACCCATGACTCCCCCCGCCCTGTGTGAGACACAATGTTTAAGCCTGAGCACACTACTCAGTTCATAAGACAGAACTTTAATAAGCACAATGCATAACTTTAATAAACACCAAATATTCTTTACTACATTGTAATGTACTCAGTTATCTGATTGTCAGCTTGTTTGCTAGTTGTTAATGTGAACTGATAAATAATTGGTCTGTCATATTTGTTCCCTGTGGATAGTAATGTAACATGTCTTTCTCAGTTTCTAACTGTCTGGATATTAACAGTTACGTTTCTTCACCGGAAGTGCTCGTGTGCATAGCCAATATATCTGTTTGCTATTTTACGTTATGTTAGGCTATATGAAACTATAGAAATGGCTGTAGTTGCGCAGGTTACCTCTCTTTACAATGTGTGCTTACTGTGGCGCTGATGGACAATTGCATTTTGCACTGCATTACACAATTGTATCTTGTACCATTTGTATTTTTTGTAATATTTGTATTTTTATATTGTAAATTACGGTAACTTTATATTTAAATTTATATTTCATTGTATATTTTATTTAAATTCTAAATCCACTTTGTATTGATAGTTTACGTACCCTTAGTAATGTTAGACCTCATATTTACATTTTTAAGATTCCAGTATGTATCAAATCAAATCTGCCAAAGCAAATTCGTTGTCTGTGCAAACTTTCATGGCGATTAAAACCCATTCTGATTCTGATTTGTCTTCTTTGATCGCTCAAGTAAATTTAGCAGTGAAAGCGAACTGTTTGGCTCCCGTGGTGTTGTCAAACATGTATGATAAGCGCAAATTAAGTGAACGGATGTGTTGGGGGGGGGGGGCGTAAACATATTTCCTCACTCCTAACCTCCCTCCCGCCCTCTCTCCTCCCTGCACCCCTTCCCTCATCCCTAACCTCCCAGGTCTCACCCCTGTTTTGACGCCTAACATCTAACATTCCTGCTCTCACCCCTTCACTCCACCATAACCTATCTTGACCTCAGAACGGTTTGTGTAGAGTTGAACTGGGGTCGAAATGTCTACAAAGGTTTATGGAACACAACTCGATAACATGTAATTAGGGAAGCTCTTACTCAGCTGCTCCTCCCATTTTTGATGTCGGTGAGAGATCAAAAAATGTGTTCAGTACATGGCCACGGGACCATAACAACAATCACTTATGGCCACAACTGACACATTCAACAGGAAGCGGAGATCATGTAATTGAAGTGTTAGACTTGGTTTCATTGTACATTAAACACTTATTGAAAACGGCAACTCTGTCTCTCACAGTTATTTACAATTAAATTATATTTAACGGCCGCATCCTCAATTAAAAAAAACTGTCCAACCAACATTTAAAAACAAACCTACACCCCTGGAATTGACTCAGTGTTCCTCACTCCCGGTGGTTATTACCATCTTTGGGATGCAGAGAGGAACACAGTGCCAGGTTAAAGACAGCAGTTTTCTGTCAAATTGTTGAGTTCCTAGATCAATGAATGTGTGGGAACAGTGTCCACGACAATACTCCGTGTTGGTAGGCTTCTTCTGAGCTTCTTCTGGTCTTGGCATCCTGAAACTACGAATAAACAGAATAAAACCTGATTGCTACTATTTGCTTTCTTCAAATGTGACAAAATGTGAATGCTTACTCTCTTGATTCAGCTCACCACATGCTTTTTTCAGACATTATCACACATTCAGAGCTCATTGTGTGGTTACTGATGCTTCGACGCCATTTCAGTCAGTCCCACCAGCCCCTCAGTTGTGTTCACACACTGCTAATGTCTGTCCTTCTGTAACATGGGTCTACTGCACTCCAACACAGGTCCACTGTTGTCAGTCGTCCTCTTCCTCTGTGAGTATATATTTATATTATAATTTGCAGAT
The DNA here is from genome assembly GCA_023658055.1 of Thaleichthys pacificus. Classification (NCBI taxonomy): domain Eukaryota; kingdom Metazoa; phylum Chordata; class Actinopteri; order Osmeriformes; family Osmeridae; genus Thaleichthys; species Thaleichthys pacificus. The sequence goes on along the minus strand of CM042868.1, from coordinate 3,456,064 downwards.
ATGCATATGTCTGATGCCGTATGGAAACATTGTTTAATTTAAATGTCTTGTTTCAGAAGATAGTATCTCTGAATAGATGGGTTATTGTTCATCTTACTTCCTGTCATATTATCTAGGTGCTGTTAGCCGTCAAAGGGCTCAAGGTCAGTAATAATGAATGTTGTCGTTTACATTACAACTATAGACTCACTCTACTTTACCAACACTTGGCCACCACTTTCTCGTCCGAACGAGAACGTTTCTCGCTTTACCCCTAGCTTCATTAGCTTCATTAGCTTCATTCAAGACACTTGTCTGCCAGGGGAGTCAGGTGCCTGAGCGGTTACATTTACATTTAGTCATTTAGCAGACGCTCTTATCCAGAGCGACTTACAGTACGTACAGGGACATTCCCCCCGAGGCAAGTAGGGTGAAGTGCCTTGCCCAAGGACACAACGTCATTTTGCACAGCCAGGGAATCGAACCAGCAACCTTCGGATTACTAGCCCAATTCCCTAACCGCTCAGCCATCTGACCCCTTAGGTTAGGGAATCGGGCTAGTAATCAGAAGGTTGCTGGTTCGATTTCCGGCCATGCAAAATTACGTTGTGTCCACTTCACCCAAATTGCCTCGGTGGAATGTCCATGTACTTACTGTAAGTCGCTCTGGATAAGAGCGTCTGCTAAATGACTAAATGTGTAAATGTCTGCTAGTGTTTTATTATTGACTTGTAGCCTGTTTATATAAATGTTATAGGAGTAACACTAGGCGGTAATATAGGCCCTAGTAAAGCAGAACAAAGACTATTGTTTCACTGCCGTACATTTAGGTCTAACTGTTTTGGTAAACGGGACTGGTTAAACTGCTTTTATTTGTACAAACACATCCCAATTTGCAACTTTGACGACACTTATATTTAATAAAGGGTTATGTAGAGGAGCAGGCCCAGCTAATTACAAAGTAGCCATACCTGTAAATATAAGTGGCAAGTAAACTTGAAACTAATATATTTTTCGTGCAAATAACCAGTTCCTTTCAAATTAATTTATCATCCGGACGAGAAAGTGTCCTATTTTTAATTAATATTCCCTAAAAGTGTCCCTTCAGGGGCTCCGTACATTTTACCAATTTAAAATAGCACAATAAAAAAAGTATTGCAATTAACAACAATATTGGTGTTAGGGTTAGTTCAAGTTCAACAATTATCTTAATTATCAGATATCGGACAGGACAAACCTCCATTCCAGAATGATACAGTACAGTAATCTTCTCCATGCTGTTACCTAGGTCAGCCCAGAATGACTGTGAGACCAGCAGTCATCAGAGAGACAGACTCTGTTCTGCTGAGATGTGAGACTCCTCCATATCTCCTCCTGTCTCAGTGTTACATCGTCATAGAGAACCAGCAACCTCTCCCCTCCTGTGAGATCACATACACAGGGACTGGCCTCCTCACAATGACAGGTCAAAGGTCAGCTGCTGAGGTCACAGTGAAATGTTACTACTACACTGCAGGAAGCTTGACTCAATCCTTTCTCAGTGACCCTGTCTCAGTCATTATTCTAGGTAAGACATTTAGCACAAGTGTTGATCTAATTTACCACAATGACTCATACCAAGGAAGAAGTGCTGTAGGGGGGTGAGACACAAACAATAATCTCTCCTGTCAACAGAGATACAGGGACAGAGCTTCTGTAGCGGTTTGGTCATTAAAGTGTATCTATTGAGGCCATGGTGATATGTGAATTTCATCATTATGCCACAGTTTAGAATATAAACGTGTTTTCTCCTCACAGTTTATTTGAAGAGAGCTGAGACTGATAGTAATGATGAGTCATTGATTGTGCCGTTCTCTTTGCTTGGCAGGACAGAGTCCAGTGCTGAGTGTCGATGCTGGTGAGAACATAATCATCTTCTGTACACTTCCTGGATCTGCCCTTACTGACACCAGGTGTAATCTCTATATTGGAGAGGAGAGGACGTATTTCCTAACACAACAGATCAACCGCAAACAATCCTCAAAGCAGCAGTGGTTCTGTCAGTTCTTCGTCTCTAAAGATGATCTGCTCAGACGTCTCCAGCCTGTGATGCGTAAAGAGGTGAGCTGTGACTATGGAGTGGGTCCAGCACTAAACTTGCTGTCTCCACGCAGTGATGGATACAACTTAGCAGGTGAGACACTTAGGATATCATTATTTAACAAACCTTGCTCCATATTCCTGTTGTGTCAGCATTAGCAGTGTTACTTACCCCATAATAGAACCATGGCAATCTAATCTGGTTTTAGATGTGATGGTAGATGATTCTCCTGATCCAACAACTGTTCAGACAACAACACCAACCTTAGGTAAGAATACTCATTTTTTGCATAACTTTGAATGTCAATTTAAGACAAAGCATTTTTACAATATTAATCTATGTTATGATTATGCTAAATTCTCCTTCGGCTCAATTACTACCTCTACTTTTCCCTCAGAATATCAAACTTCAAGTGAGTTTGAGAGCAACCATAAGGTTTCCGTTGTCTTAAACACAGATGGCCTGTTCATCTTTCACCTTTGATTGTTGAGTTGTGATTATTGTCCCTCTGGTGTCCAGGTTTGACTGATGGTACCTCTGCACCCTCTGATACCACTGAGAGTTCTGCTGCTGGTGAGTAGGTTCTTCATCCTCTGGACCACCAGAAACACAACCAAAGGAGAAGCTTTCAGTATGTTTTGGACTCACCTGATACCTGTAAGCTAACGTCTCACTTTAAAATGATGGAATGAAGCAACTGTTATTTACAGTGGTCTGCATTGAAAATACAGCTTTTTCAAACCAATCCTTGTTTTTTTAGTTGGTATAATGGTCTAAGTTCAAATAATTCATCAGTACTTTTCAGCAGGTACAACAGCAGGAACAACATATCCTTCCTCTGGTACCCAAACGCACTCAAGTAGTGCAAGTGAGTTGGCCCAGTAATGTATAAAGTACAAAGATGTTTGTAGTTCACTGGGTGTGTTACAGTATTACTCATTAGTCTTGTAAAAGAGGTAGTGTTGAGCTGTATAACCCAGGCAGTCATTCTGTCTATGTTCTTCCTCTATTTGGTTCTTAATTGCTTTTGATCTAATGTCACGTCCAGAACCTCAGCGGTCTACAAGAGTCGACTCATCTCCAGGTTCCCATGTGAGCTCTGCTGTGCCCTCTGATTCCAGATGGGTCACGATTACAGGTTACCTGTTTTTTCTTTTTGAAACGTGCATTTCAAGTGGAAAAACCTTGTAATGTGGCCAACTTTTAAACAATAACTTTACGGCGAATGGCTTATTATCGTGTCCCCATACAGGAGCCCAGATGTTGCTGGTGGTGGTGGGTGTGGCTGGTTCTATTGTTGGTGTGACCCTGGGGGGTCTGATAGCTGTCTGTGTCCGCTGGAGGAGCAGTGAGTACATCTGACTGGTTACTTTCTCTGAGGAAGATTCTCCAGTTGCAGCTGCCTTGTCTAAACAATAAAGCTTGAGCATGATGAGGTTTTATACATCAGTAGAAAAGCGAAATTAATTGTATTTTTAGAAAAGGATAAATAATTGGTTACGTGTAAATCAAACAGGACTTTCACTGTACATTTTGAACTGAAAATACATTAATAATTAATAATAAACACTCCGCAACTAGCATTTTAAATCAAGGTAAACCTTTTTTTAATGCAACAGCTCCAGTTAAAAATCTTCTTTCAATGCCCTTAAATCTTAAGGTGTGTCAGAAGAATCAGTGACACGTACCAAGTCTGCATGTACTCTACGCACACGCACACACACACACAAACTATGAGCAAGCACACATGCTAAACAAATCTTTTTCTCCAGATCCCCCTGGAGTAAAAGGGAAGGAATTCGACAAGGATGAAGTGAGTACAAGTGTATAATCATGGTTGTTCTGGTCATGTTTCTCATCAATGTTCTTAATGTGCTTCATTTACCAGTTTTGAGTCTATGTACAGCTCTGTACCCTGATGTCTAATATTATCTGTTGTTTCTTCTAGTGTGACACTTGTCATGTGTATGGCTCCATGCCTGACAGACCCACCACAGCAGCAGACCTAACAGTTGTGGTGTACAGCACTTCATAGAAATGCAGATACCACAGCAGTCGAAATGGTTGTGGTGTGTTGGACTCTCAAGCTTGTTGCAAAAGTACACAGCCCGCTTACAAACTGAGAATAAACTAAACTTGAGTTGTATTGCAGACTTAAAAATTCAGCCTGTTTTTTTCTGCAAGTCTGATGAAGGTTTTCAAACTGGGGGTGCAAAGGGTAGTTTTTTGCTTACAAAAACATGCTCAAAATACATAGTAGATCTTAAAATGTAAAATTAATCATTAGAGTACAACAAATCATGATAGAACATAGAACTCGTCTCTGACATCACTATAAAATGTTCAAAATTCATTTAATCTTTATTTTATTTTTTACATTAATTTGAAAAAAAAAAAAATTCATCCCAACAGCAAATGCACCCCCTACAACCACTGTAAAAATGCCTTTGATTGTATGTAATGTACATACATGTGCCATCTTAATTTCTCCAAGGCAGGAAGTAAAACAACTTTCAATTGCAATAAATGATCCAATCAATATGCGTGTCCTGATTGGTTTTAAAAAGTCATTAAAATGAAGTCATTAACATTGGTAAATGAAAACTGTAAGTCTGAGGACGTGAGGTACTGTAGCTTATTACCAGCAGGGTAGGGGGCATAGAGCAGGCAGACAGGAGGTACTGTAGCTTATTACCAGCAGGGTAGGGGGCATAGAGCAGGCAGACAGGAGGCTTGCAGTGAAGTTAAGCAGTTTGGCATTTTATCTGCATGAACAGGGACAAGAGGGAAAAGGTCTCCCAGGTAAATGGAGTCAGATGGATGAGCGGTTAGGGTTTCCAGTTCGATTCCCGGCCGTGCAAAATTATGTTGTGTCGTTGGGCAAGGCACTTTACCCTACTTGCCTCGGGGGGAATGTCCCTGTAATTACTGTAAGTCGCTCTGGATAAGAGCATCTGCTAAATGACTAAATGTAAATGTAAATTCTCCAAAAGCTCTCAATCATGAAATCCAATGTTATATTTCAAACAAAACCAGGACTAAAAAGTGGATGACTAACGAAGAGAAGCCAACTGCTCAGCTTGTGGTGGCTGCCTGTCTCTACCTGAGCTCCCAGACCGGAAGAAGCAGTTGTTAGAGAACAGGGTTTGGTGATGATGAAGTGGCCCCATGTGTGTATACCTGTGCCTGTCATGTGCTGGTCTTTCAATGGTGCAGCAACAACTCCAGAGTTCAGCAGATGGAGCCATTTATGCAGGTACTTAGCCCTTGTGTTATCTTCGGGTCATTCTGACCCATCAGTCATTGTGACCCACCGTCGTATTGCGACAACTTTACCGCATACAAAAACAAAGTGAAGCATTTTCTTTTAACCGTCGGGCCGTCTCAGACCCCCCACATTGCGATGGTTAAAAGAAAATGCTTTTTATTTGTTTTTGTATTGGGTAAAATTGGGTAAACACAACGATGGTTTGTTGTGAACCTTTGGGTCATGTGACCTGAAGGCAGCACAAGGGTTAGACAACCTCCAGCATCCTGACTCAGCTTCTACATGGAAGTGGGTTCTACTACATGTCTGTCTGGGGATATTTCCCAGAGAGTCTCAAAGTAAAAGCATTGTGAATTCATAAAATTGTAGATTAGGTTTACTTTACCCCATATGAAACTCCATGACAGCAAGTTACAGAAAAACAGTCTCAGTTTCCTGTGAAAATGTCATGTTTCCAGATCAATACACGTGTTGGACGGATGTCAAGTACACTATCAAGTTTTGGTAGGCTTCTTCTGAATTTAGTCTTTGTATGTTGAAACTATGATGATTCGAAAGAAAATGTAACATTGCTGATGGTACACAGAATAAAAAGCGTATTACTCCTGCAATTATCGGATAGGGTTGAGGTTGGCTGAGGGGCAGTTCTATGGGCGTATGTGAAGCCCTCTGTGACAATGCTTGTAAAAAAAGTGCAGGCCTGACAGTGTGACAAAGTGTGAATACTTATACTCTCTTGATTCAGCTCACCACATGCTTTTTCTCAGTTCTCACATTCAGAGCTCATTGTGTGGTTACTGATGCTTCGACGCCATTTCAGTCAGTCACACCAGCCCCTCAGTTGTGTTCACACACTGCTAATGTCTGTCCTTCTGTAACATGGGTCTGCTGCACTCCAACACAGGTCCACTGTTGTCAGTCGTCCTCTTCCTCTGTGAGTATATATTTATATTATAATTTGCAGATATGCATATGTCTGATGCCGTATGGAAACATTGTTTAATTTAAATGTCTTGTTTCAGAAGATAGTATCTCTGAATGGTTTGGTTATTGTTCATCTTACTTCCTGTCATATTATCTAGGTGCTGTTAGCCGTCAAAGGGCTCAAGGTCAGTAATAATGAATGTTGTCGTTTACATTACAACTATAGACTCACTCTACTTTACCAACACTTGGCCACCACTTTACTTTTACATAAAAGGTTTGGCTACACTTTATATTAGCTCACATTAACTTCCATGTATGGTAGGAATACATGTTTTCAAAGTGTAAGAAGGCACATTAACCAAAACAAGATACATTTCAACATTCACTTACCCATGGAAACCTTTTTAAATGTATGCAATGGACAGAATTGGACCCATTTAGAAAGTATTGCAATTAAAACTGATATTGGTGTAATATGCATCTAGAATAAGTATGACTGTTTTTTACATTATGCAGTAATGCAAAAAAGGTTAGTACTGCATGCGACAATGAATCAGTGATAAACAGACTATTCCTGTCTTCAGATCTCACAGATCCTCCTCAGCCCAGACTGACTGTGAGACCAGCAGCCGTCAGAGAGACAGACTCTGTTCTGCTGAGATGTGAGACTCCATCTTCTCTCTCTGTGTCTGAATGTTATTTTCACTTTTATTTGGACTCAAATTGGAAGACTTTCCACACCCAACAACCACCTTGTCATAAGACGTTCACAGGAACACAGATTCTCAGTATGGCAGGTCAAAGGACTCCAGCTGAAGTGAAAGTACAATGTCACTACAAAGCTGCAGGTTGGAAGTACGTTTCCGTTTACAGTGAGTTCACTCTTGTCGCAATCAAAGGTAAGATATTGTATCCCTTTGTTCTTACACTAAAATGTACTGCATGAAATGATGTACTGTACCTTGTCATTTGTATGGAATGACTGTTGCATTGGTAAAATGTATATAAAAATGTCATGAAAGTTCAACAATTTCTTAATTATTAGATATCTTCCAGGACAAACCTTCATTCCAGACTGATGTACAGTAATCTGTCTATGCTGTTGCCTTATAGATCAGCTCAGAATGACAGTGACTAAGTTAAAAGTTTACGTTTATTGTTATGTGCACTTTTTAAATGTATGCAAATTGACAGCACTTAACCAATTTAAAATAGCACAGTAGAAAACGTATTGCAATTAACAACAATATTGGTGTACTATAAGTATAAGTATATATATATATAATAGTAAATATTTTTTTTATCTGCAGATGTATTCCATATGACAATGAATCAGTGATAAACACAGACTATTCCTGTCTTTAGATCTCACAGATCCTCCTCAGCCCAGAATGACTGTGAGACCAGCAGTCATCAGAGAGACAGACTCTGTTCTGCTGAGATGTGAGACTCCTCCATATCTCCTCCTGTCTCAGTGTCACATCGTCATAGAGAACCAGCAACCTCTCCCCTCCTGTGAGATCACATACACAGGGACTGACCTCCTCACAATGACAGGTCAAAGGTCAGCTGCTGAGGTCACAGTGAAATGTTACTACTACACTGCAGGAAGCTTGACTCAATCCTTTCTCAGTGACCCTGTCTCAGTCATTATTCTAGGTAAGACATTTAGCACAAGTGTTGATCTAATTTACCACAATGACTCATACCAAGGAAGAAGTGCTGTAGGGGGGTGAGACACAAACAATAATCTCTCCTGTCAACAGAGATACAGGGACAGAGCTTCTGTAGCGGTTTGGTCATTAAAGTGTATCTATTGAGGCCATGGTGATATGTGAATTTCATCATTATGCCACAGTTTAGAATATAAACGTGTTTTCTCCTCACAGTTTATTTGAAGAGAGCTGAGACTGATAGTAATGATGAGTCATTGATTGTGCCGTTCTCTTTGCTTGGCAGGACAGAGTCCAGTGCTGAGTGTCGATGCTGGTGAGAACATAATCATCATCTGTACACTTCCTGGATCTGCCCTTACTGACACCAGGTGTAATCTCTATATTGGAGAGGAGAGGACATATTTCCTAACACAACAGATCAACCGCAAACAATCCTCAAAGCAGCAGTGGTTCTGTCAGTTCTTCGTCTCTAAAGATGATCTGCTCAGACGTCTCCAGCCTGTGATGCGTAAAGAGGTGAGCTGTGACTATGGAGTGGGTCCAGCACTAAACTTGCTGTCTCCACGCAGTGATGGATACAACTTAGCAGGTGAGACACTTAGGATATCATTATTTAACAAACCTTGCTCCATATTCCTGTTGTGTCAGCATTAGCAGTGTTACTTACCCCATAATAGAACCATGGCAATCTAATCTGGTTTTAGATGTGATGGTAGATGATTCTCCTGATCCAACAACTGTTCAGACAACAACACCAACCTTAGGTAAGAATACTCATTTTTTGCATAACTTTGAATGTCAATTTAAGACAAAGCATTTTTACAATATTAATCTATGTTATGATTATGCTAAATTCTCCTTCGGCTCAATTACTACCTCTACTTTTCCCTCAGAATATCAAACTTCAAGTGAGTTTGAGAGCAACCATAAGGTTTCCGTTGTCTTAAACACAGATGGCCTGTTCATCTTTCACCTTTGATTGTTGAGTTGTGATTATTGTCCCTCTGGTGTCCAGGTTTGACTGATGGTACCTCTGCACCCTCTGATACCACTGAGAGTTCTGCTGCTGGTGAGTAGGTTCTTCATCCTCTGGACCACCAGAAACACAACCAAAGGAGAAGCTTTCAGTATGTTTTGGACTCACCTGATACCTGTAAGCTAACGTCTCACTTTAAAATGATGGAATGAAGCAACTGTTATTTACAGTGGTCTGCATTGAAAATACAGCTTTTTCAAACCAATCCTTGTTTTTTTAGTTGGTATAATGGTCTAAGTTCAGATAATTCATCAGTACTTTTCAGCAGGTACAACAGCAGGAACAACATATCCTTCCTCTGGTACCCAAACGCACTCAAGTAGTGCAAGTGAGTTGGCCCAGTAATGTATAAAGTACAAAGATGTGTGTAGTTCACTGGGTGTGTTACAGTATTACTCATTAGTCTTGTAAAATAGGTAGTGTTGAGCTGTATAACCCAGGCAGTCATTCTGTCTATGTTCTTCCTCTATTTGGTTCTTAATTGCTTGTGATCTAATGTCACGTCCAGAACCTCAGCTGTCTACAAGAGTCGACTCATCTCCAGGTTCCCATGTGAGCTCTGCTGTGCCCTCTGATTCCAGATGTGTCACGATTACAGGTTATCTGTTTTTTCTTATCAAACACGCATTTGAAGTGGAAAAACCTTGTAATTTTAAACAATATCTTTACGGCGAATGGTTAATTATCGTGTCACCATACAGGAGCCCAGATGTTGCTGGTGGTGGTGGGTGTGGCTGGTTCTATTGTTGGTGTGACCCTGGGGGGTCTGATAGCTGTCTGTGTCCGCTGGAGGAGCAGTGAGTCCATCTGACTGGATACTTTCTCTGAGGAAGATTCTCCAGTTGCAATTCACAAGCGTTGGCCTGGGGTGCGTTTCCCGAAAGCGTCGTAAGGCTAAGTTGATCGTAGAATCCATCGTAGGACGAATCTTAGTTTTACGGGCCGTTCCTAAAGACATCGTAGCTAAAGTGTCTCTTGAAAATGTGTAACTCTTGAAAGTGCATAGATTAGCCTACTCCTTACGAGCATGTTTTGGAAACGCACGTAAGAAATATCGATGGTTTCGTTTTTTGCTCGATCGTTGCTACGATCCATCGTTATCGGGAAACGCAGCCCTGACCTGTAATGTAGAGAAGCCTTTTGCACAACTCCATACAATACTCTGTGTGTTCAGGGATTCATTCTTAATGGTTGTATTTTACAGGGAAAAATCACTCCAAAAGGTACGAAAGTCCCTTTGTATCTTGAGAGATTTTGCTTCTTAGTTCATGGTAAAATATTTATAGAACACACAAATATGTTCTTCTTTTTCTTTCCCCTGTATGTGCTGCCACCCCTGTATACAGCAGTCAAGGTATGCTACAAAGAAACAACACCTGCTGCTACAAGTACACTTCCTGTTCAGGCAGGCACCACAGGCCTGCTTCCACTTCAGGGGCAAATTATGAGCTCTGATGGTTTAATGACCTTAGAAATGGTTCTTTATTCTCTGGTTCTTTGTTGTAGATCAAACTGCGCATGGGGCCTGTGAGCAGTCGAAGCCATGTGAGTGTGATACTGTGGTTGCTGTACACTGTTCTTTTGTTGGTTATTTAAACCTTCATTTTTTGAGTAATTTCTGATTGTTAACTTGAGAACTCCATATCAAATGTAATTAATGTTAATATTATAAGATAATGTTGCAAAAAAACTTTTTTTAAATGATGTTACAGCAGATAAACTGTCAAATACAGATTAAATCTTTCCCCAACCTGTAGGTGGAGCCTGGGAATCCTGGGCTCTACAGTCTGATCACTGCTGTCCCATCTGTGGCTGTGCCCTCAGGTGAGCCTCTCCCTCCTGCTCACTCACCACCCCTGGGTTAAAGCCCCTGGGTTAAAGCCCCTGGGTTAAAGCCCCTGGGTTAAAGCCCCTGGGTTAAAGCCCCTGGGTTAAAGCCCCTGGGTTAAAGCCCCTGGGTTAAAGCCCCTGGGTTAAAGCCCCTGGGAGTTCACATTCACTACATGAACTCTGACAAAACAGCTCAAGTGAAACACTTTCAAACGCTGCTCTTCCTGGTTTGTGCATGAAAGGCCTCAGAGTATCTCATGGATAGTTTGAGAACTGTTGGCAGATGAAATTTGAAAGTTTGAATATGTATGAAAACCCTGACTTTGGGGTAATGTTCACAAACACACTAAAACAAACACAAATATTTATTTGCAACACACAGGCTCCTCGGGACAGAATGCAAGGACCTCGGACAACAATGAAGTAAAATGTCTAATCGTGTCTCAATTCTTTACGTGCCTTGTTGGCTGCATCAGTGTTGAGTATGTACAGCTCTGTAGACGCGTGTCTAATCTTAGACATCTGTGGTTTCCTCTAGTCAGACACGTACCATGTGTACTGCTCCATCACTGAGAGAGCCATTACTGAGAGAGCCATCACAGCTGCCCAGGCTGACACCTTCTACAGTCTTCAGCAGCCTCACTGAAACCACAGGATATCACAGTTCTGTCAGCGCCTTCATCTGGTTTTCATGTTTTGAGAATAATCGAACAAAACATTTGTGACGATTGCAGTGCAGACTTTAAAATGTAGCCTTGCCTTTTCCTCAAACCTTATCGATTCTTAAGAACAAGCTACTTAAAACAATAGCCTTTGTTGTAAATATTTAAAAGTTTTAAGAATAGAGATTTGATTGTGGGTGCCACCATAGCTCATGTGAGCTGAGACCTTGATGCAGCGGCCTCAGTTCGAATCCAGCTCCGGTCATTTATTCATTTCTCTCCCCCTACATTTCCTGTCTAGCTCAACTGTCTCTGTCTAATAAAGGCCAACAATATATCTTTAACGATTCTGCATATTTTATTGTACATGTGGTTTTACAGGTCAGGCACTAGAGACTGCCTCTGATCATTTCAATGCTATGGAGGAGACAACAGAACCTCCTGAGGGTGCAGGTGGGGACCAGAAGGCATCACCCTCCCCTGACCTTGTTAGCAAAAACGGGGTCTTCCTCGATGATGAAATGATAGTATGTGTGGAGCATTAATTCTGAGGTATGAGTCATAAAAGAAGAATATAAGAAATAATACCGTATATCGAAAATGCACGAGGTAATCTGTCTCTAAAGCTAGTATGGAACAGTGCTAGGCTACATGTGCACTATTGAAGATGTACAATAACATCACACTTGTTTCATTAAAATAAGAAATTATAAAGCTTGTTATCCATTGTATTTGCTGAATTGAACAACAGTGTTTTGAGTAGTAGTTTGAGTTGATCCCGAAAATGGGGATGATGTGAAAATGTGCTAATCGATTCAAACTTGGAACTTTTGACAGCATGAAAGCAATCTCTACATCTCTAGGCTACAACATCATTCATCGCAATCACAATAACACAATAACATCTTGTAAAATAATATCCAAAATATTTCAGAAGCAAACTGTAAGTTCAAAAACATACATAACAAAATAATTGGATGTAATAAAAAATTATTTAAACTTATTTATATTATTTCCAAGTTGGATTGGCATGAGCTCATCAGCACTAAATTGACTAAACAAATTGCCAATTGGAAGGATCAAAGTGAAGAAACCCCTGTACTCTAAACAAGCACTGAGAAAGTCACTTCATGACGGTGATCCAATTGCACTTCAGGTGCGTTAGAATAAAGTATTGCCCACCTCCAATTTGATTGGTCGTCCAATTTGAGCGCGCACCTTAAAGCTGTGTAGAATGTGCATTTGCGGTATGTTGGGCAGGGCGGAGTTGAGACGTTGTTCAACATGGTGCGGCGTAATTCTCTGTTTTGCTTCTTGGTACTGACTTTGGCCTGTTTTGTAGCGGTTTCCTATGGAAGTATTAGAGATGGGAGCACATTTAGGTTAACAAATGAAGAGACCGACCCGACGGAATTCAAAACCAAATTTAGAAGAGGCTTTCTTCGTGACGCAAATGAGCCCAGATCTCCACCTGGCGTCATAACTAGAAACGGCTCTCTTGCCTTTGATTCAGATGATTGGGAGGCTAACCAAACTACAGGCATGGATTGTGAGTATAGCCTACAGCATCCCTCAAGTTGGCCAGCGCGTGCCTAGCGGTTCCTCCACTATATGTAACTTGCTTTTGCTATCTTAGCTTGGCACCTGTTGATGAATGCTAAACTAAAACGCATGGGACCTACGGTGAGGTGCGCTGAAGATGCTATGACCTTGCAGGTGAAGGGAGGGAAGGCTCCCCATTTTCTGGTTGACAATGGTGAGATCAATGATGCCTTTCTGTGGATTTCCGGTTGAAAATGGGAGGGTAGTTTGATCTGAGGATCTGCTTTCAGGTGACGGGACTCTCATTCCCTTGACTCGGATGCCTTCTCGGTGTGGATTCTCTGTGAGAAGGTCACGCAGAGATGTGCTTTTTGTAGCTCCATACCAAGGCTGCCATGTTACTGAACAGGTAATTCCCAATGAGGGCATGACACTGTCTAAACGCACCTCCTGTATTTGGTTGAATTTGAGCCAAGTGGCCTACTCTTCCAACAGGGTGGTGATCATGTACTGCATCTGAAGCTGTGGGGGGAATCCATGACAATGTCTTGTCCACTTGCACCTCCTCGCCCTAAAGTCTCCTGCCTCAGGAATGGCATGGTGTTAACCATGGGTAATATTGCAGCAGAGGCACTCTCCGTAAAAGGTACACTTCAGCAGTTTCTCATGAGATTGTTATAAAACATGCCAATTATCGAGGAGCTGCAGTTTGACAACCGTTTGTTAAAAACTAAAGTAAACTTGTGTTTAGTCTCCAACGTATGGGAGCCCCTGCTGTCATCGAGACAACTGTGTGGCTTTACTTTGGCTTCATCACGTAGAGGATTGATGATCAAGGCTCCTTACAAAGAACCCTGCGTCAAGATGGAGGTTTGGTGCCAACTTATAACTGATCACATGTAAATGGTACCTTGGGGGTCTTCCACTAACGCTTTTATGTTTTTACAGGATGAAGTACATGTTGTTTACCTGCTGCTGAATGGCCAAGAGTTGGTAGTATCCTGCCCATCTACACCTGCTGCTCCGGCAACCCCTTATCCCCATACGCCAGACCTTCTTCCTTACCCTCAGTTTCCTGGGTCCCCCCAGTATCCAGGGCTGCCAGGTTCCCCCCAGTATCCAGGGTCCCCCGGGTCCCCTCTGTCTCCGGGGCTGCCAGGGTCCCCCGGATCCCCTCCATTTCCAGGGTCCCCTCAATATCCAGGGCTTCCAGGTTCCCCCGGGTCCCCTCCGTTTTCAGGCCTTCCAGGTTCCCCCGGGTCCCCTCCGTTTCCAGGTTCCCCCGGGTCCCCTCCGTTGCCAGGGTTCCCCCAGTATCCCGGGCTGCCAGGTTCCCCCGGCTCCCCTCCGTTTCCAGGGCCGCCAGGTTCCCCTGGGTCCCCTCCGTTGCCAGGGTTCCCCCAGTATCCAGGGCTGCCAGGTTCCCCCGGCTCCCCTCCGTTTCCAGAGCTGCCAGGTTCCCCCGGGTCCCCTCCGTTTCCAGGGCTGCCAGGTTTCCCCAGCCCATTCCCAACCACTGCAAGCTCTTCCAATTCTGACTCTGCAGAGCTGCCTCCATACCCCCAGTTTCCAGGGCTGCCGGGCTCCCCCGGGTCCCCTCAGTATCCAGGGCAGCCAGGCTCCCCTGGGTTCCCTCAGTTGCCAGGCCAGCCAGGTTCCCCCGGCTCCCCCCAGTATCCAGGGCTGCCAGATTCCCCCGGGTCCCCTCAGCTACCAGGGTTGCCAGGGTCCCCTCAGTATCCAGGGCTGCCAGGTTTCCCTGAGTCCCCCCAGTATCCAGGGCTGCCAGATTCCCCCGGGTCCCCCCAGTTTCCAGGCTCCCCTCAGTATCCAGGGCTGCCAGTTTTCCCTGAGTCCCCTCAGTATCCAGGGCAGCCAGGTTCCCCCGGGTACCCCCAGTTACCAGGCCAGCCAGGTTCCCCCGGGTCACCCCAGTATCCAGGCTCCCCTCAGTTGCCAGGGCTGCCAGGTTCCCCAGGGTCCCCTCAGCTACCAGGGTTCCCAGGCTCCCCTCAGTATCCAGGGCTGCCAGGTTCCCCCGGGTCCCCCCAGTTCCCAGCCTCCCCTCAGTTACCTGGGCTGCCAGGTTTCCCCAGACCATTCCCAACCACTGCAAGCGCTTCCAATTCTGACTCTGCAGAGCTGCCTCCATACCCCCAGTTTCCAGGGCTGCCGGGCTCCCCCGGGTCCCCTCAGTATCCAGGCCAGCCAGGTTCCCCCGGGTCTCCTCAGTTTCCAGGCTTCCCCCAGTATCCAGGGCAGCCAGGTTCCCCCAGGTTCCCCCAGTTACCAGGCCAGCCAGGTTCCCCCGGATCCCCCCAGTTACCAGGCTCCCTTCAGTTACCAGGGCTGCCAGTTTTCCCTGAGTCCCCTCAGTATCCAGGGCAGCCAGGTTCCCCCGGGTTCCCCCAGTTACCAGGCCAGCCAGGTTCCCCTGGGTCCCCCCAGTATCCAGGCCAGCCAGGGTCCCCCGGGTTCCCCCAGTTACCAAGCCAGCCAGGTTCCCCCGGGTCCCCCCAGTATCCAGGCCAGCCGGGTTCCCCCGGGTCCCCTCAGCTACCAGGGTTGCCAGGGTTCCCAGGCTCCCCTCAGTATCCAGGGCTGCCAGTGTCCCCTGAGACCCCTCAGTTTCCAGGGTCCCCCCAGTATCCAGGCCAGCCAGGTTCCCCCGGATCCCCCCAGTTACCAGGCTCCCTTCAGTTACCAGGGCTGCCAGTTTTCCCTGAGTCCCCTCAGTATCCAGGGCAGCCAGGTTCCCCCGGGTACCCCCAGTTACCAGGCCAGCCAGGTTCCCCCGGGTCACCCCAGTATCAAGGCTCCCCTCAGTTGCCAGGTTCCCCAGGGTCCCCTCAGCTACCAGGGTTCCCAGGCTCCCCTCAGTATCCAGGGCTGCCAGGTTCCCCCGGGTCCCCCCAGTTCCCAGCCTCCCCTCAGTTACCTGGGCTGCCAGGTTTCCCCAGACCATTCCCAACCACTGCAAGCGCTTCCAATTCTGACTCTGCAGAGCTGCCTCCATACCCCCAGTTTCCAGGGCTGCCGGGCTCCCCCGGGTCCCCTCAGTATCCAGGCCAGCCAGGTTCCCCCTGGTCTCCTCAGTTTCCAGGCTTCCCCCAGTATCCAGGGCAGCCAGGTTCCCCCGGGTTCCCCCAGTTACCAGGCCAGCCAGGTTCCCCCGGATCCCCCCAGTTACCAGGCTCCCTTCAGTTACCAGGGCTGCCAGTTTTCCCTGAGTCCCCTCAGTATCCAGGGCAGCCAGGTTCCCCCGGGTTCCCCCAGTTACCAGGCCAGCCAGGTTCCCCCGGGTCCCCCCAGTATCCAGGCCAGCCAGGGTCCCCCGGGTTCCCCCAGTTACCAAGCCAGCCAGGTTCCCCCGGGTCCCCCCAGTATCCAGGCCAGCCGGGTTCCCCCGGGTCCCCTCAGCTACCAGGGTTGCCAGGGTTCCCAGGCTCCCCTCAGTATCCAGGGCTGCCAGTGTCCCCTGAGACCCCTCAGTTTCCAGGGTCCCCCCAGTATCCAGGCCAGCCAGGTTCCCCCGGGTCCCCCCAGTATCCAGGCTCCCCTCAGTTACCAGGACTGCCAAGTTCCCCCGGGTCCCCTCAGCTACCAGGGTTGCCAGGGTCCCCTCAGTATCCAGGGCTGCCAGGTTTCCCTGAGTCCCCTCAGTATCCAGGGCAGCCAGGCTCCCCTCAGTTGCCAGGGCTGCCAGGTTCCCCAGGGTCCCCTCAGCTACCAGGGTTGCCAGGGTCCCCTCAGTATCCAGAGCTGCCAGGTTTCCCTGAGTCCCCTCAGTATCCAGGGCAGCCAGGTTCCCCCGGGTTCCCCCAGTTACCAAGCCAGCCAGGTTCCCCCGGGTCCCCCCAGTATCCAGGCCAGCCGGGTTCCCCCGGGTCCCCTCAGCTACCAGGGTTCCCAGGCTCTCCTCAGTATCCAGGGCTGCCAGGTTCCCCTGGATCCCCTCAGCTACCAGGGCTGCCAGTGTCCCCTGAGACCCCTCAGTTTCCAGGGTCCCCCCAGTATCCAGGCCAGCCAGGTTCCCTCGGGTCCCCCCTGTTTCCAGGCTCCCCTCAGTTACCAGGGCTGCCAGGTTCCCCCGGGTCCCCTCAGCTACCAGGGTTCCCAGGCTCCCCTCAGTATCCAGAGCTGCCAGGTTTCCCTGAGTCCCCTCAGTATCCAGGCCAGCCAGGTTCCCTCGGGTCCCCCCAGTTTCCAGGCTCCCCTCAGTTACCAGGGCTGCCAGGTTCCCCCGGGTCCCCTCAGCTACCAGGGTTCCCAGGGTCCCCTCAGTATCCAGGGCTGCCAGGTTTCCCTGAGTCCCCTCAGTATCCAGGGCAGCCAGGCTCCCCTCGGCTGCCAGGTTCCCCAGGGTCCCCTCAGCTACCAGGGTTGCCAGGGTCCCCTCAGTATCCAGGGCTGCCAGGTTTCCCTGAGTCCCCTCAGTATCCAGGGCAGCCAGGCTCCCCTCAGTATCCAGGGCTGCCAGGTTCCCCCGGGTCCCCCCAGTTCCCAGCCTCCCCTCAGTTACCTGGGCTGCCAGGTTTCCCCAGACCATTCCCAACCACTGCAAGCGCTTCCAATTCTGACTCTGCAGAGCTGCCTCCATACCCCCAGTTTCCAGGGCTGCCGGGCTCCCCCGGGTCCCCTCAGTATCCAGGCCAGCCAGGTTCCCCCGGGTCTCCTCAGTTTCCAAGCTTCCCCCAGTATCCAGGGCAGCCAGGTTCCCCCGGGTTCCCCCAGTTACCAGGCCAGCCAGGTTCCCCCGGATCCCCCCAGTTACCAGGCTCCCTTCAGTTACCAGGGCTGCCAGTTTTCCCTGAGTCCCCTCAGTATCCAGGGCAGCCAGGTTCCCCCGGGTTCCCCCAGTTACCAAGCCAGCCAGGTTCCCCCGGGTCCCCCCAGTATCCAGGCCAGCCGGGTTCCCCCGGGTCCCCTCAGCTACCAGGGTTCCCAGGCTCTCCTCAGTATCCAGGGCTGCCAGGTTCCCCTGGATCCCCTCAGCTACCAGGGCTGCCAGTGTCCCCTGAGACCCCTCAGTTTCCAGGGTCCCCCCAGTATCCAGGCCAGCCAGGTTCCCTCGGGTCCCCCCAGTTTCCAGGCTCCCCTCAGTTACCAGGGCTGCCAGGTTCCCCCGGGTCCCCTCAGCTACCAGGGTTCCCAGGCTCCCCTCAGTATCCAGAGCTGCCAGGTTTCCCTGAGTCCCCTCAGTATCCAGGGCAGCCAGGGTCCCCCCAGTATCCAGGGCTGCCAGGTTCCCCCGTGTCCCCTCAGCTACCAGGGTTGCCAGGGTTCCCAGGCTCCCCTCAGTATCCAGGGCTGCCAGGTTCCCCCGGGTCCCCTCAGCTACCAGGGCTGCCAGGTTTCCCCAGACCATTCCCAACCACTGCAAGCTCTTCCAATTCTGACTCGGCAGAGCTGCCTCCATACCCCCAGTTTCCAGGACTGCCAGGGTCCCCTCAGTTTCCAGGGTTCCCCCAGTATCCAGGACAGTCAGGTTCCCCCGTGTTCCCCCAGTTACCAGGCCAGCCAGGTTCCCCCGGGTCCCCCCAGTATCCAGGGCTGCCAGATTCCCCCTTGTCCCCCCAGTATCCAGGGCTGCCAGGTTCCCCCGGGTCCCCTCAGCTACCAGGGTTGCCAGGGTTCCCAGGCTCCCCTCAGTATCCAGGGCTGCCAGGTTCCCCCGGGTCCCCTCCGTTTCCAGGGCTGCCAGGGTCCCCAGGATCCCCTCTGTATCCAGGGTCCCCAGGATCCCCTCTGTATCCAGGGTCCCCAGGATCCCCTCTGTATCCAGGGTCCCCTGGATCCCCTCCCTTTCCAGGGTCCCCAGGATCCCCTCTGTATCCAGGCTCCCCTCAGTATCCAGGGCTGCCAGGGTCCCCCGGCTCCCCCAGACCCACTCATCCCCAGAGGCCTCCCTGTTTTTACTCCGCCCACTACAAACGCAAGGCAAAGAGGGTTAAGCAGATGGTCCCACCAGTGTACGACATCATGTTCCAGGACGATGCTTCACTTCAGTCGAATGTTACACAGGCTCCAACAGGGACCCCCAAGTCTTCCACCACTGCTGGTGTCGAGGACCAGAGGAGGATGCCTGGGTTTGGTTCTGGCCAGTAGAGGGTGCCCTCCCTCCTCCACCTGCCGAGGACTCGTAGCAAGTGACTCTTAACAATTCTTTTTTGAGTAGTTGTGTAATGTCACTTCTGCACTTTTTAATAAAGAATTCTTAACTTTAAACTGACTGGATTGGAATGTGTTGCTGTAAAAATTCATTTCTGTATGGCATGTTTGAGATCATTAACTGGTTTGTTTTAAACTTTACTGAGTTGGTGGTTTGACATGCAGTTTAGTTGGTAAGACTTCTCACTAGACCAGTAGTGTTTGCCTTTTGTCTGCCCCTCACAAAGGAAGCAGAGCTCTGAAGTGACTCTGGAGAGAATTATTGGGTTTCAGAGTGCTACTGTATAAATGTGGAGGCTATTGTGTTTCCATGTCAAGAGATTTTCCCTGTTGTCGTTAAATTGGCACAATCATCCATGAAACTGGGTTGGTTTCTACACCCGTGGTCCTCATCTTGGGTTTGGGTATGCAAAGGCTGGTACTACCAGGTTATTGACAATGGTATTAAATGTGTTGCAAACTGTTGCTTTTTGCCTGTATGATTATTACAATATTTCACGCAGGAGGAAATTACTTGACATTATTCAAATACATTATTATTGATTAATGGTGCTGTGCCTTGGCCAAATCTTCTTGCTGTGTAAGCCGTGATTGCAGATGAATAAACTGAAAAGAGATATGTTTAAAGCTTCCGCAGCTAAAAAGGTCTGATGTCATCAGTACTTCCCATACTAGACCTGTACGATAATATTTACAAAGTAGTAGGCTATATGATCAAGGAACACAATGTGCATGATGTTTGAAACTTTAATCGATAGTCTAACTCCTTTACAACTGCTGACCGAAAGATAATAAACTATACTGTGGTTGGATTTGTCAAAACACTGTGGGGAGTCCGTTTAGAACTCTGTGGGTGAATCAAGGGGTTCCAGCTAAGCAGGCCTTGTGAGCAAAAACGGGGTCTTCCTCCATGATGAAATGATAGGATGTGTGGAGCATGAATTCTGAGGTATGAGTCATAAAAGAATATAAGAAATAATACCGTATATCGAAAATGCACGAGGTAATCTGTCTCTAAAGCTAGTATGGAACAGTGCTAGGCTACATGTGCACTATTGAAGATGTACAATAACATCACACTTGTTTCATTAAAATAAGAAATTATAAAGCTTGTTATCCATTGTATTTGCTGAATTGAACAATAGTGTTTTGAGTAGTAGTTTGAGTTGATCCCGAAAATGGGGATGATGTGAAAATGTGCTAATCGATTCAAACTTGGAACTTTTGACAGCATGAAAGCAATCTCTACATCTCTAGGCTACAACATCATTCATCGCAATCACAATAACACAATAACATCTTGTAAAATAATATCCAAAATATTTCAGAAGCAAACTGTAAGTTCAAAAACATACATAACAAAATAATTGGATGTAATAAAAAAATATTTAAACTTATTTATATTATTTCCAAGTTGGATTGGCATGAGCTCATCAGCACTAAATTGACTAAACAAATTGCCAATTGGAAGGATCAAAGTGAAGAAACCCCTGTACTCTGAACAAGCACTGAGAAAGTCACTTCATGACGGTGATCCAATTGCACTTCAGGTGCGTTAGAATAAAGTATTGCCCACCTCCAATTTGATTGGTCGTCCAATTTGAGCGCGCACCTTAAAGCTGTGTAGAATGTGCATTTGCGGTATGTTGGGCAGGGCGGCGTTGAGACGTTGTTCAACATGGTGCGGCGTAATTCTCTGTTTTGCTTCTTGGTACTGACTTTGGCCTGTTTTGTAGCGGTTTCCTATGGAAGTATTAGAGATGGGAGCACATTTAGGTTAACAAATGAAGAGACCGACCCCACGGAATTCAAAACCAAATTTAGAAGAGGCTTTCTTCGTGACGCAAATGAGCCCAGATCTCCGCCTGGCGTCATAACTAGAAACGGCTCTCTTGCCTTTGATTCAGATGATTGGGAGGCTAACCAAACTACAGGCATGGATTGTGAGTATAGCCTACAGCATCCCTCAAGTTGGCCAGCGCGTGCCTAGCGGTTCCTCCACTATATGTAACTTGCTTTTGCTATCTTAGCTTGGCACCTGTTGATGAATGCTAAACTAAAACGCATGGGACCTACGGTGAGGTGCGCTGAAGATGCTATGACCTTGCAGGTGAAGGGAGGGAAGGCTCCCCATTTTCTGGTTGACAATGGTGAGATCAACGATGTCATGCCTTTCTGTGGATTTCCGGTTGAAAACGGAGGGTAGTTTGATCTGAGGATCTGCTTTCAGGTGACGGGACTCTCATTCCCTTGACTCGGATGCCTTCTCGGTGTGGATTCTCTGTGAGAAGGTCACGCAGAGATGTGCTTTTTGTAGCTCCATACCAAGGCTGCCATGTTACTGAACAGGTAATTCCCAATGAGAGCATGACACTGTCTAAACGCACCTCCTGTATTTGGTTGAATTTGAGCCAAGTGGCCTACTCTTCCAACAGGGTGGTGATCATGTACTGCATCTGAAGCTGTGGGGGGAATCCATGACAATGTCTTGTCCACTTGCACCTCCTCGCCCTAAAGTCTCCTGCCTCAGGAATGGCATGGTGTTAACTATGGGTAATATTGCAGCAGAGGCACTCTCCGTAAAAGGTACACTTCAGCAGTTTCTCATGAGATCTGTTAGGAAACATGCCAATTATCGAGGAGCTGCAGTTTGACAATCGTTTGTTAACTAATGTAAACTTGTGTTTAGTCTCCAACGTATGGGAGCCCCTGCTGTCATCGAGACAACTGTGTGGCTTTACTTTGGCTTCATCACGTAGAGGATTGATGATCAGGGCTCCTTACAAAGAACCCTGCGTCAAGATGGAGGTTTGGTGCCAACTTATAACTGATCACATGTAAATGGTACCTTGGGGGTCTTCCACTAACTCTTTTATGTTTTTACAGGATGAAGTACATGTTGTTTACCTGCTACTGAATGGCCAAGAGTTGGTAGTATCCTGCCCATCTACACCTGCTGCTCCGGCAACCCCTTATCCCCATACGCCAGACCTTCTTCCTTACCCTCAGTTTCCTGGGTCCCCCCAGTATCCAGGGCTGCCAGGTTCCCCCCAGTATCCAGGGTCCCCTCTGTCTCCGGGGCTGCCAGGGTCCCCCGGATCCCCTCCGTTTCCGGGGTCCCCTCAATATCCAGGGCTTCCAGGTTCCCCCGGGTCCCCTCCGTTTTCAAGCCTTCCAGGTTCCCCTGGGTCCCCTCCGTTGCCAGGGTTCCCCCAGTATCCCGGGCTGCCAGGTTCCCCCGGCTCCCCTCCGTTTCCAGGGCCGCCAGGTTCCCCTGGGTCCCCTCCGTTGCCAGGGTTCCCCCAGTATCCAGGGCTGCCAGGTTCCCCCGGCTCCCCTCCGTTTCCAGAGCTGCCAGGTTCCCCCGGGTCCCCTCCGTTTCCAGGGCTGCCAGGTTTCCCCAGACCATTCCCAACCACTGCAAGCTCTTCCAATTCTGACTCGGCAGAGCTGCCTCCATACCCCCAGTTTCCAGGGCTGCCGGGCTCCCCTGGGTTCCCTCAGTTGCCAGGCAGCCAGGCTCCCCTGGGTTCCCTCAGTTGCCAGGCCAGCCGGGTTCCCCCGGCTCCCCCCAGTTTCCAGGGCTGCCGGGCTCCCCCGGGTCCCCTCAGTATCCAGGGCAGCCAGGCTCCCCTGGGTTCCCTCAGTTGCCAGGCCAGCCAGGTTCCCCCGGGTCCCCTCAGTATCCAGGGCTGCCAGATTCCCCCGGGTCCCCTCAGCTACCAGGGTTGCCAGGGTCCCCTCAGTATCCAGGGCTGCCAGGTTTCCCTGAGTCCCCCCAGTATCCAGGGCTGCCAGATTCCCCCGGGTCCCCCCAGTTTCCAGGCTCCCCTCAGTATCCAGGGCTGCCAGTTTTCCCTGAGTCCCCTCAGTATCCAGGGCAGCCAGGTTCCCCCGGGTACCCCCAGTTACCAGGCCAGCCAGGTTCCCCCGGGTCACCCCAGTATCCAGGCTCCCCTCAGTTACCAGGACTGCCAAGTTCCCCCGGGTCCCCTCAGCTACCAGGGTTGCCAGGGTCCCCTCAGTATCCAGCGCTGCCAGGTTTCCCTGAGTCCCCTCAGTATCCAGGGCAGCCAGGTTCCCCCGGGTTCCCCCAGTTACCAGGGCAGCCAGGTTCCCCCGGGTCCCCTCAGCTACCAGGGTTGCCAGGGTCCCCTCAGTATCCAGCGCTGCCAGGTTTCCCTGAGTCCCCTCAGCTACCAGGGTTGCCAGGGTCCCCTCAGTATCCAGCGCTGCCAGGTTTCCCTGAGTCCCCTCAGTATCCAGGGCAGCCAGGCTCCCCTCAGTTGCCAGGGCTGCCAGGTTCCCCAGGGTCCCCTCAGCTACCAGGGTTCCCAGGCTCCCCTCAGTATCCAGGCCAGCCAGGTTCCCCCGGGTCTCCTCAGTTTCCAGGCTTCCCCCAGTATCCAGGGCAGCCAGGTTCCCCCGGGTTCCCCCAGTTACCAGGCCAGCCAGGTTCCCCCGGATCCCCCCAGTTACCAGGCTCCCTTCAGTTACCAGGGCTGCCAGTTTTCCCTGAGTCCCCTCAGTATCCAGGGCAGCCAGGTTCCCCCGGGTCCCCCCAGTATCCAGGCCAGCCAGGGTCCCCCGGGTTCCCCCAGTTACCAAGCCAGCCAGGTTCCCCCGGGTCCCCCCAGTATCCAGGCCAGCCGGGTTCCCCCGGGTCCCCTCAGCTACCAGGGTTGCCAGGGTTCCCAGGCTCCCCTCAGTATCCAGGGCTGCCAGTGTCCCCTGAGACCCCTCAGTTTCCAGGGTCCCCCCAGTATCCAGGCCAGCCAGGTTCCCCCGGGTCCCCCCAGTTACCAGGCTCCCCTCAGTTACCAGGACTGCCAAGTTCCCCCGGGTCCCCTCAGCTACCAGGGTTGCCAGGGTCCCCTCAGTATCCAGGGCTGCCAGGTTTCCCTGAGTCCCCTCAGTATCCAGGGCAGCCAGGCTCCCCTCAGTTGCCAGGGCTGCCAGGTTCCCCAGGGTCCCCTCAGCTACCAGGGTTGCCAGGGTCCCCTCAGTATCCAGGGCTGCCAGGTTTCCCTGAGTCCCCTCAGTATCCAGGGCAGCCAGGCTCCCCTCAGTATCCAGGGCTGCCAGGTTCCCCCGGGTCCCCCCAGTTCCCAGCCTCCCCTCAGTTACCTGGGCTGCCAGGTTTCCCCAGACCATTCCCAACCACTGCAAGCGCTTCCAATTCTGACTCTGCAGAGCTGCCTCCATACCCCCAGTTTCCAGGGCTGCCGGGCTCCCCAGGGTCCCCTCAGTATCCAGGCCAGCCAGGTTCCCCCGGGTCTCCTCAGTTTCCAAGCTTCCCCCAGTATCCAGGGCAGCCAGGTTCCCCTGGGTTCCCCCAGTTACCAGGCCAGCCAGGTTCCCCCGGATCCCCCCAGTTACCAGGCTCCCTTCAGTTACCAGGGCTGCCAGTTTTCCCTGAGTCCCCTCAGTATCCAGGGCAGCCAGGTTCCCCCGGGTTCCCCCAGTTACCAAGCCAGCCAGGTTCCCCCGGGTCCCCCCAGTATCCAGGCCAGCCGGGTTCCCCCGGGTCCCCTCAGCTACCAGGGTTCCCAGGCTCTCCTCAGTATCCAGGGCTGCCAGGTTCCCCTGGATCCCCTCAGCTACCAGGGCTGCCAGTGTCCCCTGAGACCCCTCAGTTTCCAGGGTCCCCCCAGTATCCAGGCCAGCCAGGTTCCCTCGGGTCCCCCCAGTTTCCAGGCTCCCCTCAGTTACCAGGGCTGCCAGGTTCCCCCGGGTCCCCTCAGCTACCAGGGTTCCCAGGCTCCCCTCAGTATCCAGAGCTGCCAGGTTTCCCTGAGTCCCCTCAGTATCCAGGGCAGCCAGGGTCCCCCCAGTATCCAGGGCTGCCAGGTTCCCCCGTGTCCCCTCAGCTACCAGGGTTGCCAGGGTTCCCAGGCTCCCCTCAGTATCCAGGGCTGCCAGGTTCCCCCGGGTCCCCTCAGCTACCAGGGCTGCCAGGTTTCCCCAGACCATTCCCAACCACTGCAAGCTCTTCCAATTCTGACTCGGCAGAGCTGCCTCCATACCCCCAGTTTCCAGGACTGCCAGGGTCCCCTCAGTTTCCAGGGTTCCCCCAGTATCCAGGGCAGTCAGGTTCCCCCGGGTTCCCCCAGTTACCAGGCCAGCCAGGTTCCCCCGGGTCCCCCCAGTATCCAGGGCTGCCAGATTCCCCCTTGTCCCCCCAGTATCCAGGGCTGCCAGGTTCCCCCGGGTCCCCTCAGCTACCAGGGTTCCCAGGCTCCCCTCAGTATCCAGGGCTGCCAGGTTCCCCCGGGTCCCCTCCGTTTCCAGGGCTGCCAGGGTCCCCAGGATCCCCTCTGTATCCAGGGTCCCCAGGATCCCCTCTGTATCCAGGGTCCCCAGGATCCCCTCTGTATCCAGGGTCCCCAGGATCCCCTCTGTATCCAGGATCCCCTCTGTATCCAGGGTCCACAGGATCCCCTCTGTATCCAGGGTCCCCTGGATCCCCTCCCTTTCCAGGGTCCCCAGGATCCCCTCTGTATCCAGGGTCCCCTCAGTATCCATGGCTGCCAGGGTCCCCCGGCTCCCCCAGACCCACTCATCCCCAGAGGCCTCCCTGTTTTTACTCCGCCCACTACAAACGCAAGGCAAAGAGGGTTAAGCAGATGGTCCCACCAGTGTACGACATCATGTTCCAGGACGATGCTTCACTTCAGTCGAATGTTACACAGGCTCCAACAGGGACCCCCAAGTCTTCCACCACTGCTGGTGTCGAGGACCAGAGGAGGATGCCTGGGTTTGGTTCTGGCAGTAGAGGTGCCCTCCCTCCTCCACCTGCTGAGGACTCGTAGCAAGTGACTCTTAACAATTCTTTTTTGAGTAGTTGTGTAATGTCACTTCTGCACTTTTTAATAAAGAATTCTTAACTTTAAACTGACTGGATTGGAATGTGTTGCTGTGAAAATTCATTTCTGTATGGCATGTTTGAGATCATGAACTGGTTTGATTCAAAGGTTTGAAACTTTACTGAGTTGGTGATTTAACATGCAGTTCTGCCAACTGGATTTGTGTACTCTAATATACATTCACAAGTCACTTGGTAAGCCTCCTCACTCGAGTCTAGACCAGTAGTGTTTGCCTTTGTCTGCCCCTATTGGGTTTCAGAGTGCTGCTGTATAAATGTGTAGGCTATTGATTTTCCATGTCAAGAGATTTCCCTGTTAAATTGGCACAATCCATCCATAAAACTGGGTTGGTTTCTACATCTGTGGTCCTCATCTTGAGTATGCAAAGGCCATGGTACTACCAGGTTATTGACAATGTTTTTATTTTATTTAATGGCGCTCAGAACTATTAAGTGACATCACATGAGGCTCGATTATTTTCGGCACTTCCTGCAGCCTCCAAGACTATCCCAGCTGGCTGATATTCAGCAATAACACACGACCACGATCGCATTTACAAGAGTTCTAGTCAGCCTGATAATGGTGATCATGTAAGCGGAGTGGTAGTCACGGTGATATCGCCAAATATCCTGGAATTCCTCTTGTCCAATCAAATTACTTGGTCGGAAAAAAGTTAGGCGACAATAGTTCCAATTTCTGTCCGGTGAAGACTTGAAAACCTTTCGGTTGTCGTACAGCTTTTTGTTGGAGTAAGTCCTACATTAATCTTAATCACAAGTACTTCATCCTAAAGACATCAGTGTTGTTAAATGGCAAACCATTACATACAAAATGAAACTGTCTACATATATGTTGAGACTTAATTATATATTCACCTTATTGATCTTTAAAGTAATTCAAGATGTGACACTTCACCTTTACAATAACTGAGTCAAACTTATTTATTGCAGTTTGAGAACCTTTCATGGAAACGGTCACACTGTGAAGACTGGTGTCGTACGCAACCATACACATTTCAGGACATGCAAGATAAAAACAAAAAATCAATTTGGTTAACATATTGAACAAAACTGGACCCATACAGAATAAACTGTATCGACCTTGATACAAATCACACCAGATAAAAACTTAAGACTGCCTATACAAGTGTGATTATCGTGTCGAAATGGCCACCTAGCATTTCATTTCACCGACAAAGATACAAAAATGGCCTTTTAGCTTAGCGCCTTTTCAGAAAACGGCTCATGACATGTTCTCCCCTGTCTGAGAGCCAGTAACCAGCCATGGCCGCCACGGCCCCCATGAAGATGGAGGTGAACACCATGTCACCCTTGGCAGCCAGAGTGGCCAGTGCACAGAGCAGCACACCAAAGAACATCTGCTGTAGAACCTCCACTTCCTCCTCCTGGATGTCGTCAAACAAACTTCTCTCATGGTCACCTGGTGAAGGAGTAGATCGGTGAGAATGATGAGGCCAGGTGTGTTCGTGGACCCTTACTGCTCCGTTGGAATGACAATGCAACTGTGCGTGTGTGTGTGTGTGTGTGTGTGTGTGTGTGTGTGTGTGTGTGAATGTGACGGGTATGTAACAGCTGTAGCCACTCTCCGTCACGACAAGGCTCGTTCGCCACTCGCTGGGCTCGAACCCACGATCTCCGACTTGCCAAGCATGACCACTACCAGCTACGCCAAAGAAAAGCTAGCTCTTCGTTGACGCGGGTGGCCTGTTACATACCTGAGGAGGGAGTTTCACGGTTCTAACTCCGTTACATGAACACTTACTGGGCCTTCGCTTTTGAACGCAGACATTGTTTTTTCGGGTGAGGCCCTCAGCACAGTCACAGCTGAAGGAACCCTCTGTGTTGGTGCAGATCTCATCCAGTCCTGGGCAAGCCAGCACCCTCTCAGCACACTCATCTATGTCTGAAAGAAATGCAGAGTCTAATAAACACACACACACACACAATCGCTCTTTAATTGAATCTGTCTCTCTCACTAACCTTGTCTCACGCACACCTACCTAGACACTTAGCTCCTGTAAGTCTGTATCCGGAGGCACATCCTCTGCAGCGGGCAGACCCTCCGCCCATACAGCCCACACACGCAGGGTCACAACCTGGGGGAAGGGGCAATTGGGGGGGGGGGGGGGGGGCATCTTTGACAGTAAGTTCCCCGTACATAACAGGCCAGTCCTTAGATAAGTAAATACAAAGCTATTGAAGGTTTTGGTTCTGAGTGATGGTGTCACGTATGTACCCAGATGTGATTATGGGAGGAGCTGTCCTGCACAAAGCAGCACTGACCTCGGCACTCATAAGCGCCCTGGGTGTTGAGGCAGTAGGTGTTGGTGGGACACTGTTCCAGCTCTGTGCCACATTCATCAACGTCTGAAACACATGAGGAAGAAGATACACACATACAGAGAAGTACACACTATAATATTGTATCGATGCATGGAAATGTTCATTTTTATCTCCTTTTTCTTTCTTCAAATGACTGTTTCCCTACACACAGACAAACACAATTACACCTCGCTCACCTACACAAGTGTGATCGTGGATAGTCCAGCCTGCTGTGCATTCCAAACACAGATCGTGTCCTGGTCCTGAGCATGTCTTACAGGTGTCCGGACAGCCCCGTACCTGATCCAGCTGAGCTAACACAGAGTACAGCCCTACTGCCAGCAGGAGGCGCCAGCGAGCCGACATCTCACGCTCTTCTCTCGCCCTCGCTCACTCTCCCTGCCACTCTAGTAAGTAAAATGTATTTATACAGCGCTTTTCACAGACAGGGTCACAAAGTGCTTTACAATGTACATTGTCAATATAACATAAAAGTCTAATAATAAAAAATCTAATAAATAAAACAGATACAAATTATCAATAGACCAAAGACAGAGATTACTCAAAAGCTAACCTGAACAAGTGAGTTTTCACTTGTCCCTTAAAACTCTCAACATTCTCAGCAAACCTAATGCTGGTTGGCAAAGCATTCCAGAGTCTGGTTGCCATAGCGGCAAACGCTCTATCCCCACATGATTTCAGACGAGTGCGTGGCGTGAATACCAGATTTTGGTTAATAGATCTAAGAGACCGAGAGTACTAAGATAGTACTATTGCACTAACGGTTCCTGGGGAGCGGACAACCAGTGAAGGACCTAACTTACATAAATTGGAACCATTTTCAGTTATGGTGTCCTATGGCATAATGATTGGGTTTTGAAAGAGTGTAGGCCTATATATATTATTTTTGTTAACGTTTAATTGTTGTAAGAATATTTAGCTTTATAGATAAATAAAATAAAATGTGGGCTAGCCTATTATGTAAATTATCGGAAGCATGTGTTGCCTATTTAAATAGTTTAAAATCTAAGTTGTCAATGGTGTTATGCTTCATTGGTGGCATGGTTTTCAAAGTTGTAGCATTGTAAAAACTGTTTTTATGCCCGCGAACAACAATCTATAATAAATCACAGTTGCACACAATTTGAATGTATGATAATTACCTTTCAGTAGTAGGCTAACGTCGTTTCAAACTAATTCAGTGATTTGATTTTCTGCACCTTGCTAAGACATGACAGAAGTTTGCAGCACTTTTGAGCGCCTGTTGGATCTTGCAGCTCAGTGGTATGTACAGTTAATATGAGTCTCCAAGCGCGCCGGTTATGCGGAGTTCCACCTTCGGTCATCATTCTTTAGCAGACACTTCCAGACAGGCGCAACAAGTGATCTCCAACAAGCGACCCGTTCGTTGGGTCTGCAATGACACTGAGCTGCACCAATTGAAAAACAGGGTGACCGTGCGCGACCACGCTGAAAGACGGCCAATAAGAACCCAAGACACCACGTGGACAAGAACATTTATTTTTAGCCTTACACGAGAGGGACATGGTATCTTTGTTTCACACTGATATCGTGTCACATGCAAAAAAATCAATATACAATATAAACAGGTAGCATGAAAGTTATTCACCCCAAAAAACAAGCGTGCTACTAAAACAACATAACTTTTCGAAGAAGTATCTACACATTGTAGAATCCTACAGTTCTAAACTAAACTATTTTCAGCTCTTTAAGGTGCAATTTGGAACATCAAATCGAAACAGCTTTAATAGGTTTTCTTAGAGACCTCAAATAAAGTGCTTTCCCCCCTTAAGGTTCATCTACATGTACAAAGGGCTCTTTAATCTTAGACGTCAGAGTGTATAAAAATAAAATAGTCTCACTTCAAATCAAATGAAAACTTGCAGCAAACTTGGTAGCACAATAAACTGCAAAATATAAAGAATGGAGTTCATGTTTATACATAGTGTGACATAATCAGTGCAGAAAGGCAGGATGAGTTCAAGGTATTGGCTGAGCCTCTACAGAAACAGCTTTTCCTCCACATCAGTAAAAACCCAGTGACATGGCTTCCCTGCTCTGTAGCTCCTAAAGCCCTGTAGGCCAGACAGAAGACAGTCCTCCCTTCAGCCCCTCAGTCCACCTCCAGCTCACCTCTCGCCTGCCCCCAGACAGGGCCGACAGCAGCCCCTGTCTCTGGGAGGGCAGGTGGAACCAGGGCAGCCCCTGGAGCAGCTCTGGGAGACCCCGCTGGCTCCCTGTGGAGGGCCGGGCAGGGTGCGATTCAAAGGTCACCAAGGTGAAACGCTCTCCTGCACCACCCCGCTGGTAGTCCGCCTGGATGCAGCTCAAACAGGCAGAGAAGACGTCCTTGTATGGGGACAAGCCCTGGACACCGGGGTGGTCCCTGTCCACCTCTCCCCTTCCCCCAGCCTGAGGGTCCTCTCCCTGGGCGAGAAGTCCCTGTCGTAGAGGGTCCAGACCCCACTGCTGGGCCATCTCCCAGGCAGAGCGGGTCAAGACCACCAGGACCCGGCCCCCCTGGGTGTCCAGGAGGTGCAGCTGGGAGTGCAGCCAGGGCAGAGGCCCGAGAGACCCCAGCTGGGCTCGGCTCCACAGATCCACACATACCCTGAAGCCCTGGGCAACAAGGAGGGAGCCCAGCTCACACACCTGCTCGGACACGGCCCCTTCTGCATCTGGGGGGCTCAGCAGCACCATGTGTCCCTTCCTACCAGCTCCTAGTTAAACGGGAGACATGGGGGTTACAGGCACTGCAGCCAATTCTATAGACGTACAGTGTGTCACATTATTAGAAGAAGAATACATTGTCAGCCATGCAAGGTGAGCACCTACACGTGTGCAGGTAGCAGTGACACCAACTCACACACACACACACACTCACACATACACGCACACACACAGTGTCCTGTCCACATGATGGCATTGTTAAAGTGAAATGGCTTTATGTTGCAATGTTTGCCAAGTTCTATTCAGCAACTAGAAGATTAACATGTTTTATAATCATGCAGTTCACTCACTCCATTCCTTATGCAGCCCTTTCCACGCCCATCCTGTCAGACAAAGATTTCAGGTTACAAATTGACCAACTCGAACAAGGACGTCCTTGTTTCGGAGTCAGTTTTAATCTTTGCAGTTTGCTGTGTGCGCAAGCGTGCAGTGAAACTCATGTACAGTGCATACTGTTGTGTGTCCTCAAATTCCCAAATGTTGTAAATAACTCCCAAGACAAAAGCTCCTCAGTACGTCACATACAGCATGAATGAGAGCCATTGATTGGGGCGAAAAAGAGGAAACGCAGATGGACAGTTTGAGTTTGCATGTCTCCTGAATGGGAGAGATCTTTCACATCATACTCACGTTTCACTGTGCTGTGTAGGAAACACACTCCGAGAACAGCTACGCCGATTAGCAGCACAGTAACCAGAACCAATAGACTAATCCGCCACCTACTGGCTGAAAGGGAGAGACAATATATCTGGCACATGACTGATGGTTTGAGTCCTGACTGCAAGGTTGTCAGCTCTTTTTTTTTTTTACACAACTACACAAAATAACCCATCAATTAAACAAGCAGGTATACAGGCTTGGTTTGTAACCCATCCAGCTAGCTTTTCTGTTGTGAACAACAGTGAGTCTACATAGTACATTTTTCTTTATTAGGGTCAGCCAGTCGTTATATAGATTACAAGCTCAGTGTTGATGGCAAACATCTGTGTATAAAGGGAACCTATTTTCAGTAAATGGAAGGGAAAATATAGTTGAAACTTACTTAAGTACTTTTGTGTCAGAGTACAGTTGAAATCCATCACAGCAATTAGGGCATGTTATGTTTTAGCTTTTATTACTTTTACCTTAAGGGGGGATCAACTTTAAATGAAACAATGTGTTTACAATTAAAATACTTACTCTCTGCATTAGGACAGATGGGGCCAATATTTTTGTCCATTCCTTGTATTTTTACCTGTATAGACACACACACACACACAAACATTTGCATATTTATAATACATTTAGCTTATTTTCAATTCACTGATTGAACTTGTTTTGCAAACATGTAGTAAGGTCTTCTCCAAACCAAGACAACATCACCCACATAACACTCCTACAAGACTCAAACAAAAGCTCTCCTATTTGATTATTTCAAATAATATTTTAAAGTTTGCTACTGTCACAGACAGAACTAATATAATCACTGTACCATCATACACAGGTCCGCACTAGGCTCTACGTGTTCAAACGCTCCCTGCACCCGCTGTGATGAAAAAGAGACATTACACCGTCAGATCACACTTTGGCTAATTAGCATACTGGACAGGGCCGCGTTTCCCAGATTGGTTAAGAAGCTCTTGCTTCTTAACGAATCTGGGAAACGAATCTGGGAAACGCGGCCCTGAACAGTAACCGCACCGAAGAAAATCAGTCAACGAAACAGAAGACTGAACGTTCAACAAAAAAATAACTACGAAAGCACAGTCCATCAAACACTGTCTGGTTACCCAGAATCCTGTGCGGTTTTCCATCCATGGGCCGTCCACCAGATTCTGCCTGGAGTTGCTCTGCTCCCTGCATCCGCCCGCTCCTGCGCCCCTCTGACACGGCCACACCTCCGCCTCCAGCCTGCAAGGTGCTGACACGTTCCAGGAGAGCGTGCTAGCGCCACTGTTCATTTCGCCTCGGGCCACGGACACTGACACGTTATCCCATACGTTACGTTGAAAGCGTTCTTGAACAAACAAAATCACATCTAAGTTTACGTTTTTTTTTGTAGCCTACAATACAGCAGCAAAGTAGATATGAAGATATGCAGATTACTTTTGGACTTATAAAGGGTCAAATCAACTTTCAAGTTTGATTTGATGACTAGTTACGGACTAACCGTGGTTAAAAAATAAAACAGAAAACAGAAAGAGGAGAACACTCTTACCTGTGTTGTTCCTGAAGGGACAACGTCTATGTCGGTGTGATCTTTGATTTTCTTTCTCCCACCACATCTGCGTACACACGCGCACACACGCACACACACGCACACAAACACACACAAATAATTAAGGATTGCGTTCCTGTCATGAGGAGGCCACTAAGTAAAGCACGAGTTAGCTTTATATCAATCACCCCAGCGTTAGTTACCTAGATACCTAGAAAGTCGTCTGGCTTTCACCCGCTAACTAGCTAGCAAGCCACCCACAACAAGTTGTAGGTATAGCCAGCTTATAGTAGTAGTAGTAGCGTGGCAAGGTTATTTCAGCAAAGGGTGAAAAAGGGAAAAGTAGCAACCAGTAACAGTCTGAAATATTTACAAATTTTATTAAACTAGCTGACGATTGGCTGAACTCAAATGGACACTGCCCTTGTGTTGATGTGTTAAAATATGGTAAAATACTATGAATATCAGTACCTGAATACACATACAAGGGGTGACAGAGTGCAGTGGAATGGTCTTCTTTTTCCACTCCTACACACACAAAACAAAACAAAAAGCTGTTAAGGACAAGCCAGGAGAAAAACAACTTTCAGCTACACATTTCAGAAATAACCATCTTGACAGACACCATTTCACCACACTAACCTTGCAAATTCCGCTTATCTCATGCTGTAGGCACATCATTAGTGGGAAGGCGCTCTTATTCTTGCCTTTAACCCTCAGATTGACAACGTCCCAAACCTGGTCTGTTTTAGCGCTAAAGTTGGGGGCTGACAAACATGCAAGCCGTTTTGACATGACAGAAAAGGTCAGAACAAATTTACCTAAGCTACAACCAGCAGACACAAACGAAAACTCTCGTCAACATATAAGCAACATAAATAGCCTTAGCAGGAAAAATAGTTTCAGGTGGATATTATCAGGACAGGTAGGTAATATTAAGTAGCCTACTCAAATAGAAAAAGCTTTGTAGGCTACAGGCTAGGAATATAATTCAAACATAAACAGAGAGCAGAGCTAAGGAACTTCACTCACCATTACAAGCCTCTACACTTTCCCGAAGTTCTGTGGAACACACTAGTGGGGCAGAGATGTGTGTTAGTCATTGTTTCACAACAGTTTTTTTTTTTACAGTAAAACTGCTCAGTACCTTTGTCGACGGAAGGTACTTCCACCGTGCGGAGCTTGGAGCCCGCCGTCACGCTCACTTCACTGCCGAATTGAACCATCTTCGGTTCGCACAGCATCATTGACAGCTGAGCCTGCTAGATGATGAAGACGTCGAATAACACACACGCCACAGTATAGGCACACAGGAAATTATTGATGGTAAATGTATCATCCATACCTCCGGTGCAGTCCTTGGTGTTACTTTGAAGTTGATTTTTTTACACAGTATTACTGCTTCTGGACTGTTAAAGCACACCACCACGTTCGCTGCAAAATAAGAGATGAGAGGATGAGCAAAGTGTTGTCATGACAGCGCTGGATTCTGTGAACGTATTCAGTGATACGTGTTCCTAGAGTATCTTTTAACTCGGATCTCGGATTCATTACCGTCATCATCTTCATTATCATCCCGAACATCCAAAGTTTTCTTCGTATCCACTCTCCTCATTGTCACTGCTGTTGAGCTGGATGGTGATGAGCATGCAGGGTAAGCATGTATTCCTCTTCGCTGGTTTCGTTGGGCAGCAGAGCTTAGCAACTACCTCAAGGTCGCTGACTTCAGAACCAGACTTTGGGTCCGTTGGGAGAAGAACAACATCTGACACAAACAGGAGAGATCAGAAAATAATGCGCGTGTGTTCGCAATACGAAACACAATAGGGAAGTGACTGTGGAATGTGACTGTGGAATGTCACTTTGTGTGTGTGTGTGTGTGTATGTGTGTGTGTGTGTGTGTGGGGGGGGGGGGGGGGGCCTGGAAAGAGATGTTATGAAAATATAAAATGGAGAGCTCACCTTCAATCTCGCAGGTAAGACCCTGAAAATAACAAAGTACAAATTAAAGTACTGTAGCAACCGGGTCAAGGGGAGCGGTCAAGGTTCAGTTAGTTCCACATCGCTACAGTACAATCAGCGCTTGTTAATCACTACGATGCATCTGTAGCATACAATAAGTCAAATGAAAGCATCAACAACTGACATGTATTATGCATAGGCTAATAATGAAGTGGTCTTCATTTAATTTTCGACCAGGACGCACGACTTGATAAAGAAAATGAAATTAAATATTTGATGTTTATCTAATGCATAACTAAATAATATGCAGTGTTTAGCCTACCGGTGAACATGTGACTTGTCCGCATCGAGGTCCTGAGATCATTTCCAGCGCAAGGGTTGAAAACCCTGCCAATAGGACTGAGTATGACAACCAAGACACCGTCGATTTCATTTCAAAAGTCCCCCGACCATTTGTTGAAGGAGAATTACTTTTATACTCTGCTTCGCGCGGAAACGGATTGGAATCGGATCTGTTGACGGTGGAAAAGTCCTTAATTTTTTGTAGTATCTAAAAGTTTAGGACAGGAATATTTCACGTTTCTAACACAAATATATTTGTAGGTTGACCTACTTACATTGTAGAAATGGATCCAAAAGCCTAAAAAAAAAAGAATTAGCATGACTGGGACGTTTTCCGTCGGTTACAAAGCTCACATCTTCACGATTAAGTTTTACCGGAACTTAACTGTATCCAGTATGTTGTGTCATGTTCCTGGGAAGTAGGCAGGCTGTAGAAGTCCACAAGCAGGTGACTCATTTAACCACACCCCAGAGACTCACATACACACGCACACACACACGCACACACACACACACACGCACACACACACACACTGATCCAGTCATTTACCAACAGGAATAAGGTCAGGGTCCAATAAGTCAAGGAAATCAATCAGTTTATAACAGCGATAAAGCTGGTAGTTTTAATCAGTGTGTTTCACATATTCAAACTCTAATCAAAAAGAGATTTAATACGGCACACAACACAATACTGACATAGATAGTCTGCTCACTTCTACTAAACTAAATGTGGAACTGAAGACTTCTGGGTGACCAAAGTCCATTCTCTGTAGCTGGGGGTATTTAAAGACAAGGCTGTGTGTATATACTCAGACTTGTCTATATTAGTGAGAGTCCATGTGCTGAAGATGACAACCAAACCAAACAATGATTGATTGTGTCGTATTCTGCTTTTCTCTTCAGCAGCATAGTTGCTGTTAGTCCTGTAGAACCAGTTTGTGCTCCAGTCACTCGAGGAATCAGGCTGCTTACTTGTGAACAACAGTTCACTACAGTTGTCAAACTTGATTGATCACATAGTTGTGTTGCTAACACGTGACAAGTGGATAATATTGTCTGCATTTTAAGACATTTACTTGGAATAAAGTTGATTATTAAGGACACTTTTTTTTATTTTACCAAGATTGAACACAGTACATTTTTTCACTTTAATCAAGACTAATCAATGTACTATGAGTAATGCCTACTGTCTTATACAGCACATATCCAAACCTGAAGTTTAAGTATGAATACACTGCAAGGAGCCTTTCGGGTCCAACAAATCAATGAAGCCTGTGCCAAAGCAGTGTTGCTGGGTTACAGTGTTGCTGGGTTACAAATACCTGACAAACACACCCAGTTGACATAGCACTGACCTTACCGTAATTGTGTGAATCAGGGTGTAAAAGAGAGAAAGGTAAATAAATTAAATGGGAAAAACTCACAAAGACTTTTTATTATTATTATTATTTTTTGGAATTTTGTTGCTTGGTCTAGTCTTAAAACAGGCAACAATATCCCCCCCCCCCCCCCCCCCCCAAAATAACTTGACTTTTATCTTAATTCTAGACATGGCCATTCCATTACCCAGGTAATGAGCTGTAGTCAGTCACAGTATGCACGGCTGCCAGCTACAGTTATGAGACGGATAAGTCGCTGAATGCTCCAATCTGCTGGGCAGACAGAAGAGAGATGTGCAGGCAGGCAACATCAGGAGAGGAAGGCAGACTGTGATCTATAGCAAGAGACCTGCAATAGAAACACACACACACACATCAGGTGGGGAGTCAGGTGGCTGAGCGGTTAGGGAATCGGGCTAGTAATCTGAAGGTTGCCAGTTCGATTCCTGGCTGTGCCAAAAATGACGTTGTGTCCTTGGGCAAGGCACTTCACCCTACTTGCCTCGGGGGTAATGTCCCTGTACTTACTGTAAGTCGCTCTGGATAAGAGCGTCTGCTAAATGACTAAAATGTTAAAATGTAATCATTCTTAGACACTGCAAAAGGACTAGTCAACAAACCAAACAGGTAGTACTGAAGGGACAGATGATCTATCTCGCTCTGTGTTTATCACACACACCACACACACACACACACACACACACACACACCTGGAAGCCATCACCGCTTGGTTGTTAATCTTCAGTGTAATAGGAATCAATCCGTTGATTTCAAAGTCCACAGGTTTTCCAGCTGTAATATCCACAGTTTAAAGTTAGTACTGGACCTCTGTTCTACAAGTGCAATCAAAACACTATCGCCTAGAGTAAGTGCAAACCATCAGTGAGGCAAGGTCATTAAAATAATATGTTTGGTTACATTTCACTGTTTTGACTGCTGCATTTTAATCCGTCACCTATTAATCCAGAAATGTCGCCGGATGGACGTTCTCTCAAAACAGGCCACAAGAAGCTGAATCCATGTTTCTCGTTTAGGAGAATTACTATTCGTGTGTCACCAACTTTTATGTCCAGTTCCTTTTCTGTCATTAATGCTGTCAGCCTATGAACACACATCTCACCTCCATCAGAATCAAAAGCTAGATGACATAGTTCTGAACACTACACACAATACAATGGTTCATGGCAATAATCCAATGCATTTATGTCATCTTTTCACACTGTCAATGATTTTATATTATTGTTATTAAAAAGCATGTTGTTGAATTGGTTCAGGAAAAGCACCTCTTTGCAACAAAGGTGGACCCAGCGGCCCAGGGATAAATTGTGGTGTTCTGCCCATCTCTGTAGAAGAGCCTGGGTGAAGGCTGGGTGGAGTCCAGCACCAGCTCAACTGTGCTCTGGTGACGGATTATAATTTTTTCAAAAGCAGTATTGACAAACCATCCATTAATGATCAGTTCTGGGGGGGGGGGGGGGGGGGGAAGAAAAGAAAGAGATTCAGTTCACTTTCATGAGCACCAGATGCAACCTATTAATAACTGAAAGCTGGATGAATGGTTGGGTTGAACGATTAAATGAATGACAGTTTACCGTTGTCGGGGTCCTGCAGAATTCTAACTGGCTTTGGTATTGGTACATCAAAACACAGGGGGAAGGCTGAACTCACAGCTGGCAACAATACCCTAAGATAGCTCACTGTGAGAGAGAGAGAGAGAGAGAGAGAGAGAGAGAGAGAGAGAGAGAGAGAGAGAGAGAATGATTGAGGGAGGGAGGGAGGAAAGGGAGAGAATGAAAGAGTCCATAACCTATAAGATACTGTACGGTAGGGATAGGCACAATCTGACAGGATGTTAGTTTTCAAACCCAATATTCAAATTTAGACACCTGGCGGCACTAAGCAGGTGAAGAAGGCAACCAGAAATATCAAGAGATTATAAACATTTATGGAATCTTACATTGTCACTGTCAACAGTACCTTTTGGAGTTGTAGTCTGTGTTTTTGTGGTGTGAGTAGCGTAATCGTAATCATATTCAGGGGCTACAAAACACAATAAAGAGTGTGTTTCAAGTTCACATTACATGCAATTCAATGAGAAGTGAATACTGACATTTCTTCCTGAATAGTGTGTACAAAGTAACTAAATTTGAGTATTGAGGCTGTGCTGTCGTGTGTGTCACCAAATCTGAGACAATAATCGATTGTCACCTTGATAGTAGCTATGAGTAAGTAATTGGGACGATGGTCTTAGGCCTCCAACTCGTACTCCATGTCTTCCTCCATATCCTCCTCTTCCTGCTCCTCCATATCCTCCTGCTCCTGCTCCTCCATATCCTCCTGCTCCTCCTCCTCCTGCTCCTACTGCTCCTGCTGCTCCTCCTCCTGCTCCTCCTCCTGCTGCTCCTCCTCCTCCTCCTGCTCCTGCTCCTCCTCCATATCCTCCAGCTCTTCCTCCTCCTGCTGCTCCTCCTCCTCCTCCTCCTGCTCCTCCTCCATATCCTCCTGCTGCTCCTCCATATCCTCCTCCTCCATATCCTCCTCCTCCTCCTCCTGCCTCCTCCTCCTGCTCCATATCCTAATCCTCCATATCTTGCAGGCGTTGCAGCCAAGAGCCACGAACCTGACATGCTTTGAGAATTAGGTGGAGCTGGGAATAAATTACAAAAACATAACAGACAAATTGAGGGGAGCTCTGAAGTAAAATCACAGGCAAAGTATTACAGGGAAAGTGTTATCTTAACAATGAGGTTGGTGTCTTGTAGAAAGACAAGATAAACTAGAGGGTACAATTTCTGGGGAAATTGTAGGGTGTGCTTGCTTGCATCGGTTGCAGATGGGTCCATTTATTAACTGTAATACAACTGATATTTCTGTATATTTTATATAAAAAAGCCTACTTATTATTTATGAAGATTAAATAGATTTAAAAGCATACATTTGTTGCTGCTCATTTACAATTGAATAGAATAGAATGAAACGGTTGCCTTCTCATTTCCCCTGCAAGAGGGAATAGTGATAAGCTATAGCAGCCTAAATCAAATGAAGATATTGGGCAATTCGGTGTAAAAATTGTCCTAACCTCTATGACTTAAATGTCACCTGAAGTTTCTCCCTTCTAGTGATATTTTCAAGCATTTAACCTACTCATATTGCATTCATTCATTAAAAATCCCAATAATAATAAATATATATGAGAGAGAACAATGGTTGTGCTCGCCAAAGGTGTGAGCACATCCAATGAAGGCAAGCTGTAGTGTGGTAGTACCTGCATCAATGCAAACCTGCTAGAAAGATTTTAGAATTTGACAGATTTTTTAAATTATTCTTATGTTATAATTATTGGGTGTGCTTTCCTTGGGTAAGCACTTGATGTTGTTACTGACACATAATGATCACTTCTAGTAAACTTGTTTTATTAGGCAATTTTCCAGAAATACATTTCAATCTTATTTATGTTTTTGGGGGCATATTTTCAGTTTGCAGATGATACTGTTGGAATTCCAGATAAGATACTGCCAGTTATGGAAGCAAATCATTGAGATAATGTTTTGAATTTTAAAAAGCATTGAATATGTAATATTGAAATTTAAACTTTACAATTTTTGGTTTTTAATTCACTTCTTTAAAATGTAAATATTAATTTATTTCAATGTTAAAAAAAAATCAGATCCAAAAATTAAAGGTTTGGAAATTCAGGTAGCTCAAATTCCAACAGTAACATTCAGATCCCAAAAATTCCAAAAGAAAATCCCCAAATCCCATGAAACAAAATTCAGATTGCTTGTATTCGAATGGTCAAATTCTGATCCCAAAAGTTTTAGAGTATGCTCAAGCATACTTATTTAAAATACACCGAAATATAGGTTGTAACATGTTAGTTACAAAATTGACCCATCTGCAACGGATGCAAGCATACCTCACAATTTACCCAGAAATTGTACCCTCTCTAGTTCAAAAATCAAATTCAATCACTCTACTCACATAAACCAATCGGCCTAGGTAACCCTGGTAACAATGTTAGAACAGAATCATCACAGAACATTCTGAGCACACACGTAGAAGCATGACATTACGAGGTAGGAAGATGTTATACCACATGTTATATCACAGTTATTTATAGTAGACAGTAAAATACTAAATTACCTTTTTTACCTTTTAATTGGATTTGCAAAGAACTTCTCTGATCTGTTTAAAAAGGCAGACAATCCAAGTTCAATCCAAAAGTTCATATTTATTTACATAACATATGCTTAATTCACAATATAATATACACACGTTTCCTGTATACATGTCCTGTATGCATTTATATGCAGTATGTGTGTATATTTAAATATATATACACACACTCACAGGGTAGGTTTAAGCTCACCATTAACACCAGCGTCTTGTCTTCCTGGTTTCTCCCCCTCCTGGGGTTTGTGGGCCACCTGGGTGTCCTCCCCCTCAGGCTTGGTGACCACCATGGAGGTGTGGGGCGTCACAAAGCCATACTTGAGAGCCAGCTCCACGGCCGCCTTCTTGGCCTGCGCCTTCGCAGGTCCGGAATACTGCAGCCTAGCAACCGCGTGGAGACGGAGGTCATTAAGGCACACATACACACGCATTCAAATATCATATACTGTGGACGTACACACGCATTCAAATATCATATACTGTGGACGTACACACGCATTCAAATATCATATACTGTGGACGTACACACGCATTCAAATATCATATACTGTGGACGTACACATGCATTCAAATATCATATACTGTGGACGTACACACGCATTCAAATATCATATACTGTGGACGTACACACGCATTCAAATATCATATACTGTGGACGTACACACGCATTCAAATATCATATACTGTGGACGTACACACGCATTCAAATATCATATACTGTGGACGTACACACGCATTCAAATATCATATACTGTGGACGTACACACGCATTCAAATATCATATACTGTGGACGTACACACGCATTCAAATATCATATACTGTGGACGTACACACGCATTCAATTATCATATACTGTGGACGTACACACGCATTCAAATATCATATACTGTGGACGTACACACAGATTCAAATATCATATAGTGCATACGGAAAGTATTCACAGCTCTTCACTTTTTCCATATATGTTACAGCCGTATTCCAAAATGGATGAAATAAAAAGCCTGACTTTGTCATACTCATAATTCTTGTCAGAATATGAGTCTGAGAACTCTCCATTGGGCTGTGACTATGGGGCGTGTTTCAACCGAACCCGGAAAACAAATGCCTCTTCGCTCAATTGGATAGACCTACAACCAATCAGAGCAACGTAGTATGTTGTTTGTTGAAAACGAATTCAACCAAAGCGCTCTTTGGTGACGTGGTTGATTACATTACTGTTGATCATCTGTCCATCATCGTATAAAGCCCGCCCTGACAATTTCATTGCTTTGTTCCCCAACCGAGACTCCCCAGACCCATCTTCCCGACCAAATTATTTTGTGGGCGGGGATAAGTTGGGCTGGCAGCCAGGCTAGGGGGGGGGGGCAAATCTATAAAAAATATGAAACCATTTTTTTTTACTTTGTCATTATGGGCCCCCAAAAGCACAAGCACACTGTGGCTACACTCACTCTGTATCCAGTAGCTGCTTGACTGTCAGGTAGGCCCACAGCCTGTTGAGACGGCTCTCTGCTATTGGCTCCTTGGATCGGGAAGAGGACTTTTCGTCCACAAACTCCATCTTGCGGCTTTTCTGTAAAACAAACACACTCTCCCTTCAGAATGATCGACGTTGGCTTACATCCGAAAATATCCATTCATGAGAAAAAAATTTAATAAAGAAAAAATCCCAATTCACATATGATGGATTTGGGCCCTTCAAACCTGAAACAGGTTAGTATGGAAGCATACTCACCGATATGGCGATCACCTGGGGGGAAAGGTCTATATCGTTGCTGGTCACCTGACCAGCCACCACAATCTCTGAGCCCTTGTAGTACTGGCTGAAGTTAGTCTGGGTCAGATTAGCTCCTCCTAAATAGATCATCTGTACATCTATCAACAGGGGCGTGGCCACTTCCTCATAGAACCCCTGTCGATGACACAGAGGGCATTAGCACCTCCCCCTTTCTCCTAAGGATTACTTGTTTGGTCTTTCAAAAATGGCTAAGGTATGGTATTTTTGGGCATAGATTAAGACACCAATATATATAGATTAAATACACAAAGTACATCGAAAATCTCAATGGTTGGATGTATGGTAGTCGGAATGGTGTGAGCGCAAATGAAGATTGTCTGTTTTTTCCTGTCACAGCGGGCATCACCTGCAGCTGCAACGTTGCGTCCGACTCCTGGTAGATTCGCCGTGCGACACCATTGTTCTCTAAAGACATGCTGGACAGGAACTCAAAGTTGACATCGAATCCAAATCCCAGGCAGTAGAGTGGAAATTTCTTGCTGATGGCCCCCCTTACATTGGCCTGAATCTTTTCCAGGTTCACTTCACCTATTTTGAGAATGGAAGGAAT
This sequence comes from Thaleichthys pacificus, assembly GCA_023658055.1. Classification (NCBI taxonomy): domain Eukaryota; kingdom Metazoa; phylum Chordata; class Actinopteri; order Osmeriformes; family Osmeridae; genus Thaleichthys; species Thaleichthys pacificus. The sequence continues at coordinate 3,412,532 of CM042868.1, read as the reverse complement.
GGAACACATTCAAACATAATTGAACCATCTTCTCATACACCTGAAAGAGTCATAACGCTGAACTATGTACTGTGAACTTTGAGTAAGTTCTTTGTACGTGTCTGTGTGTCCACCTGATGTGGGGTCTCCGTCAGTGAGCAGTATGAGGAGAGAGGCGGAGCCTCCACGGGTCTGTCCGTTCAGTAGCTCCGCCCCTTTCAACACGGCAGCATTGATGTCCGTAGCTGAGAGGAGAGACAATAATAATGTCACACATCATCACTGGTGGATCTATGGGGTTTCCCTCTATAGGAGGAGCACAGAAGTGAGGTACTGAAGAGAAGTTGGTGGTTTGCTCCATAGATATATATAAACCCGCGTTGCCGGACAACGGAGTCGAATGTCCGCACATGGCGGCCATCTTGCTACAGTCAACTCGCTCACCCATAACATTGTGTTAGTCGTAGTAGTTGTGGGTAGTCAGGTGGCTGAGCGGTGAGGGAGTCGGGCTAGTAATCCGAAGGTTGCCAGTTCGATTCCCGGTCATGCCAACTGATGTTGTGTCCTTGGGCAAGGCACTTCACCCTACTTGCCTCAGGGGGAATGTCCCTGTACCTACTGTAAGTCGCTCTGGATAAGAGCGTCTGCAAAATGACTAAATGTAAATGTAATGTAAATGTATTGTGTTGATGCTACATGTACTTTTTAAATGACCATAACTTGCTCAATTTTCAACCGATTTTGAAACGGTTTTGTTTGTTATCAACATCAGAGATGTCGGTATGCCACTGCATACTTATGAATATATATATATTTTTTTTATAGAATAGAAGTATGCAGTGGCATAACGACATCTCTGACGTTGATAACAAACCAAACCGTTTCAAAAAAAGTTATGGTCATTTAAAAAGTACATGTAGCATCAACACAATGTTATGGGTGAGCGAGTTGACTGTAGCAAGATGGCCGCCATGTGCGGACGTTATAGACTCCGCCGTAAGACATCTAGTGTTTATATATATCTATGGTTTGCTCACCTCCTCCATCCTGGATAGCTCCTGCAAACAGTTTAGCAGCACTCAGATTATCCTGGCTGGCTGGGACCAGCTCCTTCCTCCAGGTTGACACGTGGCTGTCAAAGGTGATCAGACCAAAGTAATCGTCCTCCGCCAGATCCCCCAAGATCTTCACCATCGCTTCACGAGTCTATAGGCAATCGCAATGAACCATGTGTGATACTTCAATAATCTACAGTACCTAGGTTGAGATCTAAACACATTCTCTTTCCCTCTCTGTGTCTCTTTCTCTCCCTCCCTCCCTCCCTCCCTCCCTCCCTCCCTCCCTCCCTCCCTCCCTCCCTCCCTCCCTCCCTCCCTCCCTCCCTCCCTCCCTCCCTCCCTCCCTCCCTCCCTCCCTCCCTCACTCACTCACTCACTCACAGACAGGGTACCTGTTGCATTTTCCTGCCATACATTGAGCCACTCCGATCAATAATGAAGACCACGTTTTTTGGGATGCGGAGAAGGTTCTCTGGGGCAAAGTGATGGACAAAATATCCACCTGACTCCTGGAGGGATGTTTGATAGACAATGAGAGTGTTAAGTACTGGTCAAGGCAATGAAACCAAGGACAGTCTATTCAGCTAAACTGTAGCTCGATGACAATACTGACTAAAGAGCCTTATGTAATGCAGGTATTTGTAAATGACATCCTTTTTTGTTCAAGACTGGGTAAACAAAGAAAAAAAGAAAATAATTGGCTTCATCGCTCTGCTGTGAACAATCTGCAAGTCCGTACCACGATGTCTCCTATTGAGTCGGCCCTGTTCACATCGTAGACGACCACCAGGTCACCGTTCAAGCCCGTCTTGCCGCAGTCGTCGCAGGCCGTCTGCTGCTCCACCGTGGGGTAGAACTTGATCCACGCCTACGGAGAGAAACAAGCCGCTAGACACGGCGCTAGACACGCGCTAGACACGGCGCTAGACAAGTACCATGTTGTGGCTGCTATTGTCCTTGCTACAATATCAAATATAAGTAATTAATGCAACTTCAAATTGCGCATGAGGTGCATTAAACCGACTGATCTGTTGTTTTCTGTAAGCATTCGTCGGAAACGTTGCAACTGAGACCGAGAGATGTGGTCGGAACTCGGAAGTTACAGGTGGATTGTTGGAGGACTGTACCTGGTCGGCGGTCTGTGTCTTTGTGATGGCATCGGCAAGGGTTTTGTTAAATCCTCCGGATGTCGACAGGAGACTGATGCCTGCTTTCTCATTTATGTACACGTCCATCTAGGATTGAGATAAAATATGAAGGAGCTTGAAGCCTTGACTATCAGGTACTGTAATGCTTTAGTAGACTCAGCTCTTAAGTCATATTACAGTACTTTACTAATATAAAGGCTATCTGAAGCATTAGATGACATGATTTCAGGACCATTTAGTCTAAATGCAGTGTCTGTGTTGGCTGTCTAAAACAATATGGACAAAAAGTGGCCTTATCCCATATTAACCATCCTAGAAGTTCTTGATAAATGCTAGACCTCACCTTAAGTTAAATTATTTGAAAGTGCTCTAGGGCACTTGTGTGATTTACTTGAGAGGGACAAATCTCTGACAGTATATGCTTAAAGGTAGTCAGGTGGCTGAGCGGTTAGGGAGTCGGGTTAGTAATCTGAAGGTTACCGGTTCGATTCCCGGCTCTGCAAAATGACTTTGTGTCCTTGGGCAAGGCACTTCACCCTACTTGCCTCGGGTGGAATGTCCCTGTACTTACTGTAAGTCACTCTGGATAAGAGCATCTGCTAAATGACTAAATGTAAATATTAAACACGCATGACCCATGTGTCTCGTTGGCCCTCACCTTGAAGTCCTCGACAGGCTGCATGGTCCTGGCGTGGATGAGCAGCTCGTACTTGCCCAGACGTCTCTTCAGCAGCTCCTCGTAGGTGAGTTCAAAGGTCACCTTGCTCCCGGCGGCCACCGTCACGGAGGTCTTAAAGTTCTCCAAGGTTCTCCCCACAGAGCTGAGGCACACGACATGTGGTCATGAAGACGGAACTCAGGAGTTATTCTTTACTGAGGACATGTTTCTAAGGGTAACATGTGGGTGGTGGTTCTTCTGATACAGGTACTTTTATCTCACTACCACGCACTCCCAAACATGTTTATCTAACCTGACTATGCCAGTGCTTTGGCCTCGAGCCACAGCATCCGAGTACTGTTGCTCAGCCTCCTCCTTCTGTTTCACCACCCCATCGTAGGTCTTCTTCTCTATCACCCTGGGAAGGGGAGTGAGAGGAGGGGTGGGGAGAGGAGGGGTGGGGAGGGGTGGGGAGAGGAGGGGAGAGGAGGGGTGGGGAGGGGAGGGGTGGGGTGGGGAGAGGAGGGGTGGGGTGGAGAGAGGAGGGGAGAGGAGGGGTGGGGAGAGGAGGGGAGAGGAGGGGTGGGGTGGGGAGAGGAGGGGTGGGGTGGAGAGAGGAGGGGAGAGGAGGGGTGGGGAGAGGAGGGGAGAGGTGGGGAGAGGAGGGGTGGGGTGGGGAGAGGAGGGGTGGGGTGGAGAGGGTGGGTGGGTGTGAAGGGGAGGGAGAGGAGGGGTGGAGAGTGTGGGTGGGTGTGGAGAGGAGGGGAGAGGAGAGGAGGGGTGGAGAGTGTGGGGGTGTAGAGGGGAGAGAAGGGGTGGGGTGGAGAGGGTGGGTGGGTGTGTGTGGAGAGGAAGGGTGTACAGTGTGGGGGTGTAGAGGAGAGAGGAGGGGTGGGGTGGAGAGGGTGGGTGGGTGTGGAGAGGGGAGAGGAGGGGTGTAGAGGAGGGGTGGGGTGGAGAGGGTGGGTGGGTGTGGAGAGGGGAGAGGAGGGGTGGAGAGTGTGGGTGGGTGTGGAAAGGAGGGGAGAGGAGGGGTGGGGTGGAGAGGGGAGAGGAGGGGTGTAGAGAGGAGAGGAGTGGATGGAGAGGGGAGAAGTGGACACAAGACAAGATACACGTTTCACACTGACTAGTGCAAGCAACTAAATCTATACAGTATAAGTATTCTTGTGAGTCAGACCCACATTCGGAATTTACTGATGATGGCATTCTTAGGAATCTGGACGTGGAATTCTATTTCTTGTGACGCTTCCATCGGATTGGCCACGCGGCTGGTGATGGTGGTGGTTGCATAGCGATTGCTTACTGTGGAGTTGATGTTGAAGCTGTAGATTTTCCAACCCTGCCAAGATCAAGAAATAACCCTCCATCATCACCTAGATGTGTGTCATTACTAAGCTTAGTTGCAACATTGTAGGACAATTCTGGTCAAGAGAACAATCCATTGGGATTTTCAATATTGTACCACACATGCGCCACATCACAGACACATACAGAAGTAGTTTTGAAATCTAATTTACCCCATTTGGTTTTGGCAGGGAAACACCACGATTTGACATCTTATCAGACTTCCCTGGATTTACCCCCCTCCCTCGCTCTCCCCACACACACACACCCACACACACACACCCACACACACACACCCACAGAAGATGGGACATAGTACAGGGTCCAGTAGGTCGTTGACCCTGGAGAGTCTCAATAGATCAATGAATCCCCACTGGCATAATAATAATGATCACTATTGCACAGCCAGGACAAACTCAAACCTAACATAAAACTGGACAAGTATGAAAAACTATTTACATTTCACAAACATCTCATTGTTGGAGGACCTGATAAAATCAGTTGGCTGGGAAACGGCAATGAAAATAAACGGAAAATAAAACAGCACGCACGTATGAACTAACAAACTGTGTCAAGTCACTGTCATCAAATCATGATGGGCCTGAGGGGGGTCCTACCTGGTTAATGGGCGCCGTGGTAACACAGACCAGAAGCAGTCCGAGGAGAGCAGCTCGTAGCCCAACCATCTCCATGACGATATTCACCGAGACGATGACTCCAAAACCACACACCTCCTTTTATACCTACGACCAAACAGCTATTGGTCAGCACCTCGTCCACCTGATGATTACCTGCTTGTGCCACCCCCACAAATGTACGCACCAACATATTCATAATATGTGCCTCAATTGTGCAATGTACAAATTTGGTCAGTTTACCTACTTACTGGTAGTTACAGGAGTGCCAACATTTCCAAATTCACACACACACACACACAGTTCCACAAAACCAACACTTGCCTCATTAACATAATCAATTGCTGTAAACTATCGGCAAAGTTCCAGAAACAAATAGGGCCGATAGTTCAAAAACACAGACACACAATAGACACATAGAAAGACGCACAAAGTTTGGCAGTCAAGTTTGTTTTTGTGTGAAGCAGAATGTGTTCTCTCACAGAAATCCCTTGATGATCATTGACATGAGACCAGACCTTCACTTAAAGCAAAAATTACTTTATTTCTGTCTTCAAGTATGTACAATTGTTGTGAAAGAGTGCTACTGACCACGTCAGGAGAAGTGCAGGGAGAAGTAATCCGCAGCCAAAAGCAATCGTACACAGAGCTTTGATATCCAAGCGTCACAGATCAGAGATGAAAGAGAAGCCTTGCTCTGTTCAAGCGGCATGAGTGAAGCTGATAGGCCAAACATCTACAGAGATAAGGAAGGACACTCTATTCTGGAAGATTCTGCTGTGTCACCTTGACAACGTAAATCTGAAGTGAACTGAAGAAACGCTGTGCAGTAACGAGCAGGTAGCAACAGTGAGAAGCATGAATGGTAGACTTTAAAAGGCAGAACCCGAGCCTAGACAGCACGTATATATGGAGAGTCAGTCCAGCTTCACACAGCTGCACATTACAGTCAACTGGCATTGTATCATCGGTCGTCGCTTCAACGCTAGCATTGCCTAACAGACAGTTCCAGGCTTTAGAAGTTAAGGTGTTCACAGCTGGATTCTTCTACATTGACCTTTCCCCCCGAAACATGAAAGCGCTGCCGTGATTGGAGGAAAGAGGATTCACTGCAGTCTGAAGATGACGCGAAGATCACACACAACCATTCTCCGTTGTCGCGACAACACCTCTCGAGTGACCGTGTGATTGTGTTCTACTGCAGGTTGTAGCTGACCTCATATCAAATCTCAATTCTTGCACAGTAATCAATGACGCTCTGACCCTAAACCACATCTCATCCCAGGTGACGGCTACTCTAAGGAGTGTCAAGTAGTTTATGCTGTTAAAATTGTCCATAACGTGGTGATTTAAGAGTCCATTATATGCCAACGTGCGTTGAACATTCAAGAGCCTTCTGTTTAAGTCACATGCGTTCAACTCTACACAAAACATCCAAAAATCCCATCTGGCTAAATAGCTCCACCGACAAACAGGTGGACTGTTGACAGTAAGTCGTCGTGTTGATAATATGGTCTCTGTAGGTTGAGTCTATATTAAAATAGACCAAATTGTAGTAGGAAAACCTTCAGATATGACCGTTTAGGGTTCCAAAGAGCCACTTGAGGAGATAAATAAGGTTTAGTTTGGAACCCTTTTGATTATAGGTTCCTAGCTCGGTTTTGCCCTCCAGATGTATTGCATGTTTTTAATGCTGTCAATCATTTTCACTAGAAAGGTTAAAGACCTCATGTTCTCAGGTAACCTCTCTGCATGTCCAAAACAAACTCCCGAGTCAGGTGTTTGAGGCTATAATAGTCAGGTGTTTGAGGCTATACTAGTACGCACAGCTTGTCTGGTGGGTGGTTTGGAAAAACTGTTGCTTTAAGCAGGCAGTGATCGATGTGATATTGAAAATGAAACAAAACCATGGAGCCACACCTTCAAGCTTTCTTTAGTTGCTACAATGCACCTCCTGTGCCTGTGATCCTCCCAGTACAGTAACCTACTGAGACACACACTTTAACTTTGGATACCACATAACAAACCAGTAAGTATTTATCAACTATAAGGGCCATAGAGTGCTCTAAACATCAGCTACCAAAGACAGTAAGAGGTTGGCTTTCTTCCTACATTCAACATGTGACCACATTCTTGTCAATAAAGATCCACGGCCCCCGTATTCAAAATCATTTCATTGTGTGTTCGGAATTAACAAAGACTATTGTTCAAAGGCACTCCCTCAGGTTCTAGAACCCGAAGATTAAGTTCAAGTTCCCCCATGTGTTTTCTTTGATAAACCTGGGGAGGGAGGGTGAAGCAGGTGGCTGGAGCAGCCATGTTGACAGGAAGGGAGGGAGGGTGAAGCAGGTGGCTGGAGCAGCCATGTTGACAGGAAGGGAGGGGGGGTGAAGCAGGTGGCTGGAGCAGCCATGTTGACAGGAAGGGAGGGAGGGTGAAGCAGGTGGCTGGAGCAGCCATGTTGACAGGAAGGGAGGGGGGGTGAAGCAGGTGGCTGGAGCAGCCATGTTGACAGGAAGGGAGGGGGGGGGTTGAAGCAGGTGGCTGGAGCAGCCATGTTGACAGGAAGGGAGGGAGGGTGAAGCAGGTGGCTGGAGCAGCCATGTTGACAGGAAGGGAGGGAGGGTGAAGCAGGTGGCTGGAGCAGCCATGTTGACAGGAAGGGAGGGGGGGTGAAGCAGGTGGCTGGAGCAGCCATGTTGACAGGAAGGGAGGGGGGGTGAAGCAGGTGGCTGGAGCAGCCATGTTGACAGGAAGGGAGGGGGGGTGAAGCAGGTGGCTGGAGCAGCCATGTTGACAGGAAGGGAGGGGGGGTGAAGCAGGTGGCTGGAGCAGCCATGTTGACAGGAAGGGAGGGGGGGTGAAGCAGGTGGCTGGAGCAGCCATGTTGACAGGAAGGGGGGGGGGGTGAAGCAGGTGGCTGGAGCAGCCATGTTGACAGGAAGGGAGGGGGGGTGAAGCAGGTGGCTGGAGCAGCCATGTTGACAGGACCACACAGAGACCTAGTGATGGCCGCTGGTTAGCTAGCTGCTGTTTGGGGACTTGGGGACAATTGTCACAATTGACCTGCAGTGCCTGTACTGTCCTAACAAACCAGGCTTGAGTGGACACAGCTTGGGTTTATACACATGCATGAGGGACGGATGTAATCATACAGGTTGATGGAAAACGTAAAGGGCTTTGCTGCAAGGACAGAAGCCTGCTGTATGAATGAAGCATGTAGAAACAGCTCGGTTCATAGAAAGGTAAGTGTGCGCAAAGCAAGAGAATGGACGACGCGCTCTCAACTTGCTGCGAGATTTACTGCACAGCTGGGTCATCACACACCGCAAAGCGCTTTCACACTGGTAAATATGTTATATACATGTGGCTCGTGACATGAGGTTTGTCGACGGTTCATGTAACATAAGACCCCTAAACAACTTATACTAGACTATATACATAGGCATCCTATGTACAAACATGCTGCAGGTTAAATATGTTTATCGTTAGCGCACTGTATACAGTCTGGAGGAAGGAGGACTATAGAAGGCTCCTTTTGTTTTGGTAATGTGGTTGAAATAGGCGCTGCTTGAGGGGTGCGGGGCTGGACGAGGGGGGGGGGTCAGATGGTCCTGGTTTTGGGGTCCGGGGGCTCGTAAGGGGGAGCAGCTGCCCCCCAGGCAGGGGGCATGGCAGGGAAGGTGAAGACCCCTGAGGAGAGGGGGGAGAGCAGGCCGGGCCAGAGGGTCGTGGGAAGGAGCCCCTCAGGTTCCGGCCTCGCACAGCCCGTAGCGAAGCCTGCTGAGGGGCCGCCCAACAGCGCCGACGGGTGCCTGTCAATCATGGGCCAGGAGAGGGGGAGCTGGGGGCCTGTACGGCCCCGAGCCGTGCTGGCTGGTGCCTGAGGAGAAAAAAGATTGAGCCGTCACGTGAGATATAAAAACCGTGGATTCCATTCCGACCGACCCCTCCCCCCCCCTCCCAACCCCCCCCCCCCCCCCCAAACACTTCTCATCCGTCAACGCACAAACACACACTCGCACAAACACACACACAACACACACACACACAACACACACAAACACACACACTCGCACGCACTCACGCTCCGTTGATGTATTTCTAAAACGGTTGTACTAACGGCGGGAACGCTCGCTAGACGGCTCCTGGTGGTGGCCGCCTCCTCGTCCCAGCGCTCCTGCCTGCGGAGGCCGAGGGAGCCCAGGCGTGGTCGCCGGCTGGCCGCCAGCACCTCCAGGGCCCAGTCGTCCACCAGGCGGTGGAGGTCCTCCGTCATGGACCCCCCTCTGGGGCCCAGGTAGGCGCCCGGGTAGGTGCCTGTCTTGTTGTTGCTGTTGTTGGCCTGGGCTTGTGCCAGTCCCCCTACTGGCCGGTGAGGAGGGGGGGTGGAGTTCGCTGCCTGCTGCTGCGGGGGCAGATTGGACGCACCGGGTCCTGCCCCAGAACCTAGGACACACACACACACACCAGTAATAGGTAACTAAAACTCAAATTAAACTCAATTCAAAATTCCCCAAATATCTATTTATTCTCAATTAAATTATATTTCCAGCCATGAACATGAGGTCAAACTTGCAAGATTTTTTGGTCAACACACTAAGGGATGTGTATTAGGCATGTGAGATACAGATTCAATTACAGTAAATACATTGTTCACTTACGACTGCCGCGCTCTTTGCCCAGGCAAAGCCTCTTCAGGGTTGTCCCTACGAGACAACAAACTGAATTAGTACCTCTCGCATCGGAAAAGAGGGTCAACAAAGCGATGCAGCGTCAGAACTGAACCACAGAGCAAACAGAGGCAAATCAAAAGGACGTGCTGTCACTTTACACAGTCACAACGCAACTGCCAGGGGAGCAGAAGAGAAACCGAAGAAAAGCTGCAAAGGACTGAGAAAAAGACTGCGGGAGGATAAGACAGGAGAGAGATGGGGAAAGGATGGGAGGCAGAGAGAGAGAGACAGAGACGAGAGAGAGAGAGAGACAGAGAGAGAGAGAGAGAGAGAGAGAGAGGAGACGAGAGAGAGAGAGAGAGAGGAGAGAGAGAGCAGAGACAGAGAGTGAGTGAGAGTGAGTGAAGAACTGCTCCCAGCCCACACAGAACCACAGGGTGCTTTCAACAGAACGGACAGGTGTAGCATTGCATGTCAGTAGCTCAGACTCAGACAGGATGGTAGACGAGGACACACAAGGCTTCCAGAGCACATGACCGTGCACGCCATCATGCCAACACAGAACCAGACACGTAGCTGAGAGGGGAGAGGAGAGGGTGAGGTGGAGGGAGATAGATACAAGGAGGGGGCAACGGGAAGAACGAGAGATGAGATGACAGAATAGAGGTGGACATAAAAGAGGAGCGGGGATCCGACAGAGAAAGAGAGCGAAAATGAGAGAGGCCATGGGAGGAAAGGAGGAGGTACAAACAGATGGAAAGAGACACAGGCCCACTGAGGAATCTAGCGCGTGGCTTGCTACTGGACTTATAGGTGACCCTCTCAGATGGGTGAGGGTAGGGAGGCCAGCCTGCAGGTGGCGGCAGAGAGGAAAGGAGGAGAGAAGAAACACAACAACCAGGGTGAAGAAGAGCACACGAGTTTAGGAACCTACATGATTAGCCCTGTCAAAGACATTAACATGACTAGCCCTGTCAAATACATTAACATGACTAGCTCTGTCAAAGACATTAACATGACTAGCCCTGTCAAAGACATTAACATGACTAGCCCTGTCAAAGACATTAACATGATTAGCTCTGTCAAAGACATTAACATGACTAGCCCTGTCAAAGACATTAACATGATTAGCTCTGTCAAAGACATTAACATGACTAGCCCTGTCAAAGACATTAACATGACTAGCCCTGTCAAAGACATTAACATGACGCAGGCCAGCATAGGATGCCATATTTCTACTGTAAGAAAGAAGGCTTGGGAAGTTCATTAAGGGACTTTGAACTGTTTTGTAAGATTTATTGTGAAGCCACCAAGCGGCTTTGATAGTAAAAGGTGTGTTTACCAACTATCCCTTCAAAGCCGACTCAACACTACCAAAACTGAAGAAACATCTCATCAACTCCAGTATAGAACATCATCTTTAACCAATCGTTGGCCTGAATGAACCTACAGGTCTGCATCTCCTAAGTAACACACGAGCGACGAGTTCTCGTCTGTTGCATGCTGGGAATTGTAGTCCGCTTGAGGGGGTCACCTTGGACGGGAGGGCCGTGCGGACCAGTGCCCTCTCCCTGCAGCCCTCCGTAGATGTTGTCTGAGGAGAGGGAGCCCTTGAGGGAGCAGGGCTGCTGGGTCTGGACGGGCTGGGGGGTGGAGGGTGGAGGCTGGGGGGTGGAGGGTGGAGGCTGGGGGGTGGAGGGTGGAGGGTGGGCCGAGCCCGAGCCGCTGCCCTCCAGGACCGGCGCTCTGGCCGGGGAACCGTTCAAGCTCACTGTGGTGGCTTCGTCTGCGCATGGACACACACAGAGATACCTCAGATTCCCCAAACACTTTTTTTAAGCGCCAGAAATGTGGATTAGGATCAGCAACAATGCACACAGTGTGTTTGTGTTTGTGTTCAGAGTCGCCCTCCTACTCACTGGTCTTGCTGGCGTCGCTGCTCTTGGACTTGGCGTTCCTGAACTGCTGCACCAGAGGGCTGAGCAGCTTGCCTGCCTTCAGCTTGTGCTTGCTGGGCCTCTTCCTCCTGCCTGTAGAGGGCGCCGTGTGTGACAGGCCAAGGCCCGGGGGAGGGGCTTTACCCAGGCGCTGGTACAGCAGCTCGACCTCAGTCTCTCTGGTTGGCCTGCAGCTCTGAGATCTCTTTCAGGTGTCTGGGAGAGTTGACCAGGGATGAGAAGGGGATGGAAGGAGATTAGAGTTAGCAGAAACAGGATAGATACCAGAAATCTGGGGACGTGGGTTTAATTGAAACGACCAATCCGCAAACAATCTGTCCCACCTACATTCGAAAACAAACCTACGCCCCTGTGTAGATCTTTCCTACAGAGACATCTACGAACAGACTTACTTCTCCCGGAGTCTCTGCAGTTCTCTCTTCATGTCCGAGTCTTCCACCTCCGAGTCGTTATCGCTGCTCACGCAGACCGAGCCCTGCACGCCTCCGGCCCGGCTCGGCGAATCAGAGCTCTGCACGCTGCTGCTCCGCCCCGAGCGCCGCAGGAAGGCCACCGCCCTCTTCATCAGGTCACTCCCCCTGCGCTCCGAGCGGGCCGTGGCGGGAGGGCGTGGCCGGGGCCATCTTGGCGGGGCTGCTCTCCGCCCCCGAGTCGGAGGACAGGAAGCGAGCGTGGGCGTGCACGGTGACGTCCACGGGGACCGAGTCGGAGGTGTGGGCCCGCGGCAGAGAGCCGCGCTTGGCCATGGAAGGGGGCGTGTCCAGGTAGAAGTCGGGCGGGGCGGAGTAGCGGCTGTTTCGCTGGCGGAGGGTGACGTCGTCCTCGGCGCTGACCACGGCGAAGCGCCCGATGGTGGTGCAGGTGGGCGTGGCCTCGACCGGGCCCGGGGTGTAGTCTGAGGCGTGGCCACCGGGGGGCGCCGGAGAGGCAGCGACGGTCCAGCTCCTCGTCTTCAGCTCTCCTCTGCTGACCACGTCCACCTGGCCTGACACCACCTGGACACACAGCACACACGGTGTTGAGGTCTGATGCAACACTGCGTTTCAATACAGGGTTCCAATACATGAGTGGTGACCTGGTCGAATGGTCGAATTAGACGTGTCAAATCTGACCTCACGTCAACATGAAAAATCGAAATGAGTCCTAAAACCGTTTCAAAAGCCTTTTTAGTGTCTAAAACATTCAGTGTTGCAGTCACATTCACCCCCAGGGACAACAGGCTTGGCTTCATTTCATTTCAACTGCTGCGGAAACAGTTGTAAGTGTAATCGTAATACTACCACAGTGACTCATGATTGATTCATGATTTCAAGTACCTTGAACCTGCCCCTGGTTCCTGTGCAGGACACAGAGTGGGGCACCACGTGCCTGGACATGGAAGCTGTGGGCAGACACGCACACAGACACGCACACAGACGTTACCATCACAGTCAGACTGGACATCTCAGGCCCGCGTGTTTGTACCCTGTCGTACTTACCACTCACGGCTGAATCACTGAGCGTGCTCAAACTGTCCATCCTTTCTGGGATCTGGGGCTGAGAGAGGGAAAGAGAGAGACAGACAGGACAGGACAAACAAGACAGACAGACTCAATTACTAGAATGAGGTGGATGGATAGATGGATGGAGAGAAAGAGAGAGGCAGACATACAGGCAGATAGACAGGCAGATAGACAGGCAGATAGACAGGTAGATAGACAGGCAGATAGACAGGCAGATAGAAAGGCAGATAGACAGGCAGATAGATGGATAAACAGACAGATTCATGATGTATTTACCAGTTGTTCCCCTGTACGATAGCGTCCCTCCCCCATGGGTCCGGGGGTGCTGTTTCCCGACCCTCCAGCAGCGCTCTCGGGCCCGGGGGGGGACTGGACATACTCCGTCCCAGAGCCGGGGGTATCTGCGGCGCTGCCTGAGGGGTACATGGGGGCGTACTCCTGGTACAGCAGGTTCCTCAACTTCTCATCCAGGGTCTTTATGGTGCTGTCCACGAAGCTGCCCCGCCCCACCCTCCCCTCCCCGTCAGACTCCCCAGGCCCTGCCCCTGGCTGCAAGGGGGCGGGGCTCTGGGGCAGGGAGGGTGCCTTGGCTCCGCCCACACTGGCGAAGGGCTGCTGGAGCACCACGGGGGTCTGCTGGGCACGGTCACCATGGGGATAGGAGGAGGGCGGGGCATCGCGGGGCACGGAGGTGTCCTGGGGGGGCAGGGGGGTGAAGGGGGACCCTGCCAGGGCACCGCCGCTCACGTCGAGGGAAAGGGGCATGACCAGCGGGCAGCAGGGCACGTCCTCCACCACGCTCGTCATCTCGGCCATGTGGCGGGCGGTGGGGGGGGCGGGGGCAGGGCCGGGGGAGACGGCCCCAGGGCGCCCCCCTGGGGGGTCCTCGGATGACAGGGAGCTCCGGAGGGAGTGGGGTTCTGACGGAGCTGTGGCTGGCTGTGAAGGCTGCGTCCTGGGCTGGGCCGGGCCACCAGAGGGCCCTCTCTCTGGAGGGGGGGCGGGGGACAACGAGGCCAGGAAGAGGGGGTCTATGTTGGACATGATCGGGGGGCTGCAGAGGCTATAGACGTCGTAGCCATAACCCCCGCTGCCCCCGGACACAGTCGATGAAGACTCGCCTCTTGACCTCTCACCTCCTACAGAAAAACGGACGGTGTGGAAATGAATAAGCTTGTTTGCAAAAGAATTGACAGTTTTGTTTCAGGTTTTTTTTTTTGCTGGTAAACCGTGAATGCATCTTCCAGGCTGTCTGAAAGGCGAGATATCCCCTGTACGGTCTCTAGTTTACGGGTACATTCATACTGTGTAACATTTAACGGTGTTGTTCACACATTTGCCACTAAGGGGCACTGTGTCGCCACTGGCCCATACTGGCCCCAGGTTCCCAGGGGTCGTTAGAGGTTATGCTGAAACAGAGACATTCCAGAAACTCAAGTCACCTTTGGTTGCTGCAGGACATGCAGCGGCACTGTCAGCAAGCTGGCCCGGGGCTGCACTCCCAGGGGACTGTGCGGTTGTAGTTCCGTCGGCCTGTGCTTTTGTAGTCCCGTCAGAGGTCTCCAGACTTAAAGTGGTGTTCTCCTCTACGGGACAGATGATGAACCACCTCTTCCCTGTGTGAAGGACTGAGAGGTGGAGGAGGTGGGGGGAGGTGGAGGAGGTGGGGGGAGGTGGGGGGAGGTGGGGGGAGGTGGACACACAGCAGCATGTTGATTTGAAACTACAACTTGCACATCCATTTCACGAAACCTCCCACAAACACACACTCATCCACTTGGACTAAAGAGGTAAGGAGAGCAAACAGAGTGAAGACAGAGAGAGATAAAGACAGAGAGATAAAGACAGAGAGAGAGAGAGAGAGATAGAGATGGACAGAGATAGAGAGAGAGAGATGGACAGAGAGAGAGAGATATGGAGAGAGATAGAGAGAGATGGAGATAGAGAAATAGAAATGGACAGAGAGAGAGATATGGAGAGAGAGAGATGGAGAGAGAGAGACAGAGAAAGATGGAGAGAGATGGAGAGAGAGAGAGAGAGAGAGAGAGAGGAGAGAGAGAGAGAGAGAGAGAGAGAGAGAGAGAAAGAGAGAGAGATGGATTACCATTCTGCTGGTAGACAGGCTGAGAGGATCCAGGTGTTAGACTCTACAGAGAGGTAGACAGACCAACAGTTACAGTCACCATGGGAACATTGTCTCAACTGTCATCTTCTAGCTGTGTCGTACTGTATATAGCCTGTCAACAAAGTATCTAGAGCTGATTGAAGTGTTCAGTTATGTGAATTTTATACAGGGGTTCAAACTGTGTATTTTATGCATATACCTGTGTATTTGGACCCCCCTCCACCCTGCCCCCCTCACCTCTCTTCGTGACCCCCCAGAGATGTGCCCCAGCTGGGGACTATCCCCCAGGGCTGAGCTTGTCTCCCCCTCCCCGTCCTCATTCAGCATGTCTTCAGCCTTGTCCATAATGTCCTTTAACTGGTCTATGAAGATCTCCTTCTCTATGTGGAGGATGAAGCCATTCTCCACCTGTGCAAGTGTTGCATGACACGGTGAAAACACAGCACACAGCTTGGAACTACATAACACACCATTGGCAACTGATCTTAGACACTTCACTGTGACATATTTTCCTACTTTAAGTGTCACGAAACAAACAGGTCATGGTTTGTCTAGGGGTGAGATGGCTGAGCAGTTAGGGAATCGGGCTATTAATCAGAAAGTTGCCGGTTTGATTCCTGGCCGTGCAAAATGACGTTGTGTCCCTGGGCAAGGCACTTCACCCTACTTGCCTCGGGGGGGAATGTCCCTGTACTTACTGTAAGTCGCTCTGGATAAGAGCGTCTGCTAAATGACTAAATGTAAATGTAATGTTTGTTAATGACACGAAGGTTGTGTTTAATGGACCAGCTCACCATGTAGGTGGCGATCTCCTCAGGGGCGTCTCCGTCCAAGTCGAACTTGAAGGTCACCGTTTTGTGGTTGTGGGTCTCCAGCTGACACTCCACCATCTTGTCCCCGGTGTTGCATACCTGTGACCCATGTGAAGAGAGAGGAACGTTTTTAGAGTTGTGAACGTAGCTGTGAACAGAAAACCTTGGTAAATTAGCAAACTTAAAAAATACATAAAACATGTGTAGAGTGTTTTATCTAGAAACACACGTTTTGCATGTGCGTGAAACACACGTTTGTCTCTAGAAACACACACGTTTGTCTCTACAAACACGAGTGTGTTCTTCTCACCTGCTGAAGCTGAAGTGTTCTGATTGTAGCTGAGTGTTCTGATTGTAGCTGAGTGTTCTGATTATAGCTGAGTGTTCTGATTGTAGCTGAGTTTTCTGATTGTAGCTGAGTGTTCTGATTGTAGCTGAGTGTTCTGATTGTAGCTGAGTGTTCTGATTGTAGCTGTGTAGTTGTGAAAAGGGGGGGGGAAATCCCTTGAATCGCCAGACTTACATTGAGCATGCTCAGTTTGGGCTTGCTGGCCTTCTCCTGGCGTGAGCGCGTGCGGGACGACTTGCGGTGATGTTTCCTGGGCTTCCCCTCGCCTTTCCCCGCACTCGCAAAACTGTCATACCCATCACTCGTCTCCTTCCCTGATGCCACGTCTGAGCTGAAACTAGGGGCAGGGAACAGGGGGGGGTCGAAGGTCATCAAACCAGAAGACAGATGGAGAATAGTAAGCTTTAACATCTAGACAGACACACAACACCTCCTCCTGGGTTGTATGTTGGGTACATTTCTTCTACATCTCTTCTATACATTTCTTCCCTCCAACCCCAACCACACCCTCTCCACAACCATACAGGGTCAGAGACTCAAAACATTTTAGAATCCAGATCTGTCAGATTAAAGTAGTGCTGTGTGCTAATGGAAGCCAGAGGATCAGTGTCAGAAAGGTTTCAGGCGAGGTCATGGAGGGTGCTGACCTGTCGTAGGCATAGCTGGGCAGGGCAGTGGGCCTGTCCTGAGGCAGCTCCTAGGGGACGGAACAGACAGTCACACACACACCACGGGGAGGAGGGTTGTGCATTAAACTATTGCTGCGTTAATACAAATACTGCGGTGGTCTGTGGAACCCTGTGGAACATGTTGGTGGTGAGGTGAGTGCGAATGGCGTGTGTGAGGTGGTTTGACTTGTGTGTTTGAACGCTTGTTTGGGCGTCTTTACCTCGTGGTTCTGTTCTGGTTGAAAGGAGGAGGATGTATTTGCAGTGTCCAGGTTTAGCTGAGTCGTTGCCAGGCTGGCGCAGGGTGGGGCTGAGGCTGGGGCTGGGGCTGAGGCTGGGGCTGAAATTGGGTCTGACACTGGGATTGAAGCTGGGGCGGGGGCTGGGGCTGGCATTGGGGTTGGGACTGAAGATGGAATCGAGGCTGGCACTGAAGCTGGGGCGGGGGCTGGGGCTGAATCTGGGCCTCCAGTGGTTTTTGGGACTAATACTGGAGCTCCAGCAGGAACGTGACCTGGAGCTGGGGCTGAGGCTGGAAATGAGGCTGGTGCTGAGGCTGGGGCTGTGCTTGAGGCTAAGGAGGCCGGGACTGGACTCTGAGTGACAGTCCGGTCTGCTGTGTTCGCTGGCTCCACGTCGGGCCTCCAGGATGAAGCCTGGTCCACAGGGGGTGCAGAGTGGACCATGCCCAGAACCGGAGCTTCTCCTTGGGGCTCCAGCGGGGCAGCAACCTGGGCCAGGATAAGACAACAGCAGGTGTTACAGGACACACCGCCCGCTTCCACAGACACTACATGAAATCCACAATTAAATTAAAAAAAAATGTGAATGAACATCGAACACACAACATAACATAGGTCGAATGAACAGTAACATAAACTCAATGGATAACTATCATGAGTCTTAATGTACAATGTGCTCTGTACTGCAGCAACATGCTGTATAAACTCTGAACACCCTTTGGGCAGGGTTTCCAAACAAAGCTTGAGCCTGGTCCACTGAAGAGCATGTCAATGCAGGCTTTCTCAGTCCCAGTCTAGGCTTGGTTTGTGGGCAGCCGGCCACGACAGCACAGGCATATGGGGCTGGTGCTTTAGCCATGAAGGTGACTGAATATTCACCTGGCGGACAGGTGTCTCTGCCAAGTCTGGCCCGGGAAGGGGACCGGGGTGAGCCTGGGGGGCCTGGGGGGTGGGGAGGGACATGGGGTGGAGCTGGGGCATCCTAGCGGGGGTTGCCATAGCGAGGAGGGGGATAGACATTGGGGTCTGAGGGGTGCGGGCGGAGGGCAGAGCGGAGATAGGGGTGTGTGGTAGAGGCGAGTGAGGGCGCAAAGGTAAGTAGGAGGGGTAGGGCAAAGGGTGGGCCCTCCTGGGGTTTAGAGAGGGCGGGGCGGGGGGGTATGGGAGGGGCTCAGCGCCTCCCGCTGGCATAACCGAGTACGATGAGAGGAACTAGGAAAGGAGGAAAGAAAGGAGAAGGAAAAAATAAACAGAGACAAGACAGCTTCTACTTTTGTACCAGCGAGGAAAACCTGAGAGAAATGACTCAACACACAGAACTGAGACATTCACACACACACACACACACACACACACACACACACACACACACACCACACACACACACACACACACACACACACAGTGAATGGAGAGAACAGAGAAGCCTAAAACAGAGTAACCTAAAGCAGAGCAGAGTACGATAGAGTACAGTAGAGTATAGTATCGTCCTCATCAAGTACTCATCAATGATGCAGAAGTTTTTTTTTAAACTTTTTTTCACATTTTTTTTTTTCAACCTTTCAAAACTTTTTTGGGGAAGGTTTGTTTTCCCAAAATCTTTTTTAAACCTTGTGAAACTTTTTTTTCAAAACCTTTTTCCAAAAACCTTTTTTCGACTTTTTTCTTGTTGCATTCTGCCTTGCTCCATGGTAGCTTCGTAGACTATCTTACACTTGTTGTGCGTGATGCCAGGAAACGATAAAAGGTGCCTCTGACAATAAATATTATTGATCATGCCACAAAATACTAAAGTTACGAGAAAAATAAATAGTGAATTAAGTACTAATACCAGAAAAATCTACTTAAGTACAGTAACAAAGTATTTATACTTCGTTACCTCCCATCTCTGGTAGGGTGAGTGTGTGTGTGTTTTTTGCAGAGCGGCTGCTGTAGCTATTCCCTGGACACACACCTGTGTGTTTATCTGCAGTGGCTGTGGAGGGCCTCCAGAGCTTGATTGACAGCTGGTAGATAAATCAGAGGACTGCTGAGACAGAGGCTGGCCGGCAGCAGGCAGTAACTGTCAGAGAAAAGAGAGAGGGATAGGGAGGGAGAGAGAGAGAGAGAGAGAGGGAGAGGGAGAGAGAGGGAGAGAGAGAGAGAGGGGGATAGAGAGAGAGAGAGAGAGAGAGAGAGGGAGGGAGAAAGAGAGAGAGAGAGAGAGAGAGAGAGAGAGAGAGAGAGAGAGAGAAAGAGAGGCAGAAGGAGAGGGGGGATGAGAGAGCGGACTGAGTAAGCAGCATCGTTGAGCATTCAGGATTTCTGTCTGTAGACAAACGTCTATTTTCTCCTTTTCACCTTTGGACTCTCCTGCTGTCACAGGGGTTGGGGTTTATTTGGGAAAACGGCCATGGGTTTGTTTACGTGTGTGTGTCACATGTAGGACTAATGAACATACTGCACAGAGAACAACAAACAGTCGCTGTGTGAACAGCTGTCAGCAAACTGGTACCAGCAGTCAGGAGAATCTCAACAGTCACGCTTGAATTCCTCCACAGGCAGATCTCTTTGAAATGTTTGAAATGGGAGGAATAAACCTGATCATAACCTCATCAGTAACCGCTTCAATTCCAAACGGCCCCACAGTTCAAAACAGCCCACTGTACGTGTATGGGTTGAACACGCTACCTCCAGATCAGGTGTGTGTGCGGCGGGAGCCGTGTCCGGGAAGCTCTGCACGCTGGCTCTGACAGGGTGGGCACTAGGACCTGGAGTGGCAGGAGCTGAGGCTATCTGGGACTGCTGCTGGACCTGCGTTGTACTGGGCTGGTAGACACACACACACACACACCCACACACACACACACACACACACACACACACACGCACACACACACCCACACACACACACACCCACACACACACACACACACACACACACACACACACACGCACACACACACACACCCACACACACACACACACAAACACACACAAATCCAGGAGATGTTTTCATCTTGAGATTCACTTTGACTCACGGTTTCATCACAATTAAAATAGAAACAACAAAAAAACAGAATAGAATGTAATAAAATAGACAAGAATAGAATCAAGGCTCCACATATACAATTCATGAAATGAAGAGAGTGTGAGCCAGGACAACCACCATGGAAAGTTAGGAGCATTACAATTCAGGGGAGGACACACAGAGGGAATGAGTCACTCTACTGTAAGCATGGTGATGACAATACTGCTGCTGCTGCTGCTGCTGAAAAACTGCAAGGCAACACAGGACAGCGGGGTAGTCAAGCAAGCTGTTTCATCATCCATCCTCCCTCCCTCCACTCTCCACCAGCCTTACAGGGCCTGGCTGTTCCAGGCCCTGCACAACACCCGCCCTATAACCCCTTCAATCACCACTCCCACCAAAGCAATCAAGGGGATCCTCCACTGCGGATTGAAACCGAGACAAACGAGCTGTTAATGGGAAACAGAGAGGAAAGCTAAGCATGGGAGTTATCAGAGCCAGGAAGGACTGACCCCTACAGGTAGGCTGCTGATACTGCAGCCACTGGCCATGGTGAAGCCCCTACTGTTCGACCTACCGGCCGGCCCTCGCTGTCATGAGTCCGTACGAGCAGGGTCATCTCCTGGCACGGTGAATGGGGGTTGGGGGGTGGGGCTGTGTGCTCAGCCAATGAGAAGGTGCGGTTTGACAGTCTGTGAGTGGGGCTAACGAGGGGGCTGATGGTGGGGCTCACGGCCGGGCTGTGGGCGGGGCAGAAGGGCAAGGTGAGGGAGCGGCTCCGCCCGCTGACGATGTGGTGGAGGCAGTGGTTCAGCAGGGTGAGGTCTCCGTCTTCACACACGGCACTCGGCGACGCCAGCGGCGACAGGCGTCCGGGGGGCGGGGCCCCCAGGGACAGGCGTCCGGGGGGCGTGGCCCCCAGGGACAGGCGTCCGGGGGGCGGGGCCCCCGGGGAGGTGGATGAAGGGACGTGCGGCCTCGCTTTCATCGGGGAGGGCGGGGACACCCGGTACGAGGGGGCGGGGCGGGCTTCTGGAGAGTGCTGCTGCTTCTGCTGAGACAGCAGCTGGATGGCCGAATGCAGCTGATTGGCCGAGTCACAGTAGGACCACGAGTGGGGGTGATGATGACAGAGGTGATGAAGATGGCAGGAGAGGTGTGGAGGCAGTGCGGAGGGGTTGTGGGGGTGGTCGGGGTGTTCGGGGGCTTTCTGCCCCAGGTCCAACACCTCGGGGGGGAGCCCTAGGTTCCGGTGGGGACCCAGAGAGGAGTGGGGGGCAGCTAGAGTCTTAGGGAGGGAGTTGGCCCTACAACGCAACATCTCAATTAGGGAGGTACTGCCACGTCTCATGCACAGGTTGGCACCCAGACACATCCTGCTGTCTGGAAGGAGGGGGGCGTCCTGCGAGGAAAAGGGCTCACTGGAGTGGCGCTGCTATGATGATACGACCCCGACAGAAAGGAAAACACACGTTTAGTTGGGAGAAAAAAAACACGAAACTTTCAAAGGTCTTCATTCTATGGTTCCCACGTGAATATGTAGTTCCTTGGGGGCTGTGCCATACAGAGCCAGTACATTTAAAACAAGAATAGGTGGGTTGAGGATGAGAAGAAGGGGTGCCTCTCAAGAGATCTGAGATGAGCGAAGTTGAAGCCAGTTTTTGCATGTGAACTAACCTGTGGAGACTGGTAAGCCCCCTGGTGCAGCTGCGCGGTAGGTTGTTGATAGGCCCCCTGGTGCAGCTGAGTGGCCTGTTGCTGGTAGGCCCCCTGGCGCAGGCACACTGTAGCTTGTGAATAGTCGTCTTGAGGGGGTTGTGCAGTGGGCTGCGGGTAGGCTCCCTGGTGCAGCTCAGGGGGGGGCTGTGCAGGGGGGCTGTAGACCATCTGGACCGTGGAGATGGGCTCTGGCAGGGACTGGTAGGGGGCGCTGTGCTGGCTGATCAAAGAATCCAGCAGCACCGTAGAGTCTGCTCCACTGTCAGCTATAATAACAGAGGAGAGGAGGGAACACGTTAAGTCTCTCCCCCGGGCGGAGATGAAAGGAGGGAGAGAAAGATGATGGGATAGCAGGAGAGGAATGCAGAGGCGGTGGGTTAGAGAGCCTCATTTGAAATTCACAAGTAGGGAGATGACTCAGAGCTAGACTAACACACTGTTATTCACACTGCAGCGTTTATTGCGTGAGTGTGTGTGTGTGTGTGTGTGTGTGTGAAGGCACAAAAGGGTTGGTAGGTGTCTACATACTACATAGTGTTTGTGTGTGTGTGTTTCTTACACGTGGCAGAGGAGGCCTGGACGGGCACAGGGCAGATCAAGGTGCACTGGTCGGCCTCCGGTTCCTCCGGTTCCACCAGGCCCAGAGGAGCAGCCTTGGGCAGGCCTGCCGTGGGAACCTGCAGCAGGTTCTGCTCGGTATTGGAGCTCTTCCCCGGGACTGTCCGTTCCCTCCTCCACTTGATGAGGGCCACGCGGTCCCGTATGGACTTCCCTAGGATCTTCATATCGCTGTCCAGGAAGAATCCTGACTCCACCTAGCCAAGACAGGAGACAGGAAATGGACTGTTAGGTGTCAGGTGGCTGAGCGGTTAGGGAATCGGGCTAGTAATCTGAAGGTTGCCAGTTCGATTCCCGGCCGTGCAAAATGACGTTGTGTTCTTGGGCAAGGCACTTCACCCTACCTGCCTCGGGGGGAATGTCCCTGTACTTACTGTAAGTCGCTCTGGATAAGAGCGTCTGCTAAATGACTAAATGTAAATGTGTCTGGGGAGACAGGAAACAGACTGTTACTTGGACTAGGGTGAAAGACCTTGGAGGTCTCTATCATTTTTATATTTTCTTTTTATATCTTAATGTGTATAATGCTAAATAATTATAATCTGATACCACCACAGAGACATGCAAGGCAAGCACATCCATGGATGTTTTTCAGGAGTAGGTGCTCTCATCTATACTCTTAAAACATCTCATCGAATGGTGGGTTTCAAATCAATCGGAATTGATCAGTAGTCATTTGAATGGTTGGAAAAAGTCGGAATGTAAAACAATTCCCATTAAGCCAAGTCCAGCCTGGCTTTAAAACGTCAGTATTATTTATTGACGGGGCTTTTAAGTATGTGACAGAGCTCCGGCGTGCGTTAAGGGAAACTGACTGACTGACTATCGATCCCGTTCCTCGTGTTACTCATTGCACTAAACGACCACTTGCCATTTCCTGGGCCACGCCCTCCGGGGTCTCCGTCTCCAGGTCAAAGGTGAACTCGATCACTCCGCTGTCCTTGTACTTCCCCTTCAGCTTCTTGGGGTCCTCCACCCACAGCTTCAGGGCGATGGACGCCTTCTGCCCGTCGTCCTCCTCCGCCAGCTCCACCCTCACGCCCGTGTCCTCGGCGAAGAAGGCGTGGTTCAGGAGGTCCTTGATGGAGTACCTGGAGCAGGGTTGTGGGCGTACAGAGACAGACAGGAGAGGGAGGGAGGGGGTCAAAGACAAAGGTGAGGTGGGGACACAAAACACGGGAAAGAGTCACAAACGCAGAGTGACGCTGACGCTTCACTGGAGGATAGATGAGGGGGATGGAGTCTCTCTGATCACTGGAGGATAGATGAGGGGGATGGAGTCTCTCTGATCACTGGAGGATAGATGAGGGGGATGGAGTCTCTCTGATCACTGGAGGAGGTGTTCTACCCAGTACACAGACAAAACATTCTGAGCCGTTGAACCAATACGGGGCGAAAACTGTATGTTAGTAGGTGTTTTTATCACTGCAATTTTGCCAGTCCAGATGTGAGCAGAGGAAGCTGAACTGAAAGATTAAATCACTTCTGAGGCGTCTTTTAAAGGCAGTTCTTTACTATCTGAGGAGAATATATACCAGTGAAGATGTATTAAACGTTTCAGACAGAGACATTTTGTGTTCCACTCTCACCTCTCCTCCCGCCGGTTGCAGATACACTCCCCAATGATCTCCTTGATCTCTGGGTCGCTGACCTTCCCATAGCTGGCTGGTTTCACCCCCTGGAGGGGGAAGGGGGGAAGGGGGCAAAGCGGATGAGGCATCAAGTTATGGTCGCGCCAAAGGTGTGTCACACATTCCCCCACACAGACATAGACAGGGAAGGAGAATTGCTTTTTATTTGATGTCGCCCTTAGAAAGTAAACACGAATGATGGATAACAGCGTGAGTGAAACGATCACAGGTGGACTTACGCTGGTGACTTTGCGGTAGATCTGGGCGGCGTTCTGGCACTCGGAGTAGGGGTATTCTGAGGTGGCCATCTCCAGCATGCACATCCCGAAGGCGTACACATCCACAGCCTCGTCGTAGTGCTCCTCGTACATCTCCGGAGCCATGAACTCCGGGGTACCTGGGAAACGAAGTCCGAGAGATGGAGAGTGAGTTCATTCAAGGGCCTGAAGAGGAAATGAACAATGGAATGAAAAAAAATATAGATTTGGATTCTCTTTTTAAAAAGGTCCTGTCAAGGGACTGGGGTTGCAAATTAGCCTATTGGCTAGAAACCTTTTATGCAACACATCTACACATATTGTTATGGTTGTGACTGTAATAATTATGTATGTAATAATGTGCGCTGCATTGTCCCTGACAAATAACTAATAAATAAATAAATGACCAGATAGGAGTTAATTCTTTTTTAAATATACAATCATTCAAACGTGGATTCAAAGACACGCAAGCACACACATACACATAAGCAAATGCCCATGCATGTGCAAAGACCAGTCTATTCCACTGACAGGATCAATATGCTCAGAAACATATCCGTAGGGGCAACAACATAGTAAATCTGTTGCCATAATTCACAGTGCACAACGTCACTGAAAACTGACCTATATACTGTAAATTATTTACAGTCAACACGCTGACAAACCTTGGCAAGGGAAGGATAAGAAAACTCAACCAACCAATGACACTCTTGGCGAAGGAGGCTCTCTTGAGCGTGGCCAATCCCAGGTCTCCGATCTTGACGGAGCCGGTGGGGCCGGTGATGAAGATGTTGTCGCACTTGAGGTCACGGTGGATGATGGGCGGGGCCCTGGTGTGCAGGAACTGGAGACCTTTCAGGATCTGACGACACCAGCTCCTCAGAACCTTGGGCTTCATCACCTTGAAGCGCTTCAGGTACCTACAAGGTTAGAAGCAGTGTCTGTCATCATCACCATCCTTGTGGCACAGAAAGAAAATCTGTCTCTCCTTCCATAGGTTAGTGATTAAAGTGCATATAGTCAGCACAGTACATAATCTAAAAAGCGCACAAGTTCTGGCAGCATTACAATGGTTTCAGTGGTTAGGGAGTCAGGTGGATGAGCGGTTAGGGAATCGGCCTAGTAATCAGACGGTTGCCTGGATCGATTCCCGGACTGATTCCCGGCCGTGCCAAATGACGTTGTGTCCTTGGGCAAGACACTTCACCTACTTGCTTCGGGGGGAATGTACCTGTACTTACTGTAAGTCGCTCTGGATAAGAGTGTCTGCTAAATGACTAAATGTAATGTAAATGTAGTTCCAATAAGGAGCGGTCTGTATTTTACTGGACACATGCAACAGGGGTTATATTTCTGTGACAGAACCGTTCCTCCTGTCCCGATGTTCCTTACGTTTTGAGTGTCCCTGAGGTCATGAGCTCGGTCACCAGGACGATACACTTCTTGCCTTTCACTGGCGACTCCCAGAAGTCGTAGAAACGCACAATGTTGGGGTGCTGGAGAGCTTTCAGCATCTCTGCCTCCTCCTTAAAGCGCTGCCTCTCCATTTTGGACAGCTTACGCTCCTGATGACAGCAAGGACAGTGGTTGAAGGGTCAGCTGTTTGTAAAATTACACTTAAATAGCTCAAATTAGAAATGGTGATCCCAAACCTGGTGTAGAAAACCAGTTATGTTTAGAGCAGAACACAAAGCAGCATGCCAGACTGTGATTGAGGTTCTATGACCATGCAATATATTCTCAGGTTTAAATGCTCAGTTTTTCACTGTATGAAATGATTGACAGTGAGCTATACAGTCTGTCTTACACAGGGGGGCCCGTGTTGCACCTGAACACAAGCGTGGTATTTTGAGTCGACAAGGGCATAAGGGCAGGATTCGTTCTCTCAATAAAAGCTCTCAGGGCTTAACCTCAATCTGACACTCAAACAACGTGACAACATCAGATATGAACGTATGGTTCTGACATCAGAACTGGACATCAGAACTGAAAGTCAGAAGACTTCAGCTGGGTTTTGTCGCAGTGAGCAGATACAGGTGTCTTTCCACCAGGTGTTTGAGGACAAATTCCAAAGTTGCAGTATCTCACACTGGACAGACACTTTGAAGTCTTTGGACTCCAGCCTTGGGGTGATTGAGTTCACCCTGGATCGATGTTTTGGCCCTCATCGTTCCTTAACTGTTGTATAAATAGTAGAACAGCTGACAGTGACAATCCTCCCCTTTCCAAACCTGTCCAATCAGTGTGAAGGGAGACCTCACACACTGTCCAACTGAGTGACAACAGGAATCACATAAACTGCTGACCTTCTATATCAACCCCTGACTCACTATGTCACCCCCTGACTCACTATGTCAGCCCCTGACTCACTATGTCAGCCCCTGACTCACTATGTCACCCCCTGACTCACTATGTCAGCCCCTGACTCACTATGTCACCCCCTGATTCACTATGTCCCCCGTGACTCATTAAGTCAGCTCTGACTCACTGTCACCCCCTGACTCACTATGTCACCCCGACTCACTATGTCACCCCCTGACTCACTACGTCAGCTCTGACTCACTATGTCTACCCCTGACTCACTATGTCACCCCCTGACCTGCTAAGTCACCCCCTGACTCACTATGTCACGCCCTGACCTGCTAAGTCACCCCCTGACTCACTATGTCACCCCCTGACCTGCTATGTCACCCCCTGACCTGCTAAGTCACCCCCTGACTCTCTATATTACTCTTGATATTTTTCCAACACACCTGCCCTAACACATACTGAAATTCACTCAAATCACCACTAAAACCTCACCACAGTGTCTATATTAATTCGCCTGCAGTCTGATTTACTATAAAGATGATGAGATGAGATGTGTGGTCTGGGATAGAATGGGATGCACATGAGAAATACCCACACCATACACACACACTCACACACACACACACACACACTCACACACACACACACTCACACACTCACACTCCCCCCCCCATGTATTCTTCTGGGAAAAGGAAAGCGTGTGTATAGTTTTACAGATCCATCCTGACAAAAACACTGTGAGGTTCATGGGCAGGCATGGATTATTCAATGATGCAGCAGAATCCTATTTCATCCATACAATCCTATTGTTACCTCCCAAACCTATCTCTTACATTACAGACATATTGGGCAGATGCTAACTCCTCTTCTGTTACTATACAACACACTGATCTTTCAGCGTCCTATTCTACCGGGGTCATACGATGACAAAGGAATGGCTCTGAGGGTGTATAAGGTTTCCGGTCTTCTGGCGGTTGAAGACGGGTGTGGCACACACAGCATCTTGCTTTAGGAGAGGGCTTTGACAAATGAAATGGTAAATGTAACTGTTAGCATTTATGCTAATACAGGAAGGTTGCATCGTAGTAAAAAAAAAATTGCGAAGCTCCTCTGTCTTGACGGCATGAGTTGCAGGAAACACCAAGACGTTCTCTTCCTCATTCTTGTCCTCAGATGAACCGCTCTCTCACCTGCCCCTGCTCTTTTCCTACCTCTCTCACTCACTCTCTCCCCCCTCGCTCTCCCACTCTCCCCCCCCCCCCCCTCTCTCTCCCTCTGCGGAAGGGAACCTTGCGTCAGCGAGCTGAACTCTCCGGACAGATCTGCACCGTGACGACACAGGCGTGTTCTGTACCGTCAGCCTGCCAGCCGCAGCCTGTCCACATGACTTGGATACCTGTGGAGGACAGCTGGATCCAGTCAGTGTGACTGTGTTTTTACTGAATCATGTTGCATCACCCTGCGCTCCTCTGAGACTGTCTCCAGTCCAGCCTGGGAGTCTGGGACAGAACACAGGGGGACGGAAGACTCACTGAAACGGGGTAGAGGAGGAGATTTAGGACACATTCTGGAAATGATATTGTAGGGCAGATGTCCGATTTGTAAATATATAAGCTGATGTCAAGTAGCCTGCCTGAATATAGCATCACACACACACACACACACACACACACACACACACACACACACACACACACACACACACACACACACACACACACACACTACCCACAGCTCCAGAAACCCAGTTTATCTGTGAGTGCACAGACACAGAAGCACAGAAGAAGAAGGGGGGTCTGTCTCATTGGAGGGAAAATCTGCTGAATCACCACTTCGTCTGTGCCCTACACAACCCCCCCCCCCCACACACACACACACTCACACACACTCAAACTTCCCTTGGTCCAACTAAGACACATACATTATGCTTACATTTCAAGAAGAACCCTTTCAGCTCCTTAAACCTTAAACACTGCAATGCTGTCTCGTGCTCTTGTCAGGAGCACAGACAGCCCAGGGGGACTGTTTCCATGGAGATGTAGGCATTTTACCAAGCTTCTACTTTCAGTTGCATGAAACATATTTTATAGTTAGTTATTTTCACATAATCTTATCTGCATTGCTATTATTATTATTATTATTACAATGTATTATATAACTATATCGATTGTTTAAGTAGTTTGTCTTCCTCTAAGCTAAAACTGCCACAAAGACGTTGTCTGTAGCCTGTTAACGAACCAGGCTACACACCAGTCTGCATATCACATGTACAGCATGGCAAGGACATTAATCGTAGATTACCATATCCATATTCAAACAGAGATTAGGGTATTCTCTAAGCCATGAGCGAGTACAGTCTCTCTCTCACCTACATCTACCCTGACACCTAAATCCTCTCACAGCACCTTTTGTCCACACCCCAAAACGCTCTATGCAGCATTGCAGAAGCTTCCCAATGACTGCACATGGACCTCGTCCAAAATCAGGTGTATCATATTTATATATATATATATAATATTTTATATATAATAATGTTTTACTGTCAGTGTGCTGAATGTGATGGGTTATAGACCAGCTGTTTCATCAAAGCTGGTGCCATATTTATGGGCCACAAGGCACCATCTTTCATGTGTTAAAGGGAAATAAATGTGCTTGGTTTATTAACAAACACAATCCATCTCTGTTGAAATGTGTTTTTAAGGGAAAGTGACCGTAAAAGTCACTGTAGACAGGAGCACACACTGCTGCCCAGACAACATCTTCGTCTCCAGTGCCAAACTTTATCTTTGTGCTAACCTCGCCCAAGTTACATCACAGGTGTTAAAAAAGTCGACACAGGACACCACTGAATTAAACGACCCTTGCTGCAGTGAGGGGCGCGATTCAGTTGATGCTCTTACGGAGCTCTGCGATGCCTTCCCACCCCGGTATGGCTAACGTGAATGTAACTTCTGGAGAACTGGCGTGATGGGTAGGCTTGGTGCCACACTAGCCCACGGAGGGGGGTCAGATAGCTGAGCGGTTAGGGAATCTAGCTATTAATCATAAGGTTGACGGTTCAATTCCTGGTCGTGAAATGTTGTGCCCTTGGGCAAGGAACATACTTATGAATAAGTATGTTTTTTGTTTTTTTACAGAATAGAAGTATGCAGTGGCATAACGACATCTCTGACGTTGATAACAAACCAAACCGTTTCAAAATCGGTTGAAAATTTAGCAAGTTATGGTCATTTAAAAGTACATGTAGCATCAACACAATGTTATGGGTGAGCGAGTTGCCTGTAGCAAGATGGCCACCATGTGTGGACGTTCTAGACTCCGCCGTAAGACATCTAGTGTTTATATATATCTATGATGCAGCCCCTATCTCCACTTCCCCACCGCCAACAAGCTCGGGACTGTTGGCCCAACAAATGTTCAGGACCACACCACCAGCTGAGGACCCCACCTCCTTAGCCTCCACTTGCCTGTTGGTAAAGGACAAAGTCGTCCTTCAAAATGCCTGTCAATATAAACACACCAGTATCAGCCTTCCTAGTACAACACAGAGCAACAGACATTCACATTCAAGTGATCCTGCTGCTCTTCGGATGAGGAGTAGATTGGATTCTAATATCGTATAAGACTAGCAGAGGACAGCTGGACTGTACATTAACAAACACATGTAGCTTACTGACGGTCAGGGGATAAGAGGGAAAAAGTGGTTGGATATGATCCACATGTGATTTTAAGTGATGTGATGAAATAGTATCATATGAATCAAGCCCTATAGGTTTGTGCCTGCTTCCTGAAGTTGACCTTGATAGGTCCTGACACATTTTACGGACACTGAAATTGAACCCCACTGATGAAAACCCAAAAAAGATTTCATGTGTCTGTCCTCAACTGAACTCAGGGTGATCACGGGGGAATCTGGCTCCCAGCATAGCTACAAGACAAGGAGATCCACAGAGTGTGGGTTCCAGGCTGTCGAGCAGCATAAACCTGGCAACCCAATCATCACTAGTGTCTCACATTCTAAACACATCACAGGAACAGAGGATTGTTCTAAAGGTATCTCTTAAGGAAGTTACTAAGAAATGCATGAAACTAAAATATCCCCAACTGAAATATACCAAGTCTAGAGGCAACATGATAGATAGAATGATAACATTCTACTGAACAACAATAAATCCCAAACTGATTTGGATTATTTGAAGTCTTGTGAGGTTGAGTTTTAAAGGGAACTGTAGTTTTCCAGTTTCTTACCTGAAGTTCACACCAGGCTACTTCAACCCAGGTGTCAGTGTCAAGGCCTTTATAAACCGTCTTGAAGGACCCTCTGCCGAGCTCAATGTCGAACTTCAGAAAGCGCCCCCCAGGTGAGGTGGAAACTGCCTTTATCCCGGCATCCTCCTCGTTCTCATCGCTGCCCGCTTTACCGGTGATATCAGAGGCCGAAGCTGACTTCTGATCGGTCTCGCTCCTCTCGTTCTCCTCGTCCGCGGTCGCACTTTCCGTGGCACTGTCCTTTTGTTCCACATGACTCTCGGAGCTTGAGCTCTGGTGGAAGCCCACGCGTGGACCGAGTTCCCTGGTTCGAGTTCGGTCCACGATGGTACGCAAGTGTATGCTGAACACTGGATTGCTGTTGACACATTCTGGTGAATCGAGGACTTGGTCATCTGTGTCAGAAAACCACAAATTTCGGCGAATGAACCTCTGGCGGACCATGCCCCGGTAATCCGAAGAGGGATAAACGCTGGGGTCGCTTGCACCCCGCAGCGAAGAATTCTCAATGTTGTCCATATTCCGGTCTGCCCCATTCTCATAAATATGAATGTTCGTATTTCTGCCAGAGTCTAAATTGGGCACCGATGAGAATGTAGCTCCCTGCGGCGAATCGGAGTTAGTGTCGTCCCCTGAATCCATACCCAGTAAGCACTTACCGGTGACATTCAGAGACGACGTTCAACATGGTCCTTTCCCACCAGTGGGAGCGCGCTTAGCCTTCCTGCAACACTCATATGCACTGACGCAGTTATCCAGCATGGGTATTGTTCAAAGACGGATCTTCCATTCATTATCTATAACATATTTCTGAATGAATGTCAAAATGACTGAAACTAATATTTACTCTGCCTCTTTCAATGCGCAATTCTAACCACCAAGGTTGCGCTGGACTAAGGCAATTACAATGTCACTGCAGCTTCATCTCAAATCAGTTTCAAAGACTAGTCCATTGTATTTAATGTCAATCTAAAATTGACGTTGGCAATTTAGTAAGTGTTTGAAGCGTGGTTAGCTGCCTAGAGAATACGAACACACGGTTGTCGTTTCCGGATAGTTATTGCCTTCTCTAATCCCTCAACACTCATCAAGAATCTGTCAAATGCGCAGCTGTGATCCGATGTTAATTACATCGATCATCTCACCGGTTAGGTATCGCCAAGCAATTTCTTGACACTTCTTTGTGATATTTCGACAAAAGAGATGGATTTAACTCTGCGAGGCGTGACATCGCAGCATCGTCCTTTAACTAAGCAGGCCGTCAAAGGAGTGCACTTTCTCAGCTGAGCCCTGTCCGACAGATGAGCAGAGAAGGAGAAAGCGTTGATCAGGTCAGTGCAGCGCAGGTTTTGTACGTGCCCTATGCATCTCGACATCCGCGGAAGACGGGCTACTTGAGCGTTGTCTTTCTCAAATTTCACTTATTCCAGAAAGGAAAAAAGTGATGGTCCATTTTAACGTACATAACCACGCCCCTAGCAACAACACGTATCCAATAAATGCATACGTTTTTAGGCGGTACCCTCAGCCTCCGTGACATGGGTTGTTATGGACCACACAAGGCCCGCCCATAATCCCCTGTGACGCTCCGGCTCCTGGTAGGGGATGATTTTGACGGTTAACAATACAATGAGCTTCTACTGCATCATGCAACCTACTCCACCATGGAACACTCAGGAATTAATCTAGCACATCAAAATGCCACAGAAGTCATGGCCTAAGTGCGGTCTGTAAATCAACGTTCTTGTTGGCTTAACTAGGCTATATCCACCAAATTCGTAACTAATGTTAACTATATAAAATAAACATGATGTTCGTGAGCACAGGACAAATAATGATAAAACAAATTAACAAACATTTTGTTGGTAAACTATACCGACGCGTTCCACTCTTTAAGAAAGCCTACGCCCTTAACTACATTATCAGGTTAATAGCCTATAATGTCAGTAGGCATTATCAACATATATTGTTAACAGAGTTGAGAGCAGGATATATGCATGTGTGGGTCCACTATATGGCACACAGACTGCATTATTCTATATGTACACGTGGTGGCGTCATACATCAATAAAATATGTAGCCAGTGACCGACTCAATGCAACAGTAATAAAATCCCCATGCTAATGCAGTAAACCTTTGGTTATAAACATAGGCCTATCTATTAGGCTAATTTAAGCTACGTAAACAGACAATTTGGCATCTAGGCTACACGATCTCTTGTCTACTTTCGACTTTCAACGAGTAGCCTGGTCATATACGCCCCCTTGTGTGAGGCGGTACCCTAGTCCTTGCTGCACACCGGACGATAGGCTACCCGATATGCTGCCCGCTCTCACTCTCACACAGTGCCCGGCAATAGACGGTTCGGGACTGCTTTATTTTCGGAATTCTATTCACCTTAGCCTCACAATTGGTAACTAAGAAGCCGACATGGCGACCGAAAACATGGAAATGAATGGTGATGCCGACAGAGAGATTGGAGGGGAGGTAAGATGCAGCACACGAACCATCTAAAAGCCATAGTCTTCCGAGTACTTTCAGTACTGTAATTT
This sequence comes from Thaleichthys pacificus, assembly GCA_023658055.1. Lineage (NCBI taxonomy): Eukaryota > Metazoa > Chordata > Actinopteri > Osmeriformes > Osmeridae > Thaleichthys > Thaleichthys pacificus. Next base: position 3,379,009 of record CM042868.1, on the reverse strand, counting down.
CAGTCTCACTGACTACACACATTTTAGTCTATGAATTACAAAGGAAGCCGCTCGCTCTTGACTCCGACTGGACAAAGGAGAGTTGACGTCAAACCACAACACGCCTGTCTGTTCGGGTATTAGGCTAATGACGAGCCGAGTTGGAGTCGATCGTAGGTTTTGAACCATTGTATTTTTCCGCCATACACACATTAGGCTACCCATTCACAGCGAATTTGGGACGTCATTGTGGAGCCAAGCCTAAAATTCGGAATTGTCTGAAGTCAGTATTCAAATAGCTTTAGGCTACTTCCAACTTTTAATTGTTTTCTAACAACACAAGCAACTTTAAATTAGGTTACGTGTGTATACGAGTGGACCCACTACTTAGATTGATTAACTCATGTAATCCATTACAACCCCACCTGTTGAGGATTGTCCAGTGCTGAGGTCACTGTGCCTCTTTTATTTTTTCATCCGGGAACCCCCTTAATCTTTCCCTCAATGGGAATTCCTAGCGTTAAAAAGTAGGCTACAAAACACGATTTAGTATTGGGCAGTTGAGGGATATTTCTATGACGTGATGATCAGTGTCATTTTTGATGGTTACTGCTTAATTACACGACCATAGCCAGTTTGTATATTATACACACGTAAGGTCTCGACTCATTTCGATTAGATTTTTTTTTTAAATCATGAAAGAAAGAAAAAAATAAGTCTCCCCAATGTGTTTATTTTTCACTTGATCTGTCAATTTAGTGGAAAGTTCTGAGTGACCACGGCAAGAAGGAACATAGGCCAGCCCTTCAAGAGTTCCCAGGCTCAACTGAAGTTCAAGCTCCACTGAATATGTACACATTATATACACAGGGCTGCATATACTTGGAGCATTTACGTTTTTTTATTATTATTATTATTATTGCAGCAGAGATATTGTTTCATGGACTAAATCTCAGACTGTCCATAATGACCAGAGATGTCTATAAAATGACCCTGGCAGGAATATTCAGTTATATCTCTAGGTATCATCTTTAGTCTGAAGGACATGCAGTCTCACTAAATGAGACCATAGTTTCAGTATGCCAAGCATGGACATTCTCCACAGGGAGGTTATAATATTGCAGCATCTTCATAGGGAAGTCTGAGCAAACCATAGAACTACACTGGGTCAGAAGTCTCAATAATGTTTGTTGTTTCATGCATCCAGGTTTATTTAACCAGCTTCACGCACACACCAGGGGCCTGTACTTGTTGTCGATCCACAGTTGAAGTTCAAAAAACAGGAAGACATCATAAAAAAGGCTTGTGGAGCCCAGGGTAAAATAAACAGCTATTGGTTACCTTATAATTAAGGTTGGAGACAAGTTTGGGAGTCCCTTGTACTGGCTAGCAGTAACCTTGCCATTAGAAGATCTTCACTCCCTGACTCTCAAAGCCTGTTTGCCAGATTACTTGGTAGCATGTCAAAGCATGATGCTACCAAGAAAACCTTTGGAAAAGAAATAAGATGAATATGTTCATGCGTTTCACCTGAGGCTAATTTTGTTCTATTTTGCAAACCCATTTTCAATAATCAAAAATAGCACAGTTTAGATAGGTATACAGTGCATTAAGGAGTAATTAAGACATGTAAAACATAAGCAATAAAAAATAATTATGTTCATGTGTAAATGCCGATTTATAATAATGAAATAATAACACAACATTTTAAATAGCTCGTAACATTTGGACCGTGAAGTGCTACTGAAGTGACAGGTTGTGTTAACAAACACACTGTAGAACAGCTTTCTGTTTCAGTTTCAGAAGTTCATTACTCACCCACTACTCACTTCTATGTAGAAAGTAGACACTAAAAAAGTTCCCTTATCTCAGTGACTCACTAGACAGAGGCCATATTGTCAATGAGAGAGAAAGTTCAAACATGTAGGAAAACTGGAAAAGACACATTTTTATGATTTAAACAAACTATGTTCTTTTATTGTAAACTGTGTTGAATTAAATGTCATTGTTTTGACGTGAGAGGAAAAGGTTTTGAGTATATAACGGAAACTAGTTATGAAAACACGGGGAAGATAAGAGATTCAAACTGTTGGATTTGAAAGTATACAGTTTACATTAGAAAGAAAGGGTGAGATCGGGGTGATACAGGGAAGTCAATATGTCAGTTGAGTATAGAACAAAAATAAGAAAACCACCAGTTTTGTATCTATCCTAGAGATGGTTAGTTGCGTCTACCACAAGTACATCTATTTCCTCTGTTTGCTGAGGTGGCAAACTAAGGTTAGAGTCATGTGGTCGTGTGGCTGTCTTTTCTAGGCCAACATGGCACAAGGCGGGCCTTGTCACGGCAGCCCAGACTGTGCCTGACCCAAAAGACACACTCCCGCGCTCAACTTCCCCACACAGAGAGACCGGGGGAGGAAAGAGAGACTGAGGGTAATGTTTAGCTTAGAACCCCATGGGCTTTAGTGATGTAGGCATAAGTTATATAAGCATTACAGTGACATACTGTACTTATTTACCATGTGCTTAATGCTGCATCTATTCTGCTGGGTCGTATAGCTAAGTAAACAACATGGTTAAACCGGCCTTCACACATACATGGAGCCAAATTATCTCTCACAGCAGTGCCACAGTAAAAGTGGATGGAGAGAGGGGTTCACATTTACATTTAGCAGACGCTCTTATCCAGAGCGTCTTACAGTAAGTACAGGGACATTCCCCCCCCCGAGGCAAGTAGGGTGAAGTGCCTTGCCCAAGGACACAGTGTCATCGGCACAGCCAGGAATTGAACCGGCAACCTTCGGATTACTAGCCCAATTCCCTAACCGCTCAGCCACCTGACTCCCGTCATCTGGAGGTCTGCAGGTCACCTGACCTGAGATCTGCTGTAATGGATAACAACCCCTGTATGTTTACAAATGGGAGTCATGAGAGTCACTGAGAGAGACCTTGCAGCTCTCCTTCAGTGTTTGGCATTCCTATACCAGACTACACACTGTCTCAGACTACACACTACTACAGACTACACGCTGTCTCAGACTACACACTACTACAGACTACACGCTGTCTCAGACTACACACTACTACAGACTACACGCTGTCTCGCCAGGATTTCAGAGAATAGTTGGGGTTGGTTGTAGTAAAAAGTATTTTGTTCATTTTTGGGGGGAGCAGATAAGAAAATGTTCAGTTATAAAGAATAAATAACGTTCACATACTGCTGTTGGAACACAACTGGTGCCTGTACTGAACATGTTTCATTGTTAGAAAAGTTTCATATTTTGAGTCCATTTAGAGTTTTTCTATGTTGCTGCTTTACTTCACACTGGGTGGAGACGACTTTCCTCCTTCGGTTTCTGCTGCTGAGCTAAACAATGACTTCACCATCGCACCCGAACAGGCTTTCAGACGGTCATCTTCCTCTACGTTTCTAGTTTTGTCACATGGGTATAATCTCAACAGGGCTGTCCAACTCTGTTACTGGATTTACCGTCCTGTAGGTTTACTCTCTCCAACCTAAATTGTAACAAACATGATCGTGTCAGCTCTACATCACACTGGGTGGAGACGTCCTTCCTATTCTTTAGTTTCTGTGAACATCGCCCTCAGCAGGAAACAAAAACACTGAAAATGACCTTTGACCTCTGTCGTCCACTCTTCCTCTTTCCCTACAATATACATTTCCACTCATTGGTAAGGAAGGAATCACTTCTTGTATAAAAAACAAAATTATAAAGTTTTTTACTTCAGTTCCCACAAATGTGCAAAATGCCCTCAATTTCAGCATGCAAGGGAAGTCCAAACATCAACATAATAAAAAGTTCAGGGCAATTTTTTTTTTAAACAATCCCCCTAGTTAGTTAACAGAGCCATGGTTGTCAACACACATTCCGCACGGCAACTAATTCTCCGATCATGTAACGTAACATCAGGCGTTTAAACTGACGTCCCTCCTCTCGTGTTCAGGTGCCGCGCCCGGGCCGCTGGCGGCAGCGGGCAGAGGGGCCAATCAACATGAACCACTACGCCAACAAGAAGAGCGCGGCGGAGAGCATGCTGGACGTGGCGCTGCTGATGGCCAACGCCTCCCAGCTGAAGGCGGTCCTGGAGCAGGGACCCGGCCCCTTCTACGTCCCTCTCGTCACCCTCATCAGCCTCTCCCTCACGATGCAGATCCTGGTGGGCATTCTGCTCATCTTCATCGGTGGGTGTCCGTCTGTGTGTCCGTGTTATTCACCTAGCTGGTGCTTTTTGAGGTTCCTGCCAAGGAAAATTCACCCTATGTGGCAATAAACCTGATTCTGATGCCAGCACACATAAGGAGTGAGACAGTTCCTTAGGGAGTAAAAGTTACTCCCAAGGAACTGTCTGTTACAAGATTCACTCCTCTTACTGTTGATGTTTTTTTTGCTCTGAGTTGACATCTACACATCTTAAGAAACAAAAACATCTAAATGAATGTTTCTACAGGCTTTGGTCTGATCTATCTCCTAGTCCTTTTGGGCTTCTTGATTTATAATATATTCTAAACTCCCATCGTCATTCTACTGACCTGATAAGGTCCAGACCCTGTGCTTACTTCCCTCACAGTAACTGCAATAAAGCCCAGAGACTAAAGTGGCACTATATATTCATGGAACTATACTAACAGTTAAAAGGACAATCCACTTCTTCTTCCTCTTCAGATAGGCCTAGCTCCTGACATCATCATCATGACATCATCTCCAGCCAGCTGGCTTATTTTAGTCAAGAGTCCCCATGCCTATAGAATGTAATCATCTTTTGACTGAACAATTGGCAGATTTCCATCACGCCCCTTTGCTGAAGTCTTCCCTATCTTTATCTGGCAGTTCTAAATGTATGTGTGTGTGTGTGGTTGGGGTAGGGTGGGTGTATGTGTGTGTGTGTGGTTGGGGTAGGGTGTGTGTGTCCCCCTGACTAACCTAGATCATTATAATTCCTAGAAAGTCTTTTGCAGAGGGACAGGTTATGTTACATGCTGTGTTTTCATATCATACAGTCCGACAATGATTCGGTAAATAATGGTACAGCATTATTAAAAAGGACCTCCTGGATAATGAACCTACAACTGTAGCGCTGGTGCCACCTGGTGGCCTCTTTGAGGACCAGCAGACCAGAGTGACTAAGCTAAAAGCACATCTGACAACCCATGTCGTCTTTTAAAAAAAAAATATATGTATACTGTTGTTTAAAAAAAAAAACGGTTTCCACAATTCGTCCTTGTTGTCGTTTCCAGTGAAGTGGAACCTGAACGACGAGAGCATGCACTTCAGGTTGAACGTCCTGGAGAACATAGCCACTGTACTCGTCTTCATCATCGTCATCGTCAACGTCTTCATCACTGCTTTTGGCGTTCAGAGTCCCAAAATGAGAGCTTGACTTCCATCCCCCGACAGCACTTACAGGTATGAGCCATCGTTTGTCTGCGTCCAGCCATATGCAAATACCGCTATTTGCTTGTATATCGCAGTAAACAAATATTTTGTATGGATATTTAACACATTTAAAGTATTGTTTTGAGTCTGAAGTACTCCAGCAATAATATTAACAACAATCTGTCATATTGTTTGATACTTAACAGGAGAGGAAACTCCTAGGATCACGTTTTCCACAGCTTAACACAACTCACAAAAGCTGTGTTCCCCATGAAAAGTGAAGCGCTTCGATCTCCAGAACAAGTTTTGGATCATTATGGTCATTTCATGCACGACTCTTCACCAGTGCCAGAACTGGTGTGTGAATCCTGCTTTAGCCTACTTTATCCTCAATGCGGATTCCTCTTTTTGATACTGTACATATCAGTTACATACATACCCTGTCGTGATGGCTGTGTCGTCAAGGGGAAAACTCTGCCGTTTTAACCTGTTTAAAAACTGTGTGTGTGTGAGAGAGAGAGAGAGAGAGAGAGAGAGAGAGAGAGAGTGTGTGTGTGTGTGTGTGTGTGTGTGTGTGAGAGAGAGAGAGAGAGAGAGAGAGTGTGTGTGTGTGTGGTCCCATGAGTTTCGGTTTACCCAGATGTGCTTTGCTCTGCGGGTGTTTAAACCATTTCTGCCTCCCAAATACACATTACCTGTGTAGATCTCAATGCAGTAGGTGTAGATCAAAATGCAGGAGAACTGGTTCAGTAGCCGGGACAGGACAAGGTCATTCTTACACCAATCCTCTGCCTCTAAATCTGAATTGAAACAGTAGAAGTAAACAAAAGACTAAACGCAGTAGATGCTGACAGGATTTCATTAGGATTGAGGCCTTGTCTCAGCTTCCGAGGCCTCCACCATACTCAGGCAGTATTACAGCACCATCTAGTGGCCAGTAAAGGTAGTACAGTTCAGTTTGCCTCCACCATGCCTTTCATATCTCAGAACTATGCAATACCTTAGGGAAGTTAAAAGTGTTTGTACACGTTTGCATCATCACGTTTCTGTTTTTTTTACACATGCTATAATCATGTCTTTAGTGCATTTGTTGATTTTCAAAATCTTTTGTAAATGAAGGACCAAATGATTTACCCCCATTTTAAGTGTTATGTTATAGTTTTATGCACTGCCTGACTATTCCAAAAATAAAGTTTTATATATATGTATAAAAAATTACAAAGCTTGTCTTAGTTACATTTATTTGTCCATGCACAGGAGTACAATTCATAGTGAAAGGTTCTCAGTCATATACATTGTTATGGCACTTGTGATTCTGTGGTGGTATGAGTAGACATTCTACAGAACAGGAACGACTGTAACCTTGAAGAAATCTCCCTCAGTTCACTTTACACAGTGAACATATCAGGTTAGGTACATAGAAACCGTTTGAGAAGTGAACCTGCAGTTATAAAACTATACAATCATAGGAATATACACCTCCCATTACAAATGTAAGTAGAGTACTTAGGTACTAAGTACTTCCCCCTAAATAATATAAGGCAAATTAAGTCACAAAGGCAACAAGTGAGCGAGAGGTCAAATCATAAAGGGAAACAAAAGTTTAAAGTTTAAAAGCTTTTGAAGTGCATCCAAAATTATGACGTTCTGCACCAATTCTGAACAAATACAATCTTCAATTTTTTATTATATAAGTTATAATTCCCTAAGTAAAAGCACCAAAAGAGTTTCGACAATATGGTATTGTAATGAAGCTCCTTCAAATGTAAAACCAAATTCTGTCCAAGCAGAATCCTACTGGGCCTGGATTCAACCAATCAGAGGGCTTCAAATGTGGAAGTACCATGAAGAGTGTGACGACTAACAACATTGAGTGAAACAGAAGTCTCCATACTGGCAGAAAGTGTTGTAATGGTCTGCTGCTGAGCTAAGCAAGGTGACAGCAACACGGATATGGCTTCACCATCACACCCGAACAGGCTTTCAGACGGTCATCTTCCTCTACGTTTCTAGTTTTGTCACATGGGTATAATCTCAACAGGGCTGTCCAACTCTGTTACTGGATTTACCGTCCTGTAGGTTTACTCTCTCCAACCTAAATTGTAACAAACATGATTCAGCGTATCAACCGGATTATTACAATAATCAGGTGTGCTGGATTAAGGGTTTTACACAACCTGCAGGACAGCTGCCATGTACAGAAACAGCGCAGGGCAGTCATGGTCTAGAATACGTTGGTGTGTGAAAGCAGCTACTGTGGACTGCATCCACTCCATCCTGACCCTGGTGTTGTGTTCAAGTCCCACGTTATTGCATCCTTTTCAAAATTACCTAAATTCATTCTTAGTTTTAGTTCCATTTTACTGTTCCATGACACTGAGCCTGTACTCATCACAATACCATATAAATACCCACCCCTTTTTGTTCAGAAATGTTTAGTTCAACCATGTGTTAAATAAAACTGGACGATCTTTATAAAAGGTGCCTTGTTGACAAAGTATCGTGTCTGTAAAACAAGACAGAGATCATTTATCTTGCAATTTCAAAGGGTTTGTTGTAAAAGTTCCTTTCACCAGAAAAGAGGCCTGTCAAACTGCCAAACAGGAGAGAGAATCCTAGTACCAGACATGGATCAGAAATGCATAAGAAGGGTTTCTGATCCCAGTGACACATACAGTATATACAGAGAAGTGATCTCCCCCTGAAACAGCGTGGTGTTGTGTGAACATCCTGAAACACCATCCCAACTGCCCACCCTCATCCCTGTGCCCTGTCCCAACTGCCCACCCTCATCCCCGTGCCCTGTCCCAAGTGCCCACCCTCATCCCCGTGCCCTGTCCCAACTGCCCACCCTCATCCCTGTGCCCTGTCCCAACTGCACACCCTCATCCCTGTGCCCTGTCCCAACTGCCCACCCTCATCCCTGTGCCCTGTCCCAACTGCCCACCCTCATACCTGTGCCCTGTCCCAACTGCCCACCCTCATCCCTGTGCCCTGTCCCAACTGCCCACCCTCATCCCTGTGCCCTGTCCCAACTGCCCACCCTCATCCCTGTGCCCTGTCCCAACTGTGATTGAAGTGATTCAAAGCATACAGGATTGGACACAGCCCATTGTGATGTGCCTCACTTACACCAATCCTACGCTTCTGCATCGAGGTGGTGGAGTGGAAGAGGGATGTTGGCCACACAGCACCATTACATGCTGATGTTGTCCTCGGAGTACCATATGAGCACCTCTCTGGCTGTTCTCCCCAGCCCCAGAGCCACCAAGCCCAGGGCCCGACTGCCCCCAGTCACCCTGGACTCTACAGGGAGAGAGGCTAGCCTTAGCACACATAGGATACACAGCACACGCATCGTCATGCACCGTCACTGCACGTGTACTACATCACACATTTGTGCGTACTTGCAGTGTGATGTAACGCGTGTTCACAGTCAGAGCTTTTAAGACATGCCTGAATGTAGTTTGCAGATGTTAGGGATGTGATTCAGATGGTGTGAGAGAGAGAGAGAGAGAGAGAGAGAGAGAGAGAGAGAGAGAGAGAGAGAGAGAGAGAGAGACTCACCTCCGTAGTAATACAACATGGCCATCCCCACGGCAACGCTGAAACAACCCAGGAAGAACAGAGGACCTGGACAGGGCAAAAGTGTTCATCAAGAGTGAAATATTTGTATTTAACCCATCAGGAAGTTTAACAAGATGAGACAATGACACAGTGTTTAAGTTTGTCTAACTTATTGTGTGTGTGTGTTTTGTAAAGCTCTCTCTTGGAAGTCGCTTTGGATAAAAGCGTCTGCTAAATGAATATATGTAAATGTGTGTGTGTGTGTGAGAGAGTGAAAGCAAGAGTGAGAGAAAGAGAGTGACAGAACGAGAGGTGAGAAGTATCCATGTCTTACCTTTGTCATTTAGCGCATATCTCTGATTGGACTTTACGAGTGGAACACTGAAGGGGTCATCTTGGGATCAGACAGATCGAATACACAACTAAGTCTCACAGAACCTACCAAGTAACAAGACAATAGCCTACAGGAAATATAATTGACATAAAGAATTGAACCGTAATCCTGTCCAGGCGAGGGACTAACCTCTGAGGCGGAGGCGCGTGGGCAGGCTGTAGTACACCTCCTCCACATGCAGGTGAAGCGCCCTATAGAACTCTCGACAGGCCTCCTCTCCTCTCCCCTGCAGGTGGTTAAGCAGTTCTGACAGGCGGATGCAGGTGGGAACGTCCAGGTCCCTGAACTGGCAAGAGAGTCACACCAGCAAGAGTTATTATTATTATTAGGGTTAGTCTTCCATTCGCAATTCACTGAAACGTGCTCATGCTAACCTTCTACTGATTTTGGCAGCAAATGCTGTATTTACTTAACTGCTTGTGGAAGTCGGGTTTTATGTTTCCCTAGTTGTGATTATGTTGACGTTTCACTGCGGTGTAGACTTACTTTGGTGGCCTCCTTGTCTGAGAGAATCTGCGGGTAGATCCTGTTGAGCTGAAGGATGAGTTTGTCCACCAGTTCTGTGTCCAGCCTCCTGTCGGATTTGAGGAACCGGCTGTCCTCCAGTAGTTGGGCATGGAAGGTGTCTTGACAGGCACAGAGAAGAACAACTGTATGGTTAAGCATGGAAATTTGCAGTGTTGGGCAGTGCCCGGGAGACGTAGGCACTGTATGTGAGAGAACTACACTTTCGACGCTTGTTTAAGGAATTAATTAATTTCAGAAAATGTTGTCAAGATATTAACGTAATGCTACAGGCGACGTTAAACACAAGTAAATACAGGTCTGGGCGGTGAGTGTTCATGCAGCACCGAAAAGTGATTTCAATCTTCTGGTTCTTGAGTGCTTTTATATTCTTGTTAGAACGGTGTTACATTTGGCAGCAGCCAGCGGTGACTATGACCTTTACGTCACGCAATAACATAAGTCGCTTTGGCGCGTTTCACAGCAAAATGAATGGTTTATAACAAGTTACAAATGGAGACATTTCTAAACAAGGCGAGGCTACAAAGCGAAGTTGCCATACTCATAGCAACCCTGACTCAATACACAAGGAAGCACTCTTAACAATATCCTTAAGAACATTGTTTCAGCGCGCGAAATGTAAAAACATAAGGGGGACGGGACGGTCAAATTGTCATTTTTAACTGTGGTAAATAATCTTAATGTCCAAATTTAGTGAGTAGGCTTCAAACAACTAACCTCCCATTGTAGAGTCCTCTCTGTCCTTTGTTTGGCCACTCCCCTTGAGACCATCAGGAACTGGGTGGGAGGGGCTTGAAGTTTCTCAGGAAATGGGAGAAACAAAATCAAGATGTGGATCAAAAACGCTTAACGTCTTGCGGTGGTTTACATTCGACATTGACCTGAAATGACTCTAGTATTGAAATGAAAGCATGATGCTCTTTAGGAGACTTTCTTCCGTTGACATTCCGTGTTGGGGTCGAGTCTATTTTTATCGTAAGAGTGCCTCGTCTCAATTTACAATGAACTAGCCAACTCCACATACTGAATGGATACGTAGCCTACCCGGTACTCTCACTTTAACTTCACACATTTATATATAAACAAAACTTCTTTTTTTGAATGACAACACAACACTTTTTAAAACGTTAGGTTAATTTTATTTTCCATTAGGCATAACTTTAAAGCAGAGCCAGATTAGCCGTCTATGCACATTGTCACTGCATTAAAGAACATGTTTTCCAATGAGCACATTGACCACATTTTCAAACGGTCCTATGAAATAGCAGAATTACCTTGTTATTTTGGTACCAGTATATCAGCCATCATAATCAACAACAACCACAGCGTTGTATCAAATAAATACAAATAAGTGATGATTTAGTACAAACATATGCAAAACACATGAGAAGCAAGACTGTGAGAATAAGTATAAAATGCTTTAACACAACACCTTGCTGGGAGCAAACATTTTTGCTTTCCCCTAACGGACACTACTTGAAATTCCACTTACAGTTTGCAAGTTTACAAGCACCCCAGATGTAACGTTTTGTTAAGCAAACAATACTGACAAAATGGCACAGCATATTTGTAGACAAGGTAACTTTATTTTCTTCAGCTTTTGAGGAAGTGAAATGTTTTTTATATAAAAATGTTTATAAAATAAAGCTAGCTAAATAAAAATCTTCTTAATAATATTTAATTAATATTATTTTAACATCACCTTTACCATACAAAGCTTGAGAATAAATAAATACTTGCATTAATATTCTCATTCAGTCACACTAATATTTCTGAAACAGACTCATAACAAGCTGGCCAAAGTTAACAGTTATGTTTTCTGAAACATCTAATCTTGCATTCAAGACCACAGACATTACCATTTTTTCGTCAAGAAATATTCTCCATTTCCCTATCAGTTTCACTCACTCTTCCTTTTAGTGGGTAATGACAAATGTGCTTCTCTTTATTAAATCAGTCAGAAATGTAACAGAAATACAGTTCTGGTACTCCTTTGAGAACAGAAAGGCACAATCATTCTAGGCCAAGAGGTGAATAACAAAGGCAAAATGTCCTGATGAGCTTGATCATTTGTCAAACAAATTATGAAGATGTGGTAAGTATTAGAAGACTTATTTCAATGCATCTTCAATATCTGTTTTCTGTCAATTCCTGCTTGTCTGTTAGGCCCCATTGTATTATTGACCCCAGAGAAACCTGAAGTAAGTCATTTAAGTTCCTATATCAAATAAATATCCATGTTCAACGTGGCTTTTCTTGAAAATTAAACTATGAATCTGGCAGTTACTTGCATGCGCAAATAATAAAAGATATCTATAATATTCAAGTTAATCAAAACGTATGTTCCAAAAGGTCATGACTTGAAGGTAACAGAAGCCAAACAACATCTTATGACATTCACCGAGGTGTCACAAGCATGATTCTGAAAAATAACTGTAACAAAAGTGCGCAGTAACGGGGGGGGGCGGGGTCAGGTGTTGACTCAGAGGGATTATCAAGGAGAAATGTCAGGGAGGGGGGCTGGTGGGGGCAGGGAGGGGGGCTGGTGGAGTCAGGGAGGGGGGCTGGTGGAGTCAGGGAGGGGGGCTGGTAGAGTCAGGGAGGGGGGCTGGTGGGGGCAGGAAGGGGGGCTGGTGGAGTCAGGAGGTCCACACCCACACACTCTGGATTCCGGAAGCCTCACTGATGCACCCAACTTCACGTGAATTCACGTCCATCTTTAAGATCAATGGTGTGTGTGTGTGTGTCTACCACAAGGCAGTGTGTGTGTGTGTGTCTACCACAAGGCAGTGTGTGCGTGTGTGCTTTTGTATAGTCAACGGCAGGGTTCTCTCTCCACCACGGTGAAAGGTACGCCATATACAACCTGAAGAATTCTGCATGATTTAGTTACTGCGAAAAAATTGGAGAGATTTAAAAGAAATACCGTTAAAATCATCAGGTATGGATTTGGAAAATTTTCACCCGATTAAATCACTTGTGTGTTAATCGCGTGCATTTAGTGAGGTAAAGTTAGGATGGAAAGATGAGTTAGTGGCTGTGGTTAGAGTGCAGAGTGGGTGGAGACTGGACGACAGTGCATGCTATGCATTTGACTGCAAGAAACAGAGGACTCACACTAATGGTGACGCACACGTTAGATGGGTCGACTACCACCTACACATATGAAACATTTACATTTTACATTTACATTTAGTCATTTAGCAGACGCTCTTATCCAGAGCGACTTACAGTAAGTACAGGGACATTCCCCCCAAGGCAAGTAGGGCGAAGTGCCTTGCCCAAGGACACAACGTCATTTGACACGGCCGGGAATCGAACCAGCGACCTTCGGATTACTAGCCCGACTCCCTCACCGCTCAGCCACCTGACTCCCGAAACGATGGAGGCGTTAACTGGACATGGGAAGGTGACTGACGAGCAGATGTAGCCTGGGAGGATGGAGGTAGTGGGACAAGATCACAAACACTTCTGTCTGTGGGAGTCAGGTGGCTGAGCGGTTAGGGAATTGGGCTAGTAATCAGAAGGTTGCTGGTTCGATTCCCGGCTGTGCCAAATGACGTTGTGTCCTTGGGCAAGGCACTTCACCCTACTTGCCTCGGGGGGAATGTCCCTGTACTTACTGTAAGTCGCTCTGGATAAGAGCGTCTGCTAAATGACTAAATGTACTGCAAATGTCTTTCCACAAACAGAAAACGTCTCCCCGGATTGTTATAACACAGCCGAACTAACGTGTTTTACCAAGTCCGTATTTTAGCTCTCAGAAAGCAAACCATGCTTTGGTCCTACATTCTCTATCCCTCAAAAGTGCAACATTTTAATCTCATAACATCTCAAATAACACCTGATGTAAGCAGTGAGAGGAACCCATGACAGAGATTTCTGCCTAAACATACATTTTACATTTACATTACATTTACATTTAGTCATTTAGCAGACGCTCTTGTCCAGAGCGACTTACAGTAAGTACAGGGACATTCCCCCCGAAGCAAGTAGGGTGAAGTGCCTTGCCCAAGGACACAACGTCATTTGACACGGCCGGGAATCGAACCGGCAACCTTCAGATTACTAGCCCGACTCCCTCACCGCTCAGCCATCTGACTCAACATTTTAAATGTTTTTCTTTAAAGTGCTTCATTATCTTCCAGCTACAGAACAGTACGTACAAAGAATTCCCTCAAGATCTACTCTCCTTGAGAGGTTATTGTTGAACCCCTCAAAAGAGCAGGGCAATCCCCTAGGGTAGTCTCCTGGCGTCTGCAGCCTGGCCTACTGCCTGTCAGACTGAAGGCTTAATCATCCTCTATGCTAGCTGTAGGTAGTGTTTCGTGATAGGGATGCAAATCTGCACTCTCACCCCTACAAAAGCTTCAGCGCTGTTGGCGTAGCCTAGCGAATAGCGGTAGAGGTTACCCTTGAGCGAAAGCTAACATCCCGCCATGCTGGGAGCGTCATAACTGCAGTTATGTTAGCCGTTCGCCTGGTTTAACCCCACCGTCCCAGACACAGAATTAGCATGCCGGCGTAGCGTTACGACAGTACAGCGTGAGGCGGTGACATGAGGTTACACACAGACAGACACGGTGAGGTGAGACAGAGAGAGTTCAGAGGTTACAGTAGATCTTGTACTTCTCGCTGCAGAGGACCACGGGTCTTCCCAGGATGCACTGGGGCTCGTGGAGACCCCGGCAAGAGCCCCTCGGACTTACGTGGTGGTTGGCGGCTCCTCTGCCCTTGGCGGAGGTCTTCCCCCGGCCGCCTGCGCCGCTGCGCCTGGCCTGCTCGTGGTCGAACTCCAGGTCCTCCAGACGCTGGGTCAGGGCCAGCTTCTGCTGGATGGCCATGCGGAGTAGCGAGTTCAGGGTCTTCTTCTCGTCCTCGGCCGCGGCCAGCTGCCTCTGCATGTCGTCCAGCTGGGTGACGTACTCGTCGCAGCTGCCGGAGAGAGGGAGAGGATGAAAGAGTGGATGAAATAAAGAGAGGGGGAAAGAGAAAATGTGTGTTAGTAAAAAAAAAAAAAAAAGAGTTGAGAGGAAAAAAGACTGGGATGGGAGTTCAAAGAAGTCCCAGTTCTCCCCTGCAGAGGGCGCAAATCATCTGTTGTGGCTGTGGTCTGCCTTCATGTGTTTTCTCCATTCCCCCCGCACTCCACATTTTCCAGATGCTGTCGCTGAAGCCCCTGCCAGCAGTCTCTCCCAAACGCTCCACTGTTACATCAGAAAACTCCCACAATGCCCTCTGTTTTCCCCACACAGGGCAAACCGCACAGCCTGCTCAGTAACCTAGATTCTCATTGGTGCAGTTCACATGTCTAAACCCCAATCAAAACTAGTTTTTGCTCAGTCAAAGATTTTCAAGTGATGTTGACTGTAGATCATATAAATACATATTATAAAACATAGGGTCCCCAAATTAAGGGGCAACTCCATATTACTTTTAGCCAAAAAGTGTTTGAAGTAAAAGGTTGTTGTATTATTATTATTATAGTAGGCTATACTAAATGAAAGAAGTACAAAGACAAAATTATACGTATACCATGGTATTCTCTTATTTTTTTAAAAGACATCAAACCACAACGTCCTCAGTGACTTTCTAGCATTAGCGTGTTAGCGTTAGCGTGTTAGCTTACCGCGTGGCGAACATGGCGCGTAACGAGGAGAAGGTGGCGGCGTCCTCCTTCAGACCCTTCAGCTCGTTCCTCAGCTTCATCATGGTGTCTGTCACCATCGTCTTCTCAATGTCGTACTTGCTCTTCAGATTGGCCAGCGCCACCTCTGCCGTCTGTGTGTGTGTGTGTGTGTGTGGGGGGGGGGGGGGAGATTGTTTTTATGACAAACCGCCGACTGCTCTCTGACTACATACTCACACACAGTCCCTCATACACTATACTGTAAACACACACAATAAGCACACAAACAATACTCTGCATTAAAAACACACACACACACAGCCCCACATTAAGTTGAACTACAAATAAAAACACACATAAAACGAGCTATCCTGTGAACACACACACACGCCCCCCCCCCCCTGGTCCCTGTCCCCCCGCCCCCTCAGTCCCAGTCGCCCCGGCCCCCCCCCTCACCTGCTTGTTGGCCTTCAGCACGGTCCTCAGGGTGGCGATCTGCTCCCTCTTGGTGCTGAGCAGGGACTTGAGCTTCAGGATCTCCCCCATGCAGGCATCCTTGTCCTTGTCTGCCACCGAGCCCAGCTCCATGGAGGCCAGCCTCTGGCGGGACAGCTCCGTGGTACGGTCCACCGCCTGCTGCAGGTGGCGGATCTGGTCGCGGATGATGGCCACCAGGTTGTAGATGTTCATGGGCTCGGCGCGAGGCTCGGGGGCCGAGGGAGTAGAGGCCGGGGCGGCGTCGCCGGCGCTCCCGGGGTCGGACGACTCCGGTACGAGGCCGTTGGCGAGCAGGACCGGGGACGACCTCCGACCCCTGCCCTCGCGGCCCCGCCCCAGGCTGGCCTTGCCGTCCTTGTAGTAGTCCAGCATGACGCGGTTGGGCATCTCGTTGTTGCACATGCACACGTGGTTGTAGAGGTTGGCCAGCTCCTCGCTGAAGGCCACCAGCTCGTCCTGGGCCACGTTGAGGCTGCCCTGCGACTCCCCCGCCGTCTCGCTCACCTGTCGCAGCTCCTTCTCCAGCCGCGTCGCCTCATGGCGCTCCGCCCGGCTGCTCTCCTCCAGGGACGCCAGCTTGGAGCTCAGCTCCTGGACGTGGGCCTCCAGACGGCCGCGCTCCTCGTCGTACCGCGCCCGGCACTCCTGGTACTTGGCCTTCAGGGCCTTCAGCTCCAGGCGCAGGTCTCCTGCCTCGGACACGGCCACCGTGTACTTGCAGCGGAGGATCTCCGGCCCGTCGATGTCCAGCTCGTAGTAGTCGCCGCCGCCGTCGTCGTCGTCCCGGCTGTCGCGCTCCTTCTCGCTGTCCAGGGCCGAGTGGCGCTCCTTGCTGGCCTGGAGCTTCCGCATGGCGCTCAGGTTCTCGCTGAGGCGGCCCACCGTCTCGCGCTGCTCGGCCAGGGAGCCGTGAGCCTCCTCCAGCTGCTTCTGGGAGGCCTGCAGCGAGGACAGCAGACACGTCTTGTCTCGCTCCACCTGGAGGACACACGGCGGGCAAGAGGTGATCAATCTGTACAGCAAAAACATTACATATCCTCTGATTTTCCTAAATGTTTACATTTAAGTATGTGTGGTTACGAATGAAATTAAACTTAACTTGTAGAAGGTTTCATTGCATCTATATGACGTATTTTGCTTTTAGTATATAAGTATTAGAGATTAAAAAACACCATTAAAGTATAAGTAACCTGGTGCAGTTATAAATAACACCTGACATATTTTATGTTTTAAGTGAAAGTTGTGACTAAATGTGTCCTGTTATCTGGCATTGTACCGTTTCCATGGTAACTGATTACATGGGTACTTCACTGATGAATTGAAAACATCAAACAAGAAACACAAGTGACTCGACCGCCAACCACTCCAACAGTTCACAAACAGGTGAAACATGTTCAACGTTATCTGTATGCTATGATGGAAAACTTGGTGTTTATTTAAAACCGTTTAGTCAATTAGTGACTAAAAGTGAATAAACACCATTTCAGGGGTTTTCAAGGACCTTTCTGTCACAAGGCACAACCCTGGTCACAACTACCACTGACCCTGTTCACAACTACCACTGACCCTGGTCACAACTACCACTGACCCTGTTCACAACTACCACTGACCCTGGTCACAACTACCACTGACCCTGTTCACAACTACCACTGACCCTGTTCACAACTACCACTGACCCTGTTCACAACTACCACTGACCCTGTTCACAACTACCACTGACCCTGTTCACAACTACCACTGACCCTGGTCACAACTACCACTGACCCTGGTCACAACTACCACTGACCCTGTTCACAACTACCACTGACCCTGGTCACAACTACCACTGACCCTGGTCACAACTACCACTGACCCTGGTTCACAACTACCACTGACCCTGTTCACAACTACCACTGACCCTGTTCACAAACTACCACTGACCCTGTTCACAACTACCACTGACCCTGGTCACAACTACCACTGACCCTGTTCACAACTACCACTGACCCTGGTCACAACTACCACTGACCCTGTTCACAACTACCACTGACCCTGGTCACAACTACCACTGACCCTGTTCACAACTACCACTGACCCTGTTCACAACTACCACTGACCCTGTTCACAACTACCACTGACCCTGTTCACAACTACCACTGACCCTGTTCACAACTACCACTGACCCTGGTCACAACTACCACTGACCCTGGTCAACCCTCCACACCACTCAACATGTTTACCCACACACGGTAACCATCAGAACACGTCTTCAATCAGCGTTAGGCTGGAAACAACTTAAAGGGACTTCAGGGTTGAACCCTAATAGTAAAAATGACTGTTGAATGCATTTTCTGTACCTGCCTATTGCCCTCTTTCAGTTAACGCTTCATATAGTTGTGTACACATAGCGTATCATAAGTATAACTATAGTGATGTAACTCGACTAATTGCCTAAGCATTGGTGTTATGTGTAATGGTATTAATGCCTGCACGGGTTGATACAGTCTGCAGACAGTGTGTGTGTGTGTGTGCAGACAGTGTGTGTGTGTTCTCAGTACCTGCATAAGCTGCTGCTTGAGTTTCTGAATCTCCGAGATGTTCAGCTCGCTCAGCAGGTCGTCCACCAGGCTGGGGGCGGGTCTGAAGGCCTCCCCTCGCTTGGCCCCCACGCCCCTGTGGTCCTCCCCGCCGCCGCCACCCCTGGACACGCCGTTCTCCAGCCCCCGGATCAGGGCGCCGTGGTCGGGCTCGCTGCCGGGGGAAGAGGGGTCCTCGGCCAGCCTGAGGCCGTCCAGCGAGACGCCGGCCAGGGGGCCGTGGTAGAAGGCGTCTCCGATGGTCATGTGGTGGGAGAGCTCCTTACGCAGCGCCGCCTTCTGCTCGCGCTCGGTCTTGATGGTCTCCAGGGCCTCGGAGAGCTGGCGCTCGGAGATCTCCCTCAGACGCAGGGCCTCCTCCAGCTGGCTGTGGAGACACTGGGAGTCCTCCTCCAGGCGACGGATCTCGTGCTTCAGGCCCTCAAACTCCACCTGGCGACGGACAGGAGGAGCTCCGTAGCTTCACTGACTTCATACGCAAACATGTCGATTATGTCATGGCTGCTTTTTGGAACCTTAAAACCTTACGAGTTCTCTCTCTTTAAAAAAAAATATATATATTTATCAAACAGCTCTCCTTCACGGTTACCCAGTCTCAACCGAACTGGTTGCCACCCCCCTCTCACCTGGCTCTGCCTCAGCAGGGAGACCTGCTTCTGCAGGGAGATGTTCTCCTCCTCCAGCTCGCTGTAGTCCTGCAGCAGGCGCGCCTCCCGCACCTTGTACTCCCTGATGTCGGCACGCAGCTGTCCCTGCTGCAGCTCCACCCGAGCACAGCTCTGAGCCGGGCAGGGGGCACGGGACGAGGGGCGGAGGGGGACGGGGGGGTGTAGAGAGAGGGGGGGGGTGGGGTGAGGAGAGGGGGTGAGGAGAGAGAGGGGGTGAGGTGGTGGAGAGGGGGTGAGGAGAGAGAGGGGGTGGGGGGAGGAGAGAGAGGGGAGGGGGTGTGTGGAGAGGGGGGAGGGTGAAGAGAGAGGGGGTGAGGAGAAAGAGGGGGTGGGGGGAGGAGAGAGAGGGGAGGGGATTGAGAGAGAAGTGCTATTAGATTTGATAGAAAAGGTATTTGCATATTCATTTCTTTTGAATGTCACAATTGTCTAAACAGTTCAAAAACGACGTACAGGATGATTGTACTTCACAGTTACCCAGTTTATCATCCAAAGCTCGTGTTTTGGTTCTATAAAAAGGGAAAGCATATTCCATGAATTAAATATTTTTTGTAAGTACAAATGCAGCGCCTCCATTCAGAAAGCGTAACTGCAATGAACAGAGCTGCATCCAGCCAGCGTGTATGTGGACTGACGGGCTAGTGGGCTTTCAGAGTTCTAACATGCTGCTCCAATGAGGGGGGAAGCACAGGACCCAGTATGGCCGCCAAACCAGGCCACACAGGGCCCTGGCGGAGGACACCCTTTGTGTCACTCACAGAGGACGATTACATCATCCCTCTCTCCTGTGTGGACACACACACACACACACACACACACACACACACACACTGGTGCCAACTGACCCCCACTATAGGCGGACAGACTCCCTTTCTTAGTGTGTCTCAGTATATATAAATCTCTTATAGGTCTTCCAATCCCATTAGCTCCAAATCTTCTTCTCTATCAATAAATAGAAATATCCCTATCACCCAGAATATAATCCCAACCCTGTCTACTACTGCTACTGAATAAATCACCTTGACACTTATATAATGCTTATAAGTTTGACGCACTAATGCATACACACACCCCAAGCACACACAAACCCCCATCAGCAAGTCTATGGTCTAATTTAAATTCTCAACAGGTACCCGACTTCACTAACAGAACCAGAGTTACAACGTAAACATCCTCCGTCAGTCGCAATAAAACACATTTCTAACCGATATTGCATCTGATACGATGTTCACCAGCTACCCCCCCCCCCAACCCCAACCTTGACGATCGTTTTGTTCTCTCACACTTGAAGTACCATAAAAAGAACTGTGGGAGTTGAAGTCCATTAACCTGACTGACCACATATTTTCAAACCAAACTCCGAACTACGTATCCCAACATGCAACGGGAGACTCCTTTCTGTCCCGGCTCACCTCTCTCATCTCCACGGCGACGGAGGCCATGCGTTCGTTTTCGGCCTGGGTGCAGCCGAGGGCGTCCCTGGCCTGCCTCAGCTCAGTCTGCAGCTCCAGCACCAGCCTCTGATAGTGGGCCTCCTTGCTGGCCGACTCCAGGATCAGACACTCCTCCCTGCTCTCCCCGTCCGCCGCCACCTTCCTGTGGGTGGAGTAGGCATGGCCGAATGCCTGGAGGGATGGGCGACACAGTCAGGCCTGTGGATGGGGTGGGTGTGGATGGGGTGGGTGTGGATGGGGTGGGTGTGGATGGGGTGGGTGTGGATGGGTGGGTGTGGATGGGGTGGGTGTCTGCTTTTGGGGGGTGTGTGTACGTGTTTGTGCCTTCACCAGCGCAGTCAAATTGTTCAAAATAAGACTTAACCTTAAGCCATAATCCTAAAAATAAACGACTGACTGAAGAATATACAGTCGACATTCTCTAACAGGGTGTTCAGGAGCGGGCTCTGTGAGGTCAGCTCAGCTGAATGTCTGGTGACATGGCTGAGAAAACTCAATCTCACAGTCAGCTGTGGCCCAGTCCTGTAGAACAACCTGACCCCCCAACCCCCAACACCCCACCGCATCACTGGGACCGTCCAACTGCCAACTGGTGATGTAACATACTCTGTACCCCGTCCAGGACAGCGCCTAACCCTCTCCCTCCGCTCACTAGCATTTGGGCGAATGCAAATAATCGTTATGGTGCGACCTATTTGAATTTCTTTACAAAACGCTTGCTAATTAGCTATAGGCACACGACAATGACAAAAAATGGAAACTGAGACATGCATAAGTCATCCATATGGAACAATGACAGACCAATTATTTATCTCTTAACATTAACGACTAGCAAGCAAGATGATAATCACATAATTGAGTACATTATAATGTAGCTAAACATCGTTAACTAGCTAGCCTAGCTAATGTTACTGCTCATACCCGGTCAAAAGCTAGCAGTGATAGCTAGCTAGCTACTTTTACTGTGTGAGTTAGAGCTAAACCGTACCTTCGTTATTGTCAATGTAGTGTGGAAACGTACAATTTGAAAACATTTTCCCTCTTTATTGAAGGGCAGCAACATAGGATTATGTGTAGCTACATCGTTAATTGTCGTTTTGGGAAGATCAACCAAACTCCTCGTAAAAAAAATATTTTGTGTGAGAAAACTAGGCTAACGTAACCATAGCCTTTATCTATGAACGTAACTGCTGGCTACCGGAAGTTGTTGACCTAACTTGTGCAATATGCGGAGGCTAGGCGTGTTTAGGGAATTAGATGAAATCGAAATTATGTATTCAACCTTTAGATGTGTTTTTCTTTCTTTTTTTCAACCTTTCTAAACTTTCTCGAAAAAATGTAGTCAACTTTTTGAAACTTTTTTCGAAAATAATTTTTTTACCTTTAGATTTTTTTTGTTATAAAACTTTCGCCAAAAATATTTTTTCAACCTTTTGAAACTTTTTTTGGGGTTGAGATTCACTAAAGACGAGACCAAGTTGTGACATCTGGAGTGACTCACAGTCTAACTGCGTACACACATGGAGACCAGACAGTGACGAACAGAAGAGAGCCTGATAACCACGGTGATCATAACCCTGACAACCACTTCATCTCTCACACGCCCTCGCCGTCACAGAATAGTTCAGAGGTCAGACTATGGACTGTGCTTCTCCACTGCTCCGACAGCAGCTATGGTTAGCGCTAACCCTAACCAACCAATCAGGGCCAGGATACTGGACGCTACACTGAGACACGTTTATGGTCCCTCTTTCCTTCAGGTAGTCATCAGAATCAGAAAGGGTTTTAAATCGCCATGAAAGTTTGCACAGACAAGGAATTTACTTTGGCAGGAAGGTGCATACATTAAACACATAGGAGGAGGAGGAAGAGTCATTCTTCTGTTACATGGTCACTTATGGTCATTCAGTGAGAAACCCTAACTGTCAGAGTGATCCAGGGTCACACAGTCCAGTTGCTTGCTCTGGGAACTGAACAGCTTGGCTGAGCTGGTCAGGCAGTGAAACAGGAGGAGAGGATGAAACTGTGTTTATGAGCTTAGCGTGTGTTACCTCAACCTGTGTCAGAGACCCTGTCTGAGCCGGTGCCAGACTACAAGCACGCCGTCATAGGAACACACAATCCCCATGACAACACACAGGTGTCCAGAAGTCCACAGAAGGGTTAAAGCGAGCACTGCCTTCTAGAAGTTAATTTGGTGTTCAGTGAATGACCCTCTTTGGCATAGAGTGTGCGTGTTGGTATGTGGGTCAGTAGTCGACCGTACTCTTTGCCCTTTTCTCGCCCTCTTCTCTCTTCGCTTCTCTCGTCAGTTTACAACAAACTTCAGAAGACAATCGACATTTAAAAAAGCTAAATGCTGTGTTTCCGACAAAGTTTTGTATATATTTTTTTTTATTATTAAGGATTGAGGAGTGTTGAGCATGGGGTAAAAGACAGACTACAGGAATGCATCTTCTCATTGTTCCTACAAATCCCACAAGGCTTCACTCTAGGGTTTGGGAAAAGTGCTAGTTTAGGGCCATGAGCCTTCAGAGAGATACGGGGGCGAATCCTATTACATTTACATTTACATTTAGTCATTTAGCAGACGCTCTTATCCAGAGCGACTTACAGTAAGTACAGGGACATTCCCCCCGAGGCAAGTAGGGTGAAGTGCCTTGCCCAAGGACACAACGTCATTGGCCTGATGGGGAATCGAACCAGCAAGCTTCTGATTACTAGACCGATTCCCTAACCGCTCAGCCACCTGACTCCCTATTAGGCCCAGTGGAAGATTTAGGCCTTTATTTAGTGCTGGTTAGAAACTATTACAGTTACACAGAGACCACATTTAAAAGGCTTACTTAAACATGGCCTCAGGGTGTCTGGGAGAGTGTGCGCATGCCTGGGGCTCTGGTTGCTAAAGTAGGTGTTCGGGGATGCAGGTGTGTGTGTGTGTGTAAGCGCCTTATATTATCGAATGGGCCAATCTGTTTTAGTTAACCCTGTCACTGTATGACAGGGTTAACTGATTATGTGATTCAGTTTTACAGAGACCAAAAAATTCTATTGAACTAGGGGTGAATTCTAGGTAAATCGTGTGACTGCATGTCCTGACGAAGATGGAGGATTCAGAATACTGAAATTCCTTATCTGTTAAAAAAAAAAGGGAGTCTCCTGTTGGAAACATTGTCAGTGTGGATTAATTTGTGGGGTTCCTCAGGAAGAATTGATCTAAGATGACATAAATATATCTGAGTGGATGCCTAGCTTGTGTTTTTGACTTTGAGAGCACGGACAGATGCTGTGAGGAATGACGCATATCTAACACAACGTACTTAAAATGTATTTAAGTTAACTTGTCTTCTGATGCCAGATAGAGGTAGGCTGTTTCTGGATACACTGGAGACACAATGACTTAACTGAATCTGAAGTACATTCATCTAGAATTGAATTCACATGTCATAGTCTTTCATTACCAACAAGGACACATGACCTCTAGTTTGTCTCACTCAATTTGCTGCCTACAGCAGGGAAAACATATTTCCCAAGCCAGAGTAACAGGATTTGCTAGGTTGCTTACTGTGTTTATTTGAGCACTTTATATATCAACACCATGATTGAGAGGTTTGAAGAGGTTCAAGGGAGAAAACACATACTTAGAAGAACATTACAGGTCAATATCAGATGGCAATTGATACTCATCTCTGTGTTATGATAAATTATGAACAGGCAGCAGATATGCAGATATTAGGATCTGTGCCTTGTGATAAGGGGCATACTACTGTGCAACGCTTTCAAAAGTTAAAGACCATAATCGGTTGTTATTTAATGCATATAGTTTATATATTGCATATAGAACATGAAGACTAGCAAAGGAAATGGGTTTGGAAGTAGGATTTAACATTGACAATGCTTTTTCTTTGTTTGAAACGATGTTTTAGGGAGGGAACTGTAAAAGAACCAGTTTTGACAGCAAAACGGATTCATTTGTAGCACAGACGTCCAGGCAAGCTCGCTGCTATATCGCCTACCTCCTTCAGCTGGTCGAGTTCCTGCCGAACCGTCTCGTACTCGGTCTCCATCTCATCAAAACGCTGTTTGAGTTGTTGTTTCTCCTCGAGCACCGCCAACCCATATTCCGCTGCCTGGATCTTCTCATGAGTCGTTTCACTCAACTCCCGGGATAGACGTTCCATCTCCGCTTGAAGCCACTGTGGCCCGGCCTCTGTTACCAGAGTCGCCTCGGGGTATTCCCGTTCCTCCCCAGACATCTTGGCCAGCCGGTTTCCGCCAACTACAACGATAACGGACCCAGCCCTAGACAGACCGCGGACGATCCTCTTGCACGCGCAAAATCAGTGCCTCTTGTGTTTGTACTGCATTGCTGACACTTTCCCACTCACTTCAAGTCACTTTTTGAGACACATGTCAGTTGCCGAAACAGTTAAGATACTGGTAAAGGCTCCATATGCGCCCCCCGTTTTATTTCCCCTCAAACAACTTCATGAGTCCAGAAAGGAACTAAACTGAGATCATCGTTTTGGAATACGGTGCGTTTCAAGTCTCCCGTTGCATGTTGGGATACGTAGTTCGGAGTTCGGTTTTAAAATACGTGGTCAGTCACGTTAATGGACTTCAACTCCCACAGTTCTTTTTATGGTACTTCAAGTGTGAGAGAACAAAACGATCGTCAAGGTTTTCTTATAAAGGTTCTTGAACACGGCTGCCATCTACAGAAGCTATGATGGTGCTACACATCTTCATCCGAATTGTTTATTCCTCAAGGAAACTATATTTAAAGTACACAGATCACTGAAATTAGGCACACATGACCCTTTGCGTTTAATTAATCACTGACATTTATTTAGCCATACGTTTAATATAGATCCCAAATGCAGATTATTCATTTGAATACATTTTTTATATATATTTTCTTCTTCCCTGATGAGCATAACAAATTTATGTTGCCCTCTATGCAAAAAATATGACTATAATTCACAGCTCACTGCACAAATTACATCTGTGTGTGTGTGTGTGTGTGTGTGTGTCTCATCAGAGCAGTGGGAGGAGGGATGTAATGTACTAATGTGTTTAGATGTTATGTTATGCCAGGTGCTTGCATTGTCTTGTCTTAAGAATTTCAGTGCCCAGTCTGACCTTGTGTTGTTCTGTGTACCTGACAATAAAAGACTTGAGATGTGTGTGCCAGTGTATGAAACAGGTGCCATGTTTGAACCGATGTTCTCGGTCCCGGAGCAGTCGAGATCTACACCACTCCAACACAGATCAAAGTCCAGAGACACTTTATCTTGCTCAACATTTACCACTGTCCTTAATAGCATATATCATATCCAATCATGTGTCATATCATATCCAATCATGTGTCATATCATATCCAATCATGTGTCATATCATATCCAATCATGTGTCATATCATATCCATACAGTTGACTCACAACACTGTAATGCAGGAATTGAATCCGAAAGTGAAATTTTGGGACTTTCCATTTGTCCCTTGCCGTCACACTGATTGTCAGGGTTTGGGATGAGTGTGGTGACCAAACTGGCTGAACTAGTCTCTGTTGCCACTTGGCAGCCCTTGGAAACTCAATCACTCAGGTACATCAACTGAAGCTGGAGCAGCTGCCTGTGTCTGACTGGGGTTTCATGGTATGTATCTCGGGGAGTCAGGTGGCTGAGCGGTTAGGGAATTGGGCTAGTAATCTGAAGGTTGCCAGTTCGATTCCCGGCCGTGCCAAATGACGTTGTGTCCTTGGGCAAGGCACTTCACCCTACTTGCCTCGGGGGGAATGTCCCTGTACTTACTGTAAGTCGCTCTGGATAAGAGCGTCTGCTAAATGACTAAATGTAATGTAAATGTATCTCAGGGGCCACAACAGGGACATCTGATTCATCTATGACTCGTATCTATTGAAAGGTTATCGGGAGTCTTGTGTTCATGTTTGTATGTTTTTTCAGGACCTTTTGAGGAACTTGTACACCCTGTACCAACGCTGTACGTTGGTAAAAAAAAAAAAAAAAAACGAATTTGAAAGTGTAAGTCGCTGATTTAAACATTCTCACAGATTTACCATACCGTTTACATACCAAGTGTGTTTTGTGTGTTCTTAGACAAATATTACCATTTCTTCTCCATCTGCTTTGGGCTGGGATGTGGTATGGCAGCCTATCGGCCGTATTATCGTGAGTAGTGCTGAGCAGGCAAACACAATCCATGAGGTCATAATAAAGAAGTTACGTCAGTCTGATTAGTACTGTGGGAAATAGTCTCCAAGTGTCTCTGGTATCATATTCTGTGATACAGTGTAGGAATATACAAAAGAAGACACTGATGATGTCGTTATAAATGTATGTGTAACTACGTCTGCAGCTCTATGGTTGCCGCTGTTAGCTGCCTGTGACCTTCACCATTATGTTTGAGATAATGGGCATCGTATGTGGTAATTATTTGACATCATATTTAAACTATAGTGTGTGATCATGATTTGAATATGAGGGCACTGTATTTATTTTAAAGGTTTATTGATGCTGCGTGTGTCTGTGAGTGTTTGTAGGTGTGTGTGTGCCCTATGAATTATGCTCCCTGCAGGAAATTACTTTCAACATTTTAATGTGCAATCCCACTATCTCTACCCCCCACGTCACTGATCATAAAAGTACTAATGCTCTGCTCTATTCTACTTTACTCTACTCTACTCTACCCCACCCCACTACACTCTACTCTACTCTACTCTACCCCACCCCACCCCACCCCACTACACTACATTCTACTCCACCCCACCCCACTACACTCTACTCTACCCCACCCCACTCTACCCTACTCTACCCCACCCCACCCCACTACACTCTACCCCACCCCACCCCACTCTACCCCACCCTACTCTACCCCACCCCACCCCACTACACTACACTCTACCCCACTACACTCTACTCTACCCCACCCCACTACACTCTACTCTACCCCACCCCACTCTACCCTACTCTACCCCACCCCACTCTACTCTACCCCACCCCACTACACTCTACTCTACCCCACCCCACTCTACCCTACTCTACCCCACCCCACTCCACTCTACCCCACCCCACTACACTACACTCTACCCCACCCCACCCCACTCCACTCTACCCCACCCCACCCCCACTACACTACACTCTACCCCACCCCACTCTACTCTACTCTACTCTACCCCACCCCACCCCACTACACTACTTTCTACTCCACCCCACCCCCACTACACTCTACTCTACCCCACCCCACTCTACCCTACTCTACCCCACCCACCCCACTACACTCTACCCCACCCCACCCCACTCTACCCACCCCACCCTACTCTACCCCACCCCACCCCACTACACTACACTCTACCCCACCCCACTACACTCTACTCTACCCACCCCACTACACTCTACTCTACCCCACCCACCCCACTCTACCCTACTCTACTACCCACCCCACTCCACTCTACTCTACCCCACCCCACTACACTCTACTCTACCCCACCCACCCACCCCACCCCACTCTACCCTACTCTACTACCCCACCCCACTCCACTCTACCCACCCCACCCCACTACACTACACTCTACCCCACCCCCACCCCCACTCCACTCTACCCCACCCCACCCCACTACACTACACTCTACCCCACCCCACTCTACTCTACTCTACCCCACCCCACTCTACTCTCCAGGTCTGCCTCCTCATACCAAGACATGTACAGGCCAGCCCTACCATAGACATGGTACTGTTACCCTGCTCTCCTCTCTCCTGTCACCATCAGACAGGCCGGCCTGAGCAGATTTACAAACCACAGGATTACAGTGACATCATCTAAATCTGAATCCCAACGTCTGAAATTACTCCTCTGTACTCAGAAAAAAAAAACTAAGAAATAATCCAAACCGATATTTATTTGTAAATGTTTTTCATTTTTCTCAGACGCTTACTGGGGCCTGAGTTTTGCTCTGTTTGTTGCCTTCCTGCACCTCAACACTCATTACGGTACAGTGGAGCATCGGATCTTGTTCACTCAAAAGATGAAGTCACTCTTTACATTTACATTTTACATTTTTAGTCATTTAACAGACGCTCTATCCAGAGCGACTTACAGTAAGTACAGGGACATTCCCCCGAGGCAAGTAGGCTGAAGTGCCTTGCCCAAGGACACAATGTCATTTGGCACAGCCGGGAATCGAACTGGCAACCTTCAGATTACTAGTCCGACTCCCTAACCGCTCAGCCACCTGACTCCCTCTTCTATATGTGTCAGTTTTTAACTACATCATTCCGTTCATTCTAGTGTATACATTGTCGTATGGATTTGGGATTATAGTGTTCGCACTGAGAGGAGCTAAAAGGAAATACAGCTCGCTATGGTAACATACCTCGTGTTACAGTCAATACTTTTATTAATAATAATAATAATAATGGAAAATAATAATGACTGTTTTTTATATGGAAAGTTTTTTGACACTTGTGATCGTTTCAAGACATTCAGATGTACAGTCCCAATCAAGTGAGCTTACTCTAAAGTTCTGCTGTGGCTGTGTGTGACCAGGGAGAAGTGGGAGAAGTACTGAACCATGTCAGAGAACAGGCCTTCGACCATGGAAGACAGAGTCAAGTGGACAAAACATCTTCATGATTAATTATTGTATTCATTACCTCAAGCCTTCATGATTAATTATTGTATTCATTACCTCAAGCCTTCATGATTAATTATTGTATTCATTACCTCAAGCCTTCGTGATTAAGTATTGTATTTATTACTTCAAACCTACGTAAACTACTACTGTTAGTCTAACTTTAATCCAATGTCATTAAATTAGTATGAGGTGACTTACAACCAGTTTCACTTTCAGTCTTGATGCCTTCATGCTCATGTGACCAGTGGTTCATGCTTGAAACACACTTAGTTTATAAGTATCTCTTACACACACACACACACACACACTCACACACAGACACACTCACACACACACTCTCACACACACTCACACACACTCACACACACACACACTCACACACACACACACACACACAGACACACGCACACACATAAAAACAGAGCACAGTGCGCAGGTGAACTCTCAAACTCCAAAATGCAGAGGGCTTTATTAGATGAATGTAAGGTACATACAAAAGTTCAAGTAACAAAGGAGGTGTTTTTGTTCTAGGGTTCACAGTTCAGATGTAATGGCATGCTCCCAACATCCTCACGGGCACAAGCACAATCGACTCCACCTCCCAGCAGGTCTTGCGTCGCTCTGCGTGACCTACAGTGGGGGTGTCTCCTCCCTCCTGACTCCTGACTAACCCCTCACCTTCCCCAGAAGGGTTTGAGAAGAATGAGCGAGGAGAGGAGGGAGGGATTCAGGGGAACATGGACAGCCCAAGTTCAATTCTACGCCACAGATTAAGCAAAGGTTTGCTGTTGTCTTCACACACAAACTTGGAGACATTTTCCCCCTCAGGGTTCTCCCATCGCAAGGCGGAGGGGGAGAGGGAGGAGGGGGAGAGGGAGGAGGAGGGAGGGGGAGAGGGAGAAGAGGGAGGGAGGGGGAGAGGGAGGAGGGGGAGAGGGAGGAGGGGGAGAGGGGGAGGGAGGGGAGAGGAGGGAGGAGGGGGAGAAGAGGGAGGAGGGGGAGAATAGGGAGGGGGAGGGGAGAGGAGGGGGAGAGGGAGGAGGGGGAGGGGGAGAAGAGGGAGGAGGGGGAGAATAGGGAGGGGGAGGGGAGAGGAGGGGGAGAGGGAGGAGGGGGAGGGGGAGAAGAGGGAGGAGGGGGAGAAGAGGGAGGGGGAGGGGAGAGGAGGGGGAGAGGGAGGAGGGGGAGAGTGGGAGCTGTCGCAGCCTGATGTTGATAAGAGCAGATAGAAAAGGAGGCTGTGGGAGGTCCTGTGACCAGAATGTGTGCTGCTAATCCAAGCTGTGTCGTTAGCTGGTGATGTGTGTTGTTGTGTTTTTGTAAAGACACAAGTCGAACTTCACTGGTCTTTGCTGCCCTGCATACATTTCGATTTGATCTTTGTTTTTCCGTTTTTTTTGTTGTTGTATTTCTTTCTCAACTAACTTCTACAAACATCACATTGACAAGATTCTTTCAGAGACGGTTGTTATGGTAACGACAGTACACAAATCTCTACCGCGTGCCCCACCCATGACCATTTCAAGCTACATCATCAGAACAATATAAAAGTAGTAAAATAGACTGCTGCCAGTTGGTTTTTGGGGTTGATAAATTACAAAGAACAAAGTTAAAAACACATGAGCACCACATAGTACCGGCTCTCGTTACATATACTGAACATAGTTGGTGGTGAATGTCCCTTTAAACCTCTTAACAACTTAGGGACAAATTAACTTCAATTGACCTGTACTTGACATGGTTGGTGACGACACATGGTAACTGGGAATTGGGAGGAGAAGGAAAGTCTACAAATGTGTGTGTGTGTGTGTCTATGCTTGTTTGTGTGTGTGTTTGTGTGTGTGTGAAAAAGTTAAATGTGTGACAAGTTACTTCAAAAATGTACGGCACAAACTCACTTTACTTCAGTAAACACATGGAGAGTGGTGGAGCGGGGGGGGGGGGGGGTCATTTAAAGTGAAGTGGAAGTTGGACCAAAAAGGGCTCTCATGTGACATGGAATACTGTCTCTTGGGTGGGTTGGTTTGCGGGGTGGGGCGGGGCGGCCGGGCGGAGCTACTTGGCGTTGGCGGAGCTGCTGAGCATCTTCCGGACGGCCTGGGTGATGGCGTCGCGGTCGATGCCGTAGATCTTGAGCAGCTCGCTGGGCTTGCCACTGCGGGGCACGTGGGGCACGGCCAGGCGCTGGAGGTTGAAGCCTGACTCGTTCACCACAGCCGAGCACACCGCCTCCCCCAGGCCACCTACGGAACAGCAAGACAGAGGAAGAACTTGATCCAATTCTTGCACGGGGAGGTGGGGGTGGGGGTTGGTGGGGGGGTGGGGGGTTGGGGGTCACTCATGTGTCACGAAATTGCACTGGTTTTCTTGTTGCCACACCCTCGATTCTACGTCCTCCATCCTCTTAACTGCCTCTCTAATTCCGTCTCCTCACTCTCCCCTCCTTCTGTTCTGTTCAGCCGGAGGTTGGAGAGGTGAAGAGGGGAATGATGTCCCCTCCACTCTCCTCCCTCCTCCCTCCACTCTCCTCCCTCCACCCTCCTCCCTCCACCCTCCACTCTCCTCCCTCCACTCTCCTCCCTCCACTCTCCACCCCTCCTCCCTCCACCCTCCTCCCTCCACTCTCCTCCCTCCACCCTCCTCCCTCCACCCTCCACTCTCCTCCATCCACCGTCCACCCTCCTCCCATCCCCCACTCTACTCCAAACAAACATATACATACACACACACACACACACACACAGGCAGGGCCGGACATGTCTGTCTGTGTTATCTAGGTCACAGTAAGCCCCATGGGCACACGGTTGGCTAAGGAAATCTGACAGCACTCAGCCTCCCTGGCCTTCACACTCTCTCCCTCTCCAGCAAACAGAATGCGCAGGAAGACCAAGCCCACAACACGCTGCACTTCCTCGACCAACCAGGGCCTGACAACACACCACAGCGCCGTCCACGTGCCAATAGGAGCGTGCCACTGCAGCATGACCCGATGTCTGGACCAATGAACGGGCAGCGGCGGCTGCATAAATATGTAATGTGGAGACGCTGGGGTTGCCAGGTTCAGAAAGAGGCATGAATATGTGATGGCTCTAAACACGACTGGAAGAGAGAACATACCCTCATAATAGTGGTCCTCCACAGTGATGATGCGGCCCCTGGTGATGCGGGCGTGGTCGATGATGGCCTTGGAGTCCAGAGGTTTGATGGTGAAGGGGTCGATCACACGGATAGCGATCCTCTCTGTAAAGACAGCCATGTTGTTTCATCATAAGGAAGTCTCACCATCTTCATATAAATGAATTTGACATCAAAAGGTGCCCAATCTTTCAGGCCTCCATGAAAATCTAGCATTAGACCATTTTTATTGTACTGGAGAACTACCATTACCAAAGGCTGAATGGGCACTTTTTTTGGCATCGGAAAACATAATATGCCATTTTATTTATAAATTAAATAATATATATATATATATATATAACTAAATTACGTACTAAGTATTTCTGTCTTGACAACTAGTTATTGCTAGTCAAAGGTCTTGTACGTAAGACTACAACACAAGACCAGGGTACTATTAATTAGCTACTGATGTTAGGAAGATAATGTACACAAAGGTCAAGTAGAAGTCAGTGAGTTCAAAGACAATTAGTAAGCGTAAGACGAAACATTGCGAAAGGCTTTTGTCTTCAGGATCAAGGCTAATATTAACGCTTACGCCCGGATAAAAGGAGGATCAATCTTGATCAGACCACATAATCTGGGATGATCTCAGTTAATGGAGGAAGTCAAACCCTACAATGTCAGATTAGCAGAACGCGTGCAGATTAGCAGATTGGATTGAATGGACACAGACGGGAGCCTGCCAGGAGTGTGACATCTCGATTCTGACACCTACCCCCCCTCAGCTCCTCTCTCTCTCTCTCTCTCTCTCTCTCTCTCTCTCTCTCAGGGATGTACCCCCCCCCTCTCTCTCTCTCTCTCCAGCAGGGATGTACCCCCCCCCCCCCTCTCTCTCTCTCTCTCTCTCTCTCTCTCTATCCAGCAGGGCTGTACCCCCTCCAGTCTCTCTCTCTCTCTCCTCTCTCTCTCTCTCTCTCTCTCTCCAGCAGGGTTGTACCGCCCCCCCCCCCCTCCCTCTCTCTCTCTCTCTCTCCTCTCTCTCTCTCTCTCCAGCAGGGCTGTACCCCCCCCCCCCTCTCTCTCTCTCTCTGTCTCCAGCAGGGTTGTACCCCCCCCCCCTCTCTCTCTCTCCTGTCTCCAGCAGGGTTGTACCTTTCTTTCAGCTGGTCGGCTGCTGCCAGGGCCTCGTGGAGGGTGACTCCAGCTGCCACAATGGTCACCTGGTCCTCCTTGCTCTGGTAAAACCACCTACAGCAGGACAGGGTGGAGAAACAACCAATCATGTCTCTGTTGGGGGACACACAACCAATGATGTTTCTCTGTTGGGGAGAAGTAACCAATGGCGTCTCTGCTGAGAACACAGTCTGAGATGTACAGTTTCAGTCCAGATGTTGGTTCGGCTCATTTAACAATATAACATATTCTTTACATACATAATTTCTGTGGTTAATTTCCCCTTACCGTCAAATGAATTACCACTTCGCTTTACATTATGATTGTTTTGATTATTTTTTCTAATGGGCTGTTGCATCACTGTTCCAGTAACTACGCCAGGTTTACAATCACAGTAGACTCTGTCTGGGCTCTGCTGGGTCCAGCGGTATGGAGACGGCCTGGGCTTCTCACCTTAGCCTGGCCCACATGGAAGTCCTCGTTGCTGTTATAGATGATGTTATTCTCTGGGCGGCTGGTCCTGATGTAGCAAACCCCCTGAGAGAGACAAAAAAACACCAGTTACAATTAAAAAAATGATTATTTACATCTTGAAATGATGTGAAATTGTTGGGCTATAATAATAATAATGTCTTCAGTCTTCAGTCTTGGGCTTGTTGAGGGAGGTTTGTCACCTTTGTGCTGGCAGCCAACTCCACAGCCTTCTCAGTAGACACACCGTCACTAGGGTAGAAGATGGTTGCCGTGGGAATGGCCCGGAACATGGCGATGTCCTCTAGGCCCATCTGGGAGGGGCCATCCTCTCCTGAAACACACACACGCAATCACACACACACACACACACACACACACACACACACACACACACACTGGCACCATCAATACACATCCCACATTTGCAATACAATTAAAGTATAAAAAAAAACGAATGGTCAGGTGGACATAGAGGTAGACAGACATGCAGGTGGACAGACAGACAGACAGAGTGGCATGCAGTGTACCTGCACTAAAAAGGGACACCTGGTCCCTCGATGATGACATCATCCAGGACAGACAGAGAGGGTGAGAGAAGGGAGGGGCTGAGGGCTAGGAGCACGACTTCAGGGGGTGAAGAGAGTGTGAGGAGGGCGAGGAGAACACACCAGAGAAGAAGAAGAAAAACAAAATAAAAAAGAGAGAAAAGTAAGGAGCTGGGTCAACCATACACTGAAGGTAGTCACTGTGGCCAATCAGAACCGTTGGAGGGTGGGGTTGAGCCAATAGAAAGAGTGCAGGGTGGTGAGTGAGGGAGGAGCCTAACAGAGGGGATGAGGGTGAGGGGGTGTCAGGTGGGAAAGTGATGCGCAGTGCATGGAGGTGATGGAGATCAAGTGTGGGTGGGGCTGAGGGGTGGGAAGGGGCGGGGTCAGAGAAGGGGATCAGGATAGGGGTCAAGGGAGGGGGCAGGGTCAGAGGGGGCGGGATCTGTGGCTCACCAATGGAAAGGCCGCAGTGGGAGCCACAAAGGTTGATGTTGCTCTCAGAGATGGCGGCCATGCGCAGCTGGTCGTAGGCACGGCTGAAGAAGGAGGCCAAGGTGCTGGCAAACACGATGTTCCTCTCGCGGGCGGCGCAGCCCATGGCAACGCTGACCTGGAGGGGCGCAGGAGGGGGGGGGACGACACACGTTAAATCATACTTCAACAGGCTCTACATGTAATCCTTCTGGAACATTCTCTTCCTCATGCACCTGCAGGTACTTAGCGGGATCATAAATCAGCTCGGGCACGCTGGTTTTGAAGCCTGGATTTTCCAGGATGGGTGGAGCTTACAGCTTCAGACCATTGGGTGAGGATGGGTTGTAATAACTGAAGGACAATCACACCCATCTACCCATGGTTATAAGAACATCTTTCTCTCCTTCTTCTAAACGTGGCAGGCATATCTTGAGGACCAATGGGAATTTAAAACAGGAACCGCACCCCCAAAGAGGCCTTGCCCCTGGTGACTAACAGCCAATGAGAAGTCAGTCCCCTCTATCCCCGTAGCCCTCACAAGCTTATGAACCCATATGAGGGGGATTCGCTGGCGTGCCTTCCTCTCACACAAGCTCATTTCCTGTTTCCTGTCTCCTCAGTCCTTCCTGATCCCTCGGTCATCTGCTCTCTGAGACTGAAGCTCCAGAGTGCCAAAGAAGGGACATGGTCCGTTCCTGGAGATCCATCTCGACAACACTGACGCTTCCCTCCAGCCCTGCCCTTCCTTCACCTGGTGCCTCAACACACAGGAGCCCTTAAAGAAGGGAGGGAGGGAGTCAGGTGGCTGAGCGGTCAGGGAGTCGGGCTCGTAATCTGAAGGTTACCGGTTCGATTCCTGGCTGTGCAAAATGACGTTGTGTCCTTGGGCAAGGCACTTCACCCTACTTGCCACGGGGAGAATGTCCCTGTACTTACTGTAAGTCGCTCTGGAGAAGAGCGTCTGCTAAATGACTAAATGTTAAGAAGTCAAAGTTGTGTCTGACTTAAGTCTTTTAATTGGTTGCTGTCTGTCATGTTTGATGAATATGTCTGCATCCTAAATATCAGGTTCAACTTGAACCACAGAATGCAGTGACATAACACAGAATTTCTCTCTACCCACTCTCCGCCTAAATATTTGAACAGCGCTGCCTCTTTGAGATTTATTTTGCTTCTTTTGTCATTATTAATGACTTCTCATTTGCACATCTATGCATTTATTCTGTCCCGATTGCACAATTGAGCACAATCGACTTGATGACAATTGTCAGTCAAGTCAACCAGAAAGACCCAGTCTCGACACTAATTAATATTTCACCTCTTGGCACGCCTGTCATAACTGCTGCTCATCACGCACACACACACACACGCACATGTACACACGCACATGTACACACACACGCACACACATGTACACACACACACACATGCACACACACACACACACACAAATGCACAGAGATACATGTGCCTGGATGCAGACACTCAGACACACATACACACACACAGCCACACACACACTCTCACACAGACACACGCTCACACGCTTGACCTAGATTAGAACTGGCTTCTGCTGGAACAGGCACAGCGTCATGAACAAAGGGATGATAGGCTCTCTCCCCCCAAAAATTATCTACGTACAGCAGTATAGATGGGGGGAGGGGTGTGTTTGTGTGTGTGTTTGTGTGTGTTGCCTGCTGGACATCTTTTTTCTTCTTGTGAATCAAATGTGATTCTCCAGATTCACATACAAGGCTTTGTTTAGGAATTGGGGCTAGATGGAGGTTCACTTCCAATACAGAGGCCATGTCATTAACTCTGGTGAGATAATTAGTGTGTTTTTTGGTGGTGAAGTATTTTAGTCAGTGTGCGTTTGGAGGGTGAGGTAGTCAGTGTGTGTTTGGAGGGTGAGGTAGTCAGTGTGTGTTTGTAGTGTGAGGTAATCAGTGTGTGTTTGAAGTGTGAGGTAGTCAGTGTGTTTTTGGAGGGTGAGGTTGTCAGTGTGTGTTTGGAGGGTGATGTAGTCAGTGTGTGTTTGAAGTGTGAGGTAGTCAGTGTGTGTTTGGAGGGTGAGGTTGTCAGTGTGTGTTTGGAGGGTGATGTAGTCAGTGTGTGTTTGGAGTGTGAGTTAGTCAGTGTGATCTTAAGAGGTCCTACCATGTTCTGCTGAGCAAGGTAGCACTCAACAAAGCGGTTGGGATGCTCGTTCTTGAAGATCTCAGAGTAGGTGAAGTTGTTGGTGTCGCTGTCCATGGCGACCACGCGCTCGTTGTAGCGGCCCAGCTTGGCCAGAGCCATGCCGTAGGCCTTCCTGGTGGACATCTGCACAGAGAAACCAGCAGTCAGGCAGGACAGCTTTCCAACTGTGGGTAGATACCTCATTCCTGTCCGTATTTAAGATAGAGTAGCACTGCATGAATGAGGAGTCACTATCTATACAGGGTTAGGGGTAGCTCCAACCTCAAAATCTGATTGGTCAACAGTCATATATATATGTATATTGATGATTTAAACATGGGTGTGTGTGTATCTATGTGTGTGTGTGTCTCTGTGTGTGTGTGTGTCTATGTGTGTGTGTCTAGGTGTGTGTGTCTATGTGTGTGTGTGTCTGTGTGTGTCTATGTGTGTGTGTGTCTGTCTGTGTGTGTCTGTGTCTCTGTGTGTGTGTCTATGTGTGTGTGTCTATGTGTGTGTGTGTGTGTGGCACCTTCTCGCCGAGCTTGTAGCTGGGGGCGCTGGGCATGCGGACGTTGCGCAGGCTGACGGGCGGGGCGTCCTCCTGGGGGCTGGTGGGGTACAGACGCTTGCTGCTGTTCATGATACGGCCCTGCAGCTCCTTCAGCACCCCCTCAGCCATGTCCTTGGGCAGGGCCTTGGCGTGCCAGCCCATCTTGTCCTCCGCAGCTGACGACACACACACACACACAGCAGGGAAATGTTAGACACTGACTCTGACTGTCTGCCCGACTGATTAACTGACTTTTGTCTATAACATGCAGTCTAATCACATGTTCTACAAACCACTAAGCGCTCCCCACACACTTATGTCTGGGGTATATGCTGTATGGTGCATGTTCCTAGACAGTGTGTGGGTGTGAGTAATAAAATGCAGTGGAGAGGCAGAGTGTGTGCTGTACCTGGGATGCCCTTGCCCTTGGTTGTCTTGGCGATGATGGCGGTGGGCTGGTGGCGTGGCTGGCTCAGGGCCTTGCACAGCTCCTCCACGCTGTGGCCGTCCACGATGATGGCGTGCCAGCTGCAGGCGGCCAATCACAGACACAGATCAGAACGTCACATGGGCTACTCCATGGGAACATGCATGAGAACAGACCTGGAACTGAGTCAATTCCACATAGGCCCACTAATGTTTACATTCTGCTCTCACACATTCGTAGATGGCGTTAGCCTTTAAGAACTCTCTCCAACCTCCCCCTCTCTCCTCCCTCTTCACCCCCCCCCCCATCCCCCACTCCAGCCCTCCTCCCCCCCCTCCCCCACCCCAGCCCTCCTCCCTCTTCAACCCCCCCCTCCCCCACCCCCACCCTCCACCCTCTTCACCCCCCCCCCTCCACCACTCCAGCCCTCCTCCCCCCCCCCTCCCCCACCCCAGCCCTCCTCCCCCCCCCCCTCCTCCACTCCAGCCCAACTCCCTCCCCCACTCCAGCCCCCCCCCCCTCCCCCACCCAGCCCTCCTCCCTCTCCGCTCTCCTACCCGAAGGCTTCGCAGCGTTTCTGGTACTTCTCCATGTGGTGCTGCAGGGGCGCCGGGTCGCTCTGGCCCAGACGGTTGATGTCCAGGATGGCCACCAGGTTGTCCAGCTGGTAGTAGGAGGCGAAGGCCATGGCCTCCCAGACCGCGCCCTCGGACATCTCACCGTCCCCCATCAGACAGTACACGCGGTAGCTACAGTCATCCAATCAAATCACGTTTTATAAGTGTAGCCCTCTTTACAAGCTATGTCACAGTGAGGGCTTCATATACGCCCATAGAACCACACATAAACCAGGTTCTACACTGAAGGAAGACAAGGACCACAGGACTACAGGGACGTGGGGGGTGTTGTGGGTAGATACTGTGTTTGTGTGAGAATATCAGACAATTTGAATTCCTAATGAAGTTAATGAAAATTGTACCGTAGATCCCATATGTGCAATGTGGTGGTGGTGGTGGTGGTGGGGGGGGGGGTCTTTGTCTGTGTGTGAGGGCTTGTTTGTGTGCGAGTACTGTATGCGTGCGTGCGTGCGCACATGCGTGCGTAAGTTAAACGATCCATCTACCTCACAGCAGATAATCCTCCCTGACACTTTTCCACTTGGACAGCTGCATCCCCTCTAACGTGTCGGGAGGGACAGGGAACCACCTGGGAACCCAGAGAGCACCCCCCCCTCCTCCTCCTCCTCCTCCCCCCCCCCCCCTCCCCCCTCCTCACCCCAGGGGGGGCGACCCCAACACCTTCACAGCTCCTCCTGTTCTCACGCGCCGCCAAACGCTGCCCCTCACTCTCAAATCAAATCAAATCAAATCAAATTTATTTGTATAGCCCTTTTTACACGCAAGCATGTCACAGAGGGCTTCACATACGCCCTAGAACTGCCCCTCAAACAACCTAAACACCTCAAGGAAGACAAGGAAAAACTCCCAGAAAAACTCTCAGCAGGAGGAAAAAATGGAAGAAACCTTGGGAGGAGCAATTCAGAGAGGGATCCCCTCACCATCCAGGCTGAGGGCAGCCGAGTCTGGGCACTCTGCTATTCAAATCAAATGGACCGCTAATCTCCTTACGTCATTGGGTCCAGGCAGCTACCAAACCTCACAAAATCCCTCCACTCTTTAAACATGCATCTGCTAACTCATCCGTCCACGAATTTGTTTGGGAGGGTTAGGATTTTTTATGGAAAAGCCTTTACTTGAATGTTAATTAAAACGGCCTGGGTTTAAATGCCCGTGGCACTCTGCTGCATCTCTTACCCCTCTCTCTCTCTCTCTGTCTTTCTCCCTGCCTTTCATGTCACACTTTCCTTAAAATCTGTTCAACAAAGCGCTCCAAATTATATACAAAAATACATTCTAAAAGAAAACAGGTACAGTGTGAAATCGTGGTTCCAGATGAGGGATTGAAAATCAAAAAGTACCTGAGAACCTGATCAGGAATCATGGGGTCTGAACCGGCTTCTCAGAGGAATTCTGTCTGGATGTTAAAAATAACCGTGTCATGGCTGCCTTGGCTGTGTTTATTAGAGCAGAAGAACGGGAGGGCAGAGCATGCAGGCGTTCCACACCCACAGAACCTTAAAGAACCTCTGCAGGCACCGAAGAACCCTCAGAACCACTCAGGCAGGAGGCACTGAACTGCTCCACGTTCAAACCTCAAAAGTGCTTTACTGACTGAAACGTTTTGGGGATGGTCTAACCACTAAGCTGTTAAAAAAAACGAGGTGTGTCTGTTTATCTGTGTGTGTGTGCGGGGGTATTGGTGTGTCTAAACCATTAAGCTGTCAAAACTAGGCTGCATTTAGATGGTTGTTTGCCTGTGTACAGTGTGTGTGTGTGTGTGTGTGTTGTGTGTCTGTGCAGGGGGTCTTGGTGTGTGAGGTTGTGTGCGAGAGAGAGAAAGAGAGAAAGAGAGAGAGAGGGACAGTATAATGTGTGAACTCACCTGGACTTGTCAAAGTACTTCCCAGTGTAAGCCATTCCACAGGCCACACCCAGGCCCTGTCCCAGAGAGCCGGTGGCAACATCCACAAACTGCTGCTTCTGAAACACACACACACACACCATACCATCTGTGTCAAACCAGGGTGAAAACATTTTTCTTTCAAATACTTGATTCCCTCATTTCCTGTCATGATTAAACCAACAGCAATACCATCTGAAACATGCCAGCTGTCCATCTGATACAACAGCTAGGCTAAAGCTAACAGTTACTCAGTCTCACATCCACTCTGGCACTAAGCATTCACGTCTTCCAGGCAAGCAGCCAGTTTTCAAGCGTATTAACATTGGTGTTTGGTACTAATGAGCACTGACTGCCGGGATTTGGTAGTGATCAGAGAATGGCAGTTAGGGTTCATTCGGTGTCACTTTCATGTATGGGGTGGCCCTCCAGGGTGGAGTTCATTGTCATGATCAGAGACTGTTAAGGGTATATTCACTTACAGGTGTGGGGTGGCCCTCCAGGGTGGAGTCAACCTGGCACAGACTGAGCAGCTCGCTCTCCTTCAGGAAGCCTGTCTCTGTCCACATGGCGTACAGGGCCGGTGCAGCATGACCCTGAGGGCACACACAACCACAATACATCAACCATATCAACCATACAGTACATCAAACCTTTTTTAGACCATTAAACAACCATAGATCAACACACAGTAGACTGGATAACATTTACATGACATGTACACATGACACAATCCCAACACAACCATCACACAACCAAATATATTCGTATATGTTTATCGTATGCACCTTCCTGCCACAGAAAATGCCATGTTTGTGTGAATAAAGCCCATTCTGATTCTGATTCTGATATTCTGTTTCCGGCCATTTGATTTGAGTTTATTCCCGTTACAAACAGAGATAAGTTAAACGCCACTACGGCCTCAAACCCCACCATAACCAATCAAAACGTCTTGTGATCTTTAGCTGTGGAGATGAGTTGGCGTCACGCCCCTCACCTTCGAAAGGATGAAGCGGTCGTTGTTGGAGTTCTTGGGGTCCTCAGGGGCGGTACTTCATGGTGTGGAAGAACAACACGGACATGATCTCCGCCACGCTGCAGCATGACGTGGGGTGACTGAGAGAGGGGAGGGGAGGTTACGATCACATCACTCCTCCGCGTGGCAGTCACTAAACAAACAGACGCTTAGCAGCAATGCCCAGACTGTTACAACCGCTGCGCCGCATCCACGCGGTTAAGTGCCCACACACGCACGCACACACAGTAAGAGCCGCAGACTCACAGTCAGGATCTAAGAGACTTAATGGATTATTGGGCTGCTGTCTGAATTTGACAAGGACACCATGGGCAAAACATTGTATTTAATACCATTAATGTCTGGTTACAATATTCAAGTACAGTTGATGGCATATTCAAAACGAAGATGTCTCATCTGGTATTTTGTCGAAAGTTCAAAAGTATAACCTTAACCTTAATGTGCGTAAGCGCAGTCAATCCTGGTTGGACAATTCGACAGGTAATATCAAATTTAAGGACACCGGCCTTGGACACGGTCACATCACAGGTCAATCCCATATGCGGCTTGAGCGTCCGCCAAACAGGGTACCATTTTGGCTTCTTTACGATCAATTACAGGGCGCCATTTGGAAACACCCACGCCACACATGCTCAATGCCACTACCCCGATCTCCCGCTGCGTATTTACGCAACGTAGGCGAATATTCTTAATCTTCTGTTGACCTGACAGATGCTCGATAAAAAAAGTCGGTTAGAGCTGAGAAGTTGTAAACAAAGCCAGACTTTTTTTCCCTGTAAAGTAATTCTTAACTGATTTGGCAAGAACTGAATGGTTGTGTGGACTGCGTGCGTCGCCTATTCACA
Organism: Thaleichthys pacificus; assembly: GCA_023658055.1. Classification (NCBI taxonomy): domain Eukaryota; kingdom Metazoa; phylum Chordata; class Actinopteri; order Osmeriformes; family Osmeridae; genus Thaleichthys; species Thaleichthys pacificus. The sequence continues at coordinate 3,336,327 of CM042868.1, read as the reverse complement.
GGCTTTCAATCAAGGATGGAGCCTTAAATACGGCTCCATGTGCAGTTTAATTACATGAATACTTTGTTAATTGAATAAATGTAGTGTTTTACAAAATAAACGATAATTAATTCTGAGATCCTAACAATTCTCTTGAAATCAGCGGAGATGGCCGTTTACAAAAAAAAGCAGTTTACAATCACACGTAAGACTTGTAATTAAACTTGTAGCTAAAGTCTATCCTATACACATAGGATATAGACATATATTTCCTTTTTTTGATTAGATTTTTTGTGCAAATTATTCATGTCAATATCTCGTCAAAGGTGCTTTGTTAATTGTTATACAGTTGGGTAACCTACTAAATTGACAGAAACAATCAGTTAAGTTATTAATATGTTATGGAACTTTTTAACGCAATGAACCGTGCGCACATCTCAGATGGGTCCAACTGATGCCTTCAGCCGCGCCGCGCGACGCATAAACCGACAGACACTCTCCATCGAATCAGCTCACGCGCTCGGAACGCACTGCCGTGTTCTACCCAGTAACAGTTATCTCTACGCAACATCCAAACCACGCAACATCCAAACCACGCAATATCTCAAACTAAATGTATTTAACTTAACAGAAAACTAGAAAAAACATACATTTAGCGTAATACTTAGTGAAATACAAAGTACTTTATTCAACAATAGCAACCCAAAAAAACATTTTAAAATTAATTCAACCAGGGATCTTTGCGATGAGCGTACATCTTTTGTGTGTGTATTTCTTCCCCAAAAAAAGAAAAAAAAAATGTTCATTGGAACTTATCTCTTAAATCTCTATCCCATCTCACCAAAACAAAAGAATTAAAAAAAGCATCAGTCTTATTAAGTTCATTCATTCATTCATTGTCCCTCTAACAGGAGAACAAAGAGGAACAGCATGTTCCCTAAGCATTTCTCATCTGTACATGCATGTGTGTGTCTGTCTGGCTGTGTGTGTGTGTGTGCATGTGTGTGTGTCCTGATGCGTGTCTGCCTGCATGTGCATACACACTAGCCTACCCATCGCTGCGTTTAAACGCATTTGTGTGTGCGTGTGAGCATGGACTCTACTGTGTGTACATGCGTACATCCGTTTGAATGAATGACAGTCTTCACTATGCAAGTCTATGTGTGGGTTCTTCCAGAGAGCGGAGACTCACCCGCTGCCAGCCGCCGTCGTAGCCTTGATGGAGTTGATCCGGAGGCGGATGAGCGATGTTCCTGAGAGCCTGCACAGTCTGCTGGTCTGGTTTGTGGTAGTCCTCCATGAAGGCAAAATATCAGCGCACCACAGCAACAAAAAAAGTAAAGAACTGGATCCGACTGAGTGTCACTGCACGAGAGGACGGGTTAGGTGTGTGTGTGAGTGTGTGTGAGAGAAAGAGAGAGAGAGAGTGAGGGGTGGAAAAGAGCACCCTGCTTGTGTGTGTGAGTGAGAGTGGCGGGGAGAGAGAGAGCGAGAGAGAGAGGGAGAGGAGGAGAGGCTGGATTTATCCTGGTGCAAGCTCGCTTCCACACACACACACACACACACACACACACACACACACACTGAAGAGGGAGGGAGGGGTACGCCTGGTGAAGGGGGGCAGTGAGTCTGACTGAGGTTGAGTGGCACGCCACACAGACGAGGATGCGAGCATTCACATGCGCGTGTGTGTGTGTGCGTGTGTGTCGTGCGTGTGTGTGCGTGCGTGCGTGAGGGGGTGTGTTCATGGGAGGTGTGTCGGGGAGAAAGACAAACAGACTGGAAGGGGAGAGACAGACGGGATGAGGGAGGGGGAGGAGGGAGGGGAGGAGGAGGAGGAGAGGGGGTGGATGGGTTGAAGCGTCTATCGACAATTGTCTTTGGCCTCTGTGTCTAAACTCATTAGCCGATGCTGGATAGATGACTTTGGTCCCTGTTTTGTTTCATCCACGGCGTGGCTTTGTGTAAGCTCCATGTCTTTGCCCACAGTCATTTGGGCATGTGAGAAAGATTTGTGTGTGTGTAAAGCAGAGAGAGAGACAGACAGACAGAAAGGGAGATAATTTTGGTAACGGGCAAAGGTTTAAAGGTTTAGTTTGTTTAATCTGAACCCCCACAGAGCCCATGTGTGTGGAGAGCAGGGAGAGAGAGAGAGCGAGAGACAGAGAGAGAGACAGAGAGAGAGAGAGAGAGAGACAGAGAGAGAGAGAGAGAGAGAGAGAGAGAGAGAGAGAGAGAGAGAGAAGGAGGGAGGCGGAGAGGTGAATAACAGACTGGGAACAACCGAGAAAGAGAAGTTACGGGTGAAAGAGAGGAAGAAAGAGAAAGCTACGGTGAGTCAGATGTAAGTGAGGAGAGATGGAGAGGAAGGGGGCGATCGAGGGGGGCGATCGAGAGAGTGCGGGAGAGAGGTAAAGAAAGGGAGTTACAAAGAGAGGGAGGGTAAAGGAGAGAGATTAAGAAAAAAAAGGGGGGCTATAGAGAAAAAACGTAAAGAAAAGGAGCTCTTAGTTTTTTCCTTGTGGAGGGATGACGAGGGGGGGGGGAGAGGGGGGGGGGGGGGGGGGTGGAGAGGGAGAGGGGGGGGGCCCAGCCTCTCCTTCTGTGTTTGTGAGAGGTCGGGAGAGGGGCAGAGCAAAGCCCCCTTTGGGAAACATCCATCTCAGAACAACCTCTGATCTTGCCCTCAGCCTCCTAGCCTCCCTCTCTTTCCCCCCTCTCTTCCTCCACAGCGGGCGAGTGCTGGACCAGTAGTCCACACGCCCAGGAGGACACTGTGTTCTCTCCCATTCAGGCACACACATCCTGGGCTCCTAGACCATGTGGACGGGTCTAAACCCAGCCACTGACCGTGTCTCTGCGACTGTCCTGCAGGTTTGTAGAGCTGGGGAAATTCAGGATGGTCTGCAACTGTACGCCACAAATCTCCCCTTTATGATCTGTTCCTCTCAGTTCATCCCCCCCATCTGACAGTTTCCTTTAAAGTTCCATGAGCAAAGTGTATCATTACTCCACAGATTTCTTAGCCCAAGTTTTCATTGGGACAAGTGTTTTTTTTAATTTAATTTTTGGTCCAGTTCTTTCCCAGTGGTGGTTTTTATTTGACTGTCTTACAACCAGCAACATATCACTATGTTTCATTTTTTTCAACACACTTTTTATTGAACTAAAATTGTTTTTCAGCGTAGTGGATGGCTGGGACAGCGCAAGCTGCAAACAGACAAAGAGATGCAAGGGTACGCGGTGTACAAAACGCTGTGGCAGCTGCTGCTGGCAGCGTGTCTGCGCCGCCCTCTAGTGGTGAGGAAGGGGAAGTACGCGTGACCTGTTTCTAACGGCAGACAGGCTGGTAGAACACGTGCTCAGCTGCTGCAAGCCTAGTGATGGAGAATTCATAAAAGGCTACCGTTGGTATATTCCCTTATGTTTTCGTGAATTGAGATGTGCTTTTCGTGATGAGTTTTTATTTTTTTGTGGCAATGTTGCTGTAATTTGTTATAATACTGAGTCTTGAGGTAAATGTAACCAGATGTACAGAATGCATCTGGATATTTATTGTGCACAGTAGACAATGGAGATAAAGAGACGCTCTTTTTGAAAGGAAAAGAGTGTGTGTGTGTGTTTCCGTATTTGTGTGCTGAGCCTGCTGAATGCATGTGTGTTTCTGTGTTATGTATGTGTGTGTGCATGTGTGTACGTGTGTATGTGTATGTGTGTGTGCACTGAGCATCTCAGATAATGGCGGATTGAGGCAGCGCCACATGGATTGGCCTTTTTCCTCCAACATGGTACAACCCAGAATGGTCCAACTAGGGGGAGGCAAGGGGGGGGGGGGGGATCAGAAGAGGATTTTGGTGACAGTACTGACTGAGTGATGAGAAAAGACAATAATTACATCCCCCAGTTTCATATCCCCCCATGAGATTACAGGACAGATATACATAGTACGCCCACATGGAAACATCATTCTGAAACACTGCAGTTCCAGTGTGACATTTGAACATGCTTTAAATGGCAGTTTAAATTCAAATGGACACGGTAGATTAACATTTACACGCATTCCTGCAAAGCATATATTATCCAAAGAGACTTACAAATACTAAACATAAGTGCAGCAGATAACCAAGGACCAGCATTTCGGTGGTTTGATCAAATACACGTTCAGAAGAATCTCAGGTAGCAGGATTCAGCTTTGTGACTGCTACTACAGGGAGTCAGGTGGCTGAGCGGTTAGAGAATCGGGCTAGTAATCAGAAGGTCGCTGGTTCGATTCCCTGGCCGTGTCAAATGACGTTGTGTACTTGGGCAAGGCACTTCACCCTACTTGCCTTGGGGGAATGTCCCTGTACTTACTGTAAGTTGCTCTGGATAAGAGCGTCTGCTAAATGACTAAATGTAAAATGTAAATGTACTGTCCTGGGGCCAACATGCAGTTCCTAGCTCTCGCACCAGAGGGTGCTGTCCCTCTATGGATGCAGGGTGGGTAGGTGGTGTCCACTCCAGAACGGCAATGGAAATGATTCTCTGTGTGAGAACAGGAAGGACACTGACTGCATCAGCTTTTTCAGCGACTGGAGTGGAAGCTGCATTAACGGTTTGGTTGCCAATGTCTGTGGTGCTACAACTGAACATACAAGGAAGGAAATACAGTAGACTCTTTACTAGTCAACCCCACATTGGCTGGCTAAGCACCAGGATACACTGCAGATATATGAATACAGTAGCCTATGCTTTTATAAGCCTGTCAATCTCCTGCTACTGTTCACTTCCAAACGCCCCTCTCTCTCTCTCTCTCTATCTCTCTCTCTCTCTCTCTCTCTCTCTCTCTCTCTCTCTCTCCCTAGCCGTGTCATCTCTCTGCGTCTCTGCCCTTTGCTGCAGCTGTGAGGTCATCTGTTTGCACCTCTGCCCTCAGAGCCATGGTGATGCCTTCACAACATGCCTCCAACATACACACACGCACACATGGACACACACACACATATACTGTACGCACACGCGCACACACACACATACCGTACGCACACATACACTCCCACATACACACACACATAAACTGTACGCACACATATACTCACACTTCCATGCACACAAACATGGACACACACACACACATATACTGTAAGAACACATTTACTAATTTACTGACACATACACACAAACAGCCACAGTCTCCCCTGCTCACACCGACACTGTCCTCCCAGTTCCTGGTTTCTCCTTTGGGCTCCTTGGCCCCGTCAGAAAGGCTTCTCTTCAAAGCAGCCCCACAGGTGCCAGCCAATGGACGGTGCTCCACATGACACAGGCGCAGCCAATAGGGGACTTCCACAGCCTTATACTTCCTGGAGGGAAAGTACATTCAGAGAGCATGGATGTTTCTATTTTTAATCACTCTGGCAGGAAAAGAAAAGCAATGATGCCACTTTTTAAACAATGCCTTAATATAAAATGGAGGTCGATTCTTTTTAAGAAAATAGCAGGCTCAGTGGAACTGTACAGAGCTGCAATGGGCTCACATGATTAATGGGTTTGGGATCAACAGAATCAGCACTAAGATTCAGCACCAAGATGCAGATTCAAAAGACACACACCCCGTGAAATACACAACGAACACACACACACACACGCACACACACACACACACAGAATACACACACACACACACACACAGAATACACACACACACACACATAATACACACACACACACACACACACAGATAAATATGTTCACGAGACACTTGCAAAATATGCTCAGGCATCACAACGGCCACACAGTCTGTGCTCTCTACTGTACACAGAGTGTGTGGGAGCAAATACGTCCACACAAATCAACTCATGAATCCTGATTCGCGGGCGCACAGACACAGTGCTTTAATGCTGCCCGGTCCTCCAAGGCTCCAGCCTTCTTCCGCTCTACCATTCTCACTCCATTTCCTTAAACCGATCCGCGGTCACCACGGCGACACAGCGTTTACCCTCCCTTCTGACGGCTGCCTGTCAATCGAACCCCCCCCCCCCACACACACACACACACACACACACACTCCCCTCCCCCACCTCCTGACAGAGCATGACGAGCAGAGGGCTTGAGCTTGAATCATCAACAACAGAGCAGTCAGTTAGTCAGCCATTCACAGCACTCACAGCTGGATTAAATGATCAGATCCACGGGGGGGAGAGGGGGGGGGGGTAGACGGACGAGGAAAATACAGAGAGGGCAGAATCAGGAGGAGGAGGAAGAGAGCGTGAAGGACAGTGAGGTGGAGAGGACATCGTCAAGTAGATGAAGGAATGGAATGTTTTTCTTTAGTAAAGCAAGGGAAGTGAGATGTGTCAGGAAGATGAGATGGACGGAGAGATGATTGAAGAAGAAGAAGAATTGAAGAAGAGCAGGAAATGAGACAGGGGAGGATAAAGACTGAAAGGCACAAATTAGAAATAAAATGGAGAGAAAGCTAAAAGGATTATGTTTGTGTGAGAGAACTAGATAGACAGAGTGAGATGGAGACAAACAGAGAGAGAGAGAGAGAGACAGAGACAGAGAGAGAGAGAGAGAGAGAGAGAGAGAGAGATAGAGAGACAGAGAGAGAGAGACAGAGAGAGAGAGAGAGAGAGAGAGAGAGGGGGGGGGGGGGTAGGCTTGGTGTTGACGATGCACTGGGAGAACAGTTACACTGCAGGGCTTTGAGACTCCATCACTACAGCTCTCCTTCAAGCAGCTACAGCAACACACACACATACTCACACACACACACACACACATACACAGGACACACAATGTGCACTCACACACAGAATTACGTGTGGACGCGCATCATCACATCAGTAAACACACACAGACTTACTGTAATAACAAGAGGAAAAGCTACTGGGTTGTGTTATTTATGACCCAGGCAGTGAAACAGACAAGATATCCTTTCCATAGACCCAACACTCCTTCTCATACCAAAACAAAACCCTTCCTGTAAAGTAAAGTAACCTCTCAATGCTGTTTGATTATCTTTGATATGACTCATTTTTACTGTTATTATTAATTTGATAATGTGCTACCCAGTGGTGAGCTAGAGAAGACGCATGCATCAAAAAAGGCACAAATACTTCTGAATGGGATTAAACTGGAACAGGCTCCCAAGGAAAAGAGTAGTGTTGCAGCTTAAGAGAGAGAGAGAGAGAGAGAGACAGAGAGAGAGAGACGGAGGGAGAGAAAGAGAGAGAGAGACAGAGAGAGAGAGAGAGAGTGTGAGAGAGAGAGAGAGACAGAGAGAGAGTGAAGCCCTTATACGCCAGCCAGAGATTTATCGCAATCAGATTTTTAAAAGCTGCAGAGGAAGAGAGAGAAAGATAGAGAGTGGGAGAGAGAGAAAGAGACAGAGAAAGAGAAACAGAGTAAGGAAGAAAGGGCAATAGACGAAGGGAGAAGGGGGACAAGAGAGTGAGAGAGTGAAGAGGGGGAGGAGTGGGTAGAGAAAAGTGAGAGTTTGTGCAGGGAGAGGTTTTCACAGGAACAGCTGTTTACTGGAGATCACTTATGTAAAATAAACACACATTGTACACAAAGCTCAGAACGATCCTATTAAAAGTCGACCATGCGGGGCGTTTCTGCTGGGTTTCTGTAGTTTGACAAGCGGCTTGTGTACATGTGGTTTTTGTAGTGACCTTTCACTTCCTGGTTGATGGTTTGATTTTGGACAGGTCATATTTTGGTTCAGAGCCACACCAACAAAACGTTGGGTCTTCATATTGTATCAGGGCGTATCGTTAGCCAACAACTGTGAATATAAAACATGAGAATAGGGTTAGTGGACGGCGGTGTTTTCAGTGAGAAAGCAAAACCTACGTTCTCCTTGTACACTCAGCACAAAAACACCAAGTGTGTGAAACAAAAGGGAAATAATTTTTCACCACAGGCACCTTGCTGAGACACTTTGCTGAGCACGGTTATTTTGGGTTGCCAGGTTTGATGAACTAGGTCCCTAATGTGGCGGTTTGAAGAAAGGAGAATGGAGGGGCAGACGGGGGGAGACTGGGAGGGAGGTAGGGCTGGATGGAGGGAGCGAGGGAGGGTGGGGAGGGAGGGGGCGAGGGGGGCGAGGGGGGGAGGGAGGGAGCGAGGGAGGGGGGGGGGAGGGGGGCGAGGGAGGGGGCGAGGGGGGCGAGGGAGGGAGCGAGGGGGGCGAGGGAGGGAGCGAGGGGGGCGAGGGAGGGAGGAAGCGAGAGGGGCGAGGGAGGGAGCGAGGGAGGAAGGGGGGCGAGGGAGGGGGCGAGGGAGCGAGGGAGGGGGTGAGGGAGGGAGCGAGGGGGCGAGGGAGGGAGCGAGGGAGGGGGGCGAGGTAGGAAGGGGGCGAGGGAGGGAGGCGAGGGAGGAAGGCGAGGGAGGAAGGGGGCGAGGGAGCCAGCCGAACAGCGTCTGGAGCCCCTGGGGCACCTGTGCCCTCTGTCTGTGTTTTTCCTTCATTGCCTCAAGTTAAAATGAACTGCACTGCACCAGTATCATGGTGAGCACAGGAGAGGGTTTTAACTGCAGGGGGGAGAAGGTGTGTGGGGCGGGGAAAGGGGGCGACGGGGCGACGGGGGGGAGAGGTACGTTTAGTCAAACACGCACACACGAAAAACACACACACACACACACGCAAACCCAGTGGGATGAGGGAAATAAAGTATAACTGACACCCTCCCCCATCCACTCTAGCATCGTGTGATCTCCGCAGGAAAAATCATTGTGGCAGGTAGAGAGAAACCAGGTCAACAACAACAGAGGAGAAGGGGAAAGAGAAGAGAAGGAGATGAAGGGGAAGGCGGGGACACAGAGGGGAGATGCTGAGGAGAGATTCTGCAGGACGAGCCGTGGCCTGCTGCTATGCCGCGTTGATAGAGATTTACTTTACATGGCGTGAAAGGTTGATGGGCCTCGTTTCAGGCGTCTTGCAAACACAACTGACGCTGGCTCTATCTAAGACACTCACAAGTATAATCACAATGCTTTCATGAGGCGTCGTGTTATATCATCACTATCTCAACAGTACCCTTCCTCCATGAGAGATCGGGAGGCTAACTTCTCGCGTTGTTCCCCAGCATTGACACCAGCCACTAAAAGGTGGCACATGATTACAACACGATCAGATGGTGATTGAGAGTGACAATGATTGGCTTGTAACAAAACGCCTGATTGACAAGTGCCCCTCCCTCTCTCCCAGTCCCCTGATGAATAATGAAGAAGGGGTTCTGGGAGAAACCATTATCCCGGACAGACAGGTAAGGTGATCTGGACTGTAAACCTAGTCCTGGCTGCTCCGTCCTCCTATCCTCCTCCCTCCGCCCTTGTCCAGAAGCAGAGTTAGAGATGCACACCTCCTCTCCACAGTGTACCTGAGCCTCTCTGCGTGGCGTTGCTCCAGGAAGATGAATGGATATTCGGCTTCTTTGCTCTTACCTCAGACCTACAGGTAAAATCTAAACTGTCTTAAACAGACTCCAGTCCACACTCCTATGGGTTTCTATATCTATAGATGCTGGTATTTGGAAACATGTGGCACTTTTGACCTGAGTTGGGATTTTAACTTTTGTTGCAGGTGTCTTTTCCTGGGAAAAACTATTTTCAAACTGCATTTGAGCTTTCTCGTACACGTCAACGATCGGTCTGGTTTAACTCCTCGAAGGCTGTGCTTTGGGCCGACCTCTGTAGAACGCTGTATGTTGAACTTGTTTCAAGCGTTCTGCATCCTTACCCAGAGACCAGATAGAGGAGGAGAGACGAATATCATATCTCTCTGGAGGGTCTGTTTGGGGTCAGAGGTGTCATGTTCTCATTAGTCTTTCATTGAGGTGGGCTTCATCTAAACGAATGTACCGATAACAACAGGTGTGGGAGAAGATTTTACCTTTTACAACTCTCCCTGTGATGCTTGTCAGTGAGGTGCTTTAGCTTGAAACAAATAGGTGTGCAAGAGGAATAGCTGTTTATGGTTAACAGATATTCAAAGGAGCACAGAAAGCGGCGTGGAATATTCCAGAAAGGTCTTAGCGGCAGCGCTGAGAACATGTAATGGGAGAGAGGCCAAGTGTGTGAAAGTAGATCAGGCAGCTCGGTGTTGCCTTTCTGCCTCATCATGAACACAGGCACTAAGAGGCAGTTGGGGAGCGTAGCGACTCAACGTGCAAATTAAGCTAATTTAAACCAAACAGGTCCACACTGCTAGCAATATGGGAACTACCTTCATCTATGTGGGCTGTAATTATTCTTGATAATGGACCTGGCTATTCATTCATGAATGACATCTAACCCAGTAGTGGATTACTGAGCATATTACTTGTGCTTAAAATCAGGTGACACATTTTGTGACAATATCTCAAAATGTTATTTATTTGATTATTTATTTTTTTTACAATACAGGCCATTTGAATAGACATTCTTAACTACTGGCTAGATTGAACATCGCTTCATTCCATCAGGAAGCTGTTCAAAGTAAGGTTTTTACAGCATAACCTCATATTACACTACGTGCGCTCAACATGTTTAAGTGCTTGACCCAACAGCCTATGTGAATGGTCTTGATTCGCATTGATTATTGATTATTACTGAATTATAGGCCTATTCATTTGCTGTTATTCGGTCTTCTGCGGGTCTATTCAAATTGTCGGGGGAAATTGTCGGCAGGTGGCTGTGATCTTGTGGCATGTCACACTTTGAATCTGAAAGCAGGCAGCTAGTGAATGCCTCAATCTGCATCTGTCGTTATGCCAGATAGATGGCATCTCCCAGTGACAGAGGGACACAGCATATTCCTTCAAACATTGCCTAATTTAAACGCAACATGACCCAAGTCCGTAGGATTGTATTCATTTTTATCTCAAAAACTTCCTTTCAGCCACACATTTTACATCACGGCCCACCGAGTATCCTGAGTGGTTCATGGTCATGCTAACATGCCATCGCAGCAGAGCATTTCAGCGTAGCCTATTTTGACATCTTGGGGGCGCGAGCTTTTACAAACTTAGGCTACCACAGATATCCTACACAGCACTCTTGACAACACATTCACAAACACGTATGCAAATGACATAGCGTATGTCTTGTGTTAATAACTTGTTTTCTTCATGGAATGTAAATTAGATGCTAGCACGAACAGGAGGGCCGGCGCCAGGAGGAAGATAGCTCTGATTTTGATGTGCTCATTTTACTGTTCACTGACGCCGTGACGATAAACTGGCAGCGCTGCGCAGCGCACGAGGATGCTCTGTTCTCTCTCGCGCGCACTCTCCTGTCTCCTGCTTTCCACCATCAACATGGAAGGGCTTAATTAATGCATGTGTCCCTCTTGCCCTCAAGCTAATGAATTTTAATTTGCCGTTTGAGACTGGACGTACGTTTTTTCGGCCTCAAAAGCACTGGACTTTCCTTACTGAGTGGATAGCACGGAGGTATCTGCCAAATAATAAGTCTTCAGATAAGGTAGGCTATGGTTTGGGCTACAGAATGGGGTCCGAAGTTAGCATTTAGCATAGCTGCGCTTTGCTTGCATTTGCTATGAAATGTCGGCTTTTTCATCATTTTCACAGTGGATCATCACAGCAACATTGTTGCCAATTAATATCCGCGTATTGCAGCGGTCCAAGTTTGTCCTTCAAATGGGCTAGCCGATTTTGACTGGCTAGCCCAGACCCAGAAAAAGATTCCCATTTTCCCCATTTTATCTGGTTATTAGCCTACTAAAGGCATGTATCTCATTATTTGTTGATTGCCAACACACATGACATTAGTGTTTTTAATGACAACTAGTCAGGCATTTGGATCAGAGGACCGTTACGTTCAATAAAACGCCGGGGAAAAAACCTAGACCGTATGCCTTACCTGAGTCAAATTAACAGGGAGCCTTGTAACCTTTCCTAAACTAGCAATTTTGCCAGCTGTTACTGCTAAGCATCGCGAGGATCAACTGACGGCCGTGTCTCCTCGTATTCTTACAACAAGCGCCCTATAGTCTCAGCAATTCAGAGATTTGAAAGCCCACCTTGTGCTCAAAAAGAAACACGCGAAGCGGTAAATTTGAGGATGGTTATTGTCACGAATCGCTCGTGGGAATGTCAGTTTCTATTTACATCACAGTAGTGAGAGCGTGGTCGATTTATATTGATGTTACTTGGTCATAATACACAACGAGTATCTTTCTGAAACCGCTAATCGCTTTTGCGTATTCTGAATTAAATGGAAAGTGAAACCCATGGGGTAGACGGGAATGTAATGTTTCAATTAGTAATGGGTGGTTATCACGTCCAATGTTTCGTAGAATTTGAGTCGTTTTAAGCTTCTGGGAATATTATGGCAATGTGACCTTTTTCTTTTTCTTTTTCTCACTGCGGGGCCTAACACTCGCAGTTCAAGGACTTACACAACTGATTTGACCAAGTGATGCATTAGAGTGACAGCTTTGAATTCACTCAGCTTATCCGTGTGTTTTTGGCTCGAGGAGCATGTCATCGGCGTTGATATTCAAATGCATGTTCAAGTATTTGCAGTTTTGTTACAAATGGTTTTGTAATTGTTTACAAATATTACCCCCGATAAAGGCATAAAGGGTGCCCAATTAGATCTGCTTTCCTTTTGTAAAAAACAAAACATACATATATATATCGATAAAAGGGCTTTAATTTTGGGTAGATGCAGCTTGAACTCAACCATTTTACACTGCTTGTCTTAGCAGGAACTTCGATACATAACAGGTGTAAACCTGTTCCTGGCCACTACATTGTTATCTTTCAATGTAAATCACATGCGTTTTAGAAGATTTATTCAGTGAGTCTTTAAGACATTCAATGTGTGTGGAAATTACTGTCCATCTAACTCAGTGTCTTTGTTCAGTTATGTCCATTTGCTTGACTGTTTGTGCAGGCAAACACATTAGTAATGACTGTATTACAGTATTAGTCAGACAATGGAAGTGATGCTATGAACTGAAATAAAAGCTGTGCGTTTTCATGGAGACTATTTTCTGTGTTAAACACGGATCATGAGTGGTCATGGTGATGAGCTATGCTGAGGCTCTGCCCCAAGGACTTGAGTCCTGAGGCCTGGTTTTTCCCATGATGTGATTAGTAACAGATCTCACTAGTGTAGCTCACAGTACACCAGAGACAATACAGCGCCCGAAAGTCAACATTGAAAACATTGAGACATGCACATTTTCTATCTGTAAATGTGTCTTAACGATGACCCCCTTCATCTCACCTTCTCTTCCCCAGAGGCAAACTATGCCAGCAGCACCAGAGTCCCTCCCCCTGGTGACGTGCCAGCCCATTGGTCAGACCGTTCCGGCCCCCTCTAGCCCCGCCCTCTCCCCTGGCAGATCCATGCTGCTGGACACGCCTCGCAGAGCCACGCCCACACCATGAGCGCCAACGGGCCTGCCCCCGCCCCCGCGGCCCCTCCCGCACCTGCCGCCCCTCCGGCGGCCTCGCCTGCGCCCCCTCCCCCGCCCGCCGCGCCCCCGGCGCCCGCCCCCAACATCCCGGTGGGCGCCTTGGCGCAGAAGAAGCGGGCACAGTACGCCAAAAGCAAGAAGCAGGGCAGCTCAGCCAATAGCAGGCCGCCAAGGGCCCTGTTCTGCCTGAAGCTCAACAACCCTATACGCAGGGCCTGCATCAGTCTGGTGGAGTGGAAGTATCCTTTACTGGACAGGCTGGACCGCGGAGTGTGTGTGTGTGTACCTGTGTGTGTGTGTGTGTGTGTGTACCTGTGTGTGTGTGTGTACCTGTGTGTGTGTGTGTGTGTGTACCTGCGTGTGACCGAATGTGCACCTGTGTGTGTGTGTATGTGTACCTGTGTGTGACCGAATGTGCACCTGTGTGTGTGTGTGTGTACCTGTGTGTGTGTGTGTGTGTTTTGGGAGAGGGTGGGATGAGAGAGAGAGAGAGCGAGTGTTTGTGTGTTGTGTGTGAATCAGTAAGGTGACCCAGTGTGAGTATGAATGAATGAATGAATGAAGCAGAATGTGCCTCAGTCTTGGAGGAGTGTGTATTGTAATGTTGTGTGTTGTGTGTGATCCAACTCACAGTTGTCCAGTTCTTTACTTGCAATTTTGACCAAAGAGTAATTATTCTATACTGTTTGCAGAAATATCAAAATCAGATGTCGTATCACAACTACGATTGCAGGGCTTGAAATTGCGAATTTTGCTCCTAAATTCTTGGCGGGTGCTCCTAACTTTTTAAAGTTGAGAGCACCAGTGCCACCAAGTGAAAAAGTTCAATTTCAAGCCCCTGGATTGTAATGTCAGTTTGTATCCATTCTTTAGGCTGACCTTCAGAGTCAGCAACACCTTCACAGCACAAACAGATCATGGACAAGTCATTTATCCTAAGACTGCCTCGTCACCCAATGAGATTCCTCGCTGTAAATGTCACTGTGCAGCAGAGACACAGCACAGCAGAAGTGGCACCCCAGAAAAGAACAATCAACGTTAAACTTTTAATCAGGCTTGTACTTGTGTGGATGGGTAATGCGCCTCTCACTATGACAATAATTAGCTGATTAGAGTTGAATAACATTCAATAGCTAGTCACTGACACATTGAGGGTTCACTGTGTGTTCTGCTGTGCTGTGTGTGTGTCTGCTGGAAAGTGTGTGTTCTGCTGTGCTGTGTGTGTGTCTGCTGGAAAGTGTGTGTTCTGCTGTGCTGTGTTTGTGTCTGCTGGAAAGTGTGTGATCTGCTGTGCTGTGTGTGTGTCTGCTGGAAAGTGTGTGATCTGCTGTGCTGTGTGTGTGTCTGCTGGAAAGTGTGTGTTCTGCTGTGCTGTGTGTGTGTGTCTGCTGGAAAGTATGTGTTCTGCTGTGCTGTGTGTGTGTCTGCTGGAAAGTGTGTGTTCTGCTGTGCTGTGTGTGTGTCTGCTGGAAAGTGTGTGTTCTGCTGTGCTGTGTGTGTGTCTGCTGGAAAGTGTGTGTTCTGCTGTGCTGTGTGTGTGTCTGCTGGAAAGTGTGTGTTCTGCTGTGCTGTGTGTGTGTCTGCTGGAAAGTGTGTGTTCTGCTGTGCTGTGTGTGTGTCTGCTGGAAAGTGTGTGTTCTGCTGTGCTGTGTGTGTGTCTGCTGGAAAGTGTGTGTTCTGCTGTGCTGTGTGTGTGTGTCTGCTGGAAAGTGTGTGTTCTGCTGTGCTGTGTGTGTGTCTGCTGGAAAACGGTTGAGGAGGAAAAAACAAAGTCAATGGGCACCCGCTCTCCCAAGGCGGCGTGAAAGTCAGCACGTCCTAAATCCTAAAATACTGCCGGGGTTTTGTGTGTGTGTGTGTGGCGTGTGTGTGTGTGTGTGTGTGTGTGAAGCTAGAGTGTGACTCACTGGCACCACACAGCTGTTTGATACTGTAGAGAGTGTGCTGAGCTCTCACAAATGCTGTGGCCAGGACTCTTGCACTGTGAACCAAGCTGGTTATGTACGTGGTTCATATTCTTTTCTTGGCTTTAACGTAAGAAAATTACACTGAATCTATATTGAAATACTGTAGTTAAGTTACAATTGTATATCTGTTTCCCATTCGTGTCATATAAAAGGGTATTTGGGTCTGGGTTTGTTAGATGTGTGAGTAGTTTATATATGGAAGATATACTCACTGTGATCCATCAACTTGGTCGCTTTCCTTAACCCTCTTTTCCAGGCCATTTGATATCTTTATATTAATTGCTATTTTTGCCAACTGTATGGCCTTAGCTGTGTATATCCCCTTCCCTGAAGACGATTCCAACTCCACAAACCACGACCTGGTGAGTACCTACAAATACATCATCCAATGGCATCATCATCCATTCATGACCTTTGACCTTTGTTGTTATGAAGTTCGGATCCATTTCCTTTGTACTGGCTACCACTTGCTTCTCTCTGCCTGTGGCTTAGTGTTCTCATGAGGCTTTGGTTTTGTATCAAGAGCTATCAGCTGTGGGATAGTGTTTGTATCAAGAGCTATCAGCTGTGGGATAGTGTTTGTATCAAGAGCTATCAGCTGTGGGATAGTGTTTGTATCAAGAGCTATCAGCTGTGGGATAGTGTTTGTATCAAGAGCTATCAGCTGTGGGATAGTGTTTGTATCAAGAGCTATCATTTTACATTTAGTCATTTAGCAGACGCTCTTATCCAGAGCGACTTACAGTAAGTACAGGGACATTTCCCCCAAGGCAAGTAGGGTGAAGTGCCTTGCCCAAGGACACAGCGTCATTTTGCCATCCAGGAAATTGAACCGGCAACCTTCTGATTAAGTAATAGCCCTATTCCCTAACCACTCAGCCACCTGACCCCTTGCAGCTGTGGGACGGTGCCTCTGGGTGTTTGTTTACCTGTATTAGGAGGAGCGGTCACTGTTGTGTTCCTTGTTTTTATGTACATTATTGCGGTTCTTTTAAGTCTTTGACATTGAACAGCATTGAGATACACACACACACACACACACACACACACACACACACACACACACACACACAC
The DNA here is from genome assembly GCA_023658055.1 of Thaleichthys pacificus. Taxonomy (NCBI): domain Eukaryota; kingdom Metazoa; phylum Chordata; class Actinopteri; order Osmeriformes; family Osmeridae; genus Thaleichthys; species Thaleichthys pacificus. The sequence goes on along the minus strand of CM042868.1, from coordinate 3,319,890 downwards.
ACACACACACACACACACACACACACAGTGTCCTACAAACGGGGTTACCATCATGCTGATCTCACTGGGCATCCACAGCCCTGCTTCTGAGGGCGGTTGGACCTGCGTTTATGGCTGTAATTTGCTTGTTTCCAAACTAAGTGGGCTGAAACACAGACCTCTGTGTTTGTGTATCTTGTATAACCAAAGGCCGTGGGTTCCAGCTCTCGATGTGCAGAGAGAGAGAGAGAGAGAGAGAGAGAGAGAGAGAGAGAGAGAGAGAGAGAGAGAGAGAGAGAAACGGAGAGAGAGAGAGAGGGAGAGAGAGAGGGAGAGAGAAACGGAGAGAGAGAGAGAGAGAGAGAGAGAGAGAGAGAGGGAGAGAGAGACATCTTGAAACTCTCCTCCTCGCTAGTGCTCGATCACATCTTTTCTTTTTCCTCCACCCTTCAGAGATTTTATTCACTTTTCTATTTTTAGAAACTCATCTCCGCACCTCTCTCCCTGCTCCTTGCTGCATTTCATCAGCATGTATGCCTGGGTGTCAAGCGAGTGATGAATTATGGGCGATGTAGTGTGGTAAGCATTGTTCCACAGCTGAAGCTGAGCTCACACGCACACTAAACGTCCAGACTACACAGAATCCGATGTCTTACACGGGCAGAATGAAGCAGAGGCTCCTTAATGATTCATGAACAACCAGAGTGTCTGCCAGGCAGATGCACGCACACTCCTGGAAGAACTGGTGTCTTGAGAGCAGATGGGTTCTCAGCGTAGGTAGAAGAGCCTCGTAGAGGCGGCTCCTCCAGCCAGCGCCCCCGACCCAGAGGAGACGGGACAGGCTCCTCCTCCTGGCCTCCTCCTCCTGGCCTCCTCTTCCTGGCCTCCTCCTCCTGGCCTCCCTCTCCTGGCCTCCTCCTGACCTCCTCCTCCTGACCTCCTCCTCCTGGCCTCCTCCTCCTGGCCTCCTCCTCCTGGCCTTCTCTTCCTGGCCTCCTCCTCCTGGCCTCCCTCTCCTGGCCTCCTCCTGACCTCCTCCTCCTGGCCTCCTCCTCCTGGCCTCCTCCTCCTGGCCTTCTCCTCCTGGCCTCCTCCTCCTGGCCTCCTCCTCCTGGCCTCCTCCTCCTGGCCTCCTCCTCCTGGCCTCCTCCTCCTGGCCTCCTCCTCCTGGCCTCCTCTAGACCTGAGACGCTGGCCGGGTCTGTGAAGGAGTGTGGTGTAATGCTGCTTCACAGTTTGACCTCCTGGAGGCTGACCCCCAGGGTGTTGGTTTGCACAGTAGCAGCACCACAGAGAAAGTAGGTCATATGGAATGATCCTCTCTCTCTCCCCGTTTCTCTCTCTCTCTCTCTGCTGTATCATCTCTGCATGGTGTCGGTTCTAGGCCCACACCAACGGACCAGCTGACAATGCCGGCGGGCGGAGTTTAGCGGCCCTGTGTTTGTAGACGTGAAATGTGTGTTTAATCACAGACAGGCTGAGGTACTGCAGCTGATGTACAGTCCACCTCTCTGCTTGAAAGCTGGATTCGCGTCAGCTGAAAAGACTGGGGCTCAGGGTATGGAGAGATAGGCATTGCGGGCCTGCTGTGTGTTTACATGAGTATGGGTATTATGTGTGTACCTGTGTGTGTATGCGTGTGTTTGTGTGTGTGTATGCGTGTGTTTGTGTGTGTGTATGCGTGTGTCTAAGCGCTACGGCCAAATTCAACGTGGGTCACCTCACCAGAGACCCATCCCTCTCTGTGATCTATCACAGCTGTGTTGGCAGTAGGGGCCGGGGTCTATAGATCAGAGGCATGCAGCAGGCTGCCATCAAACAGCAGGGGCCGGGGCTCAGGCTGGGGCTAGGGCCGGGGCTCGGGGCTGGGGCTAAGACTGGGGCTGGGGCTAGGGCTGGGGCTGGGGCTAGGGCTGGGGCTGGGGCTGGGGCTGGGGCTGGAGCTGGAGCTGGATCTAAATGGCACCAGTGGCAGAGCCCTCTAGTTGCCTCCGCCCGGCCCGTCAGTGCCTCCACTAATCACCCAGGAAGTGAGAGGCCAACAACGAGAAAAAAAGAGAAAAAGAAACAGACCTCCCCCCTCTCCTCTCCTCCTCACCCCTCCTCCCTCCCCCCCTCCCGTCGCTCCCGCTTCCCCCTATCATTCCTGCACCTCCCGCCGACGCCAGCGCCCCTATGCTACACTAATCCAAGGCGCGCAAGATGAGCGCTCGACAGGCCCATCACCACGCATCCGATTCAACCCAGCCACGCCGCGCTTCTAATAGGGCTAACAGACATCTAGCGATCGAACCAAAAGAGGATCTGACACGCCAGGGAACAAGGGAGCCCGACCTGGAGGACAACACCCTGCCTCCCCTCGCCTCCCCTCCCCTCCCTCTCGCTCCTCCTCTTCCTCCACAATTAACCCAGTCCCCCGGCATTATTGTATTTTCTCTGGCTGGCTTCCCCATATTCCCCTGACCAGCCGACTGCGGCCCTCCGCCAGGCTTGTCTCCGTACTTGTGCAGTCACACATCAGCCAGTGCGAGCTAACCTCTGAAAAAAAAGTTCAA